>CAJHQQ010000356.1:0-214952 GCA_905132885.1 Moricandia moricandioides
GGAAACTATCCAAGCTCCTCATCGACCTAATGATTATGCCTATGGAGTATCCGGGTCGATGGTTCGTTCTAAACTTCGACTACGCTTGTCCATAGGACGTCCACCTGGTCATAGGCACAATGTTCTAAAAACCCCAGCCTAGTCAGCAAATCGGGCATGAGCGAAACGATTTTTTCAAAACTGATTTTCTGAAAAATTGGTCTAGGCGTTCAAAAAACCGGTCTAGGCGCCTGCCTAAACAATAATCTTTTATAAAACGCCTAACCACCGCCTAGCGATTTTTAGAAAATTGACCGAGGGTATTATAGTTGCGGCGATGGAGGTGAGTATGGTGGTGTTGACGAAACGCTGATGGATTCAAAATAATATAAAAGAGGCTATGGAGCTGGTGGTGGCTGTGGTGGTAGCGATTATGGTGGTGGTGGCTACAATGATGGTGGCCAAATGATGGATGTGGTTATACAAAAGTTGATGGTGAATATAAAAGAGGTGATGGTGATTATAGAAGAAGAAATAATAGTTGAAGAGGTGACAGGAAATAAGTGACAATAACTACAAAAGAAATGAAAAATTATAGATTTGGTAGTAATTGTAGAGAGGTGGCTACTTTGAAAAAGGTGGAAGTGATGTAAATAGTTATGCAGAAGTGAAGGTGGTTCGGAGGAAGCAACAATGGTGGGTAAGAAAGAAAAAAATGTTATATCATTGTCATTAACTGGTAAAATAAAAAATAATATAAATATTATTATGTTTACTGGGTCCAACTACCCGCATTTAGGGGTCGAATAATTTTACAAATATTTATAAATAGATATATCATCAATTCAAATACCATTAAAATAAGTTAATATTCAAACAATTAAAATAGTTAACAATTAATTAAATAACAATTTTTTAAAATATACAATTTTTTTCATCATGACATAAATACTTTTAGTCCGTAAAATCAACTTGGAAAAATTTATGCCTTAAACATATTTAGTAATAAATTAAATATCAAATTTTTCTAGGAATGTTTTTAATATAATCAAATTATATTTTATTGTGTGAATTAAACTTGAAAACACTCGTGTATACATAAAACTATATTAAAATATATTGGTAGAGATTAAAATAAAAAATTTTACGATGTAAAATAATTTTTTGGATAACACAATATAAATTAGTTTGTCATAATACTAATTAGCAAATCATGGAAATTCGCTTTTAGTTTATGATTAATTATATTTAACAAATCTGATGATTCATTAAGGTTAATAATGATTTTATAACATAATATAAATTATTTTAGATAATGATAATATTCAGATTAATTATAATACATATATAGATTTGTCTTTATCTTTATTTTTTTGAAATTATTATATAGAATAATTGTTTGGTAAAACAATAGAAATTATTTTTAGGTTTAGATAATTATCAATTCATTTTTAGCCGCTTTAACTTTTAACATGAGAATTCGAATGCGAAAAATCACTTTGCAAATAATAGTATTAATTTTTAATAATGATTAGTTATATATCAACAAATTTATTATTCTTCCAAATAAATAATATATATTAACAAATTTTATTATTCATAAGGCTAATACTGAATTTTAGTATGAGAGTTCCCGAATCTGAAAAAATCGATATGCAAATAATAGTTAGAGAGATATATTATAAGAGCAGGAGATTCTGCTTTGTTTGTAAAATATATGGTTATTTAAGTTGTTTCATTTTATACGTAAATCAAAAAAAATAATATATATTGGAAGGCGGGACTTGATTAAGGCCATAATGAACCGTTACATTATGACGGACATAATTTGTTTTGACGGACTATCAAATTTTGTAAGCCTCTTTATATCGAACATTCTCTTTTTGGTTTTGAGGTTTGTTTTTTGAGGGGCAACGGGAGGGGGGGCCCACCCCTTGTTTTTTTTGAAGGCCCCCTTTTTTTTTTAAAAGAGCCCATTAGGCTTTTATTTTTGGGGGCATGTGTCCCCCCCGCCGCCCCCCCCCCGCGCCCCGCCCGGCCGTGCATCTGCTGACCGGCAATGATGTGAGGTACGAGTGTACTGCGGAATGCGAGGAGAGCTTTACGAGCATGAAGGATAAATTAATGAGTACACCGGTGCTAGTACTGCCTCAGCCAGGAGTGGCATATGTTGTGTTCACAGACACATCAAAGAGGGGGCTAGGTTGCGTCTTGATGCAAGAAGAACATGTGATTGCTTATGCGTCTCGACATCTGAGGAAACACGAGGAGAATTATCCCACTAACGATTTGGAGATGGCAGCGGTGGTGTTTGCACTCAAGATTTGGCGGTCTTATCTTTATGGGTAAAAAATTCCAATTGTTTATGGACCATAAGAGCCTTAAGTACATCTTCACTCAACCAGAGTTGAAATTAAGAAAGAGAATATGGATGGAGATGGTGGCAGACTATGATTTAGATATAGCTTATCACCCAGGGAAGGCTGACGTAGTAGCTGATGCACTGAGTCGCTGAAAGGCGAGTGTCTCAGCCAAGAAGGAGATGGAAGGGTTGATTTCGATGCTTGGGATGCGATGGGTTAATGTGTTGGCAGACGGGTCCGTTTTTCTCGGCGAGCAAGCGTCAAATCAAGCTGACCTAATGACCCAAATAAGATTGGCTCAAGTGGAAGATGAAACACTGGTTAAGATGATCGAAGATGGTGTTGAGGGGTATTGAAAGACCGGCAACGAGATGATCATCTTCCATGGACGAGTATGTGTCCCAAACGAAAAGAAGTTAAGAGAGAAGGTACTGAAGGAAGCACGCCAATCTACGTTCTCCATACATCCAGGGAAAACGAAGATGTACCACGACCTTAAGCGGTACTAACATTGCCCAGGGATGAAAAGGGATGTAGCTGGATGGGTAGCCAAGTGCCCGACATGTCAGTTGGTGAAAGTAGAACATCGTGTTCCGAGTGGCTTATTGCATAGTTTACCAATGCCTGAGTGGAAATGGGATATGATCACGATGGACTTTGCATGTGGGTTTCCGAAGACTAAGGACTGCAAGGATTCAGTATGGGTGATGGTGAACCGCTTAACTAAGTCAACACACTTCCTTCCGTTCCAGATGTCTGATGGTGTGGATAAATGTATTGAATTCTACCTGAGGGAGATTGTGAAACTTCATGGTGTTCTTGTTAGCATCGTGTCATATCGAGATCCACGATTCACCTCAAATTGCTGGTTGGCATTCCAGAAAGCACTGGGAACCAAAGTGCACATGAGCACATCATATCACCCACAAACGGATGGGCAATCGGAGCGGGACGATCCAATCCCTCGAGGATTTGTTGCGGGCTTGTGTAGTGGATTGGGGTAAACTATGGGAGAAGCATTTACCACTAGCTGAGTTTGCGTACAACAATAGTTACCACTCACGTATTGGAATGTCACCGTACGAAGCTTTGTATGGCCATCCGTTTTGAACCCCCTTGTGTTGGATTAAAGTGGAGGAGGGTTAAGATCTCTCCTCAGGGGTGATAAAAGAAACGACAGACATGATTAAGTTTGTCAAGGAGAAAATGAAGGTGGCCCAAGATCGGCAGAAGAGCTATGCAGACAAGCGGAGGAAGGAACTGGAATTCCAAGTGGGGAAAATGGTTTACTTGAAAAGGGTGACGTTTAAGGGAAATGATAGAACTACAAAGATGGGGAAGCTGCAACCTAGGTATATGGGACCGTTTAGGATCGTAGAACGGGTTGGACCAGTGGCATACCGTTTGGAATTTCGCGACGAGCTCCATCCATTCCACGACGTGTTCCTTGTGTCTCAAATGAGGAAAATGGTAAGGGATCCGACACTGATTTTCTCACAGCCATCTGACGATTTGAGTTCTGGTCCGCCGACTCATGGTAAACTAATACAAGTGACAAGGCTTACAGACGTGAAAATTAGGAGGAAGAGAGTTCCTATGGTAGAATTTGAATGGGAGCGTGATGGGATACGTGAGACTACAAAACAACGGGCAAGCATGATGAGGTCTGAGTATACAGAGTTATTTGAGACCCAAGTGAATGAGCAGATGGTGGGTGCGGATTGGGGGACGAATTCCTCTTGAGCATGATGAGGTCTGAAGTTGTAACGACCCGCTCCTGAAGTATTTTTATTTGTTAAAGATTAAGATCAAGGAGAGGTTTCTTTGTGAGAGAGAAAAATATTTCTAAGTGTTGGAACACTTGTATTCGTCAAGAATGGAATAAGAACTCAATTTTTCTCTAAGTATCGAATTACCCTTGCTAACTAAGTATTATTAACTAAGACTAAATGGCGATAACTAATCATAAAATGATCGGATTATAAGCAAGGTATCGAGGGACCGTGGAGCCAATTAAGGAAAGTTTGGTCCTTCGAGAATGCGGGTTCCAAGTAAGGCAAGTTGACTAGTCATTATTGACGGGATTATACGTAAGAAAGGTCGGGTTGGCGGGAGTCATATAAGGAAATAATTGTAGATCAGTCAAGCCTTTAAGGGCAAGTTTTGACCAAGCCGATTAAGGAAACTGCACTTAATTCTTGGCTTGGTGAGCAAGTCCAAGGGTATTATAAAAGGGACCTCCAGCTCTTAGTTTTGGACAGCTCAAAGCAAGTCCTAGAGAGAGGTCAGAGCAAGAACGCAGTTCTAGAGAGAGAGTTTGGGAAGAGAGGATCGAGCAAGGAGGACCATAGGAACCTTCGCCGGAAAACGCAGCTGAGTTCAGAGTCTTCGATCTTTTAAGATCAATTTAGGTGAGGATGTAATTCGTGACAGTCCAATAAAGATTGTTTTGCCTATTTGATTCCATAGGATCAAATTGTTCTTGGATATAATTCGTTTATGGTAGGTTCGTTCATAATGTTCTTAGGAAAAATGTGTGATGGAAATTGTTTATGGAAAGTTCGTTCTTCGTTCTTCGAGATAGTTCTCAAGGATCGAAGAACGTTCATACATTCATAGGGTATTTTCATGATAGATTGTGTGAAAGGATGTTATGTTTTATTGAGATGTTTACGTGAAATACTTAGATTTGACCCGACAAGAATTGAAATGTTAGATTGAAAATGTTATAGAAAAAATTGAGAATTGAAGTAATTTAAGGAAAGTACGGGATTAGAAGAACGTGATTAAGTTAAGGAAATTATGATTTGGCTTCGGCCGTGTATGTTGGCTTCGGCCGTTATGGACCTTCGGGTCACAGGTTGGCTTCGGCCGCAGGTCTAGCTACGGCCGCAATGGACCGACGGGTCGCAGGTTTGGGTTTGGCCGCAGGTACGACTATGGACGGAGGTACGGCTATGGCCGCAGGTACGGCTACGGCCGCAGGTTGGCTACGGCCATAGGTTGGCTTCGGCCAAAGGTTTGGCTACGGCCAAATTCTGATGGACCTTTGGGTCGGAATGTTAAGAAATGTTAAATTAAAGGAATGATAGAACCGGATGTTAGGTTGTTTGTTTTGATGCATGAAAATGAATAAGTAATAGGAAAAATGGCTAAGTAAGAAATCATGGAAAACTGAATGCTAAGTTGATAGAATGGGACTGCTAGGTTGGAATGGGGAATTTGATTGATTAATTATTGGACTGTAGTGTGCGGTATTGAGCGCCCTCACTGAGTACTTTTGTATGCTCATGCCTCCTTTTGTGATGCAGGTAACGAGTAGTTGTTTGGACCGGAGCGCAGGACGATGAAGACCATCGGGACGACGTATTTAGTATTGGGATTGTTATGGATTTTTCATGAGAATTTTTACGAACCTTATTTCATAGGATTATGATATATATATATATATATATATATATATATATATATATATATATATATTGACTCTGATTTATTATTAAAACTGCAGTATTTACTTATGTTATTTAATGAAAGATTTCCAAATTATTTTTACTTAAAATTTCTCTTACGACTTCGCAAAGATTTCCAGGTTGGGGTGTTTCAGAAAACCCCCTTACTTGCTTGGTCATTAAAAAACTACATACACAAGGTTTATAATGCTTTACAACTTTTGCAAATAAAAAACCTAAATCTAATGGCTGATAAATGCTTGAAGGATGGACGCCTAGGATTGAGTCTTAGGGTGATCAAGGTGATCTGGGTGATTGTCTCTCATTGGCTAAAGTAATCTGGCAAGAGAAGCTTGGATGGTCCAGATCGTCTCATTTGAAATGGATGGATAAGATGGAGTCTTGTGTGGTCCATGGTCAAAAGGTAAAGTACCTTTTAACCATCTCCTTTCCAGCTAGCAACAGGTCACTCCCAGCTCCTCTCTTATCCACTCTCAACGATCACAAGTTCAGATAACTCCTTAAGTTTGCACATCTTCACTAATGGACGATCCGCGAAATATAGTAAAGTACATCCGTCCGTACAGTCGATGGTACGGACCTCATGTCTGTACCTCGCCTATTTTTGCACTAACTCTCCCAAGCTTCTCTAGAGGCACACTAGAACATATTTTGGGTCGCCCTAAGTTTGTACGGTTCATAGGTTCTGTACTGTCCTACTCGAGGTCGCCTTATTTTTGTACCAACACCCAAAATTCTCCAAATGATGCCTAAGTCCCTCATGGACTTAAACCCTATCTTTGCACAATCTTCATAAACTTCTGGACTCATCAAACCACTATTGAATCCTTGACCAACAATCTGCGGAGATCTTGTCCTAAATGTGCACAAGACCCAAACTCAACCCAACTCTCTCAATGACACCATTTCTTTCTTCAAGTTAACACGCTTTACAGAAGAAAAAGCTATCATCAGCAAATAACAAGTGAGACACTGAGGGGCTAACACGTGCAATGCGCATCCCAATTATCTTTCATTTATTATTTTTGTGGTTAAGAAGGCTAACGAGTGCTTCCGTGAACAAGGTAAAGATGAAAGGAGAAAGGATTTCCTTGATGAAATCCTTGCTGAGGAACAATGTTTCCCCTTGGATGACCATTCATGAGGACTTCATAATTAACTGAAGAAACGCACCGCATGATCCACTTAATCCACGTATATAAGAAAACCATTTTCCATTACTCTCTTGATAGAGATCCATTCCATTCGACCATATGCTTTACTTATGCCAGTCTTAATGGCCATCCTATTTTGTCTTCCACTTGGCTTTGTCCGGAGAGTATGAAACGTATCCTGAGCAATCATAATATTATCAGTGATTTGTCTTCCTGCCATAAAGGCTGATTGTGTTTCCGAAATTCTCTCTGGTAAGACCTTCTTCAAAAAGGCATAAGATATTTCAGATAATCTTATAACTCAATCCGCACAAACTTATAGGCCAAAATTGAGCCATAATGGTTGGATTATCTGTTTTTGGAATGAGACATGTGTTTGTATTCAATCTTTGTGCAATCACATCTTGAAATAAAAACTCATTAACATTACGAATCAAGTCTCTCTTCACAATATCCCAAAATTTCTGATTATAAAGTGCACTTATGCCATCTGGTCCAGAAGCTTTCTCAAGATGCATTGCAAAGAGCGATAGCTTGACCTGTTGTGGGAACCAAAATTCGCACTGTCGATTTTCCGTTGAATTAGGAACGCAGGGTAAACCCTAGTTTCCCAGAGGTCCCGGATATCTACTAAACCACGCGCCAATCAATCAGAATACAAAGTAAATATGGAAAACAAAGTAATAATCGAAAAGAGAGCAAATAGATGTCTTATTCCAAATTTGCGTATGAGAGTTTACAACAGGATAGGAGCCTAGGATATGAGATCTGTCGGCGAGATCCCTAGTCTAATAACCTAAGAATGCAAAACCCTAGTTGAGTCGCAACTCGAATAACAAAAACGGAAAGTTGCATAAATGCTCTAAGTGCTAAGGTATGCTTGCTCTGAGTAGAGATTTCCATGTCTCCTCTGCATCATCACCCTTGAAGTCCTTATATACTCCTCTAGAGGCAGTTTTCTCTTTCCCCTTCCGCCCTTGGTCGAATGTATCGCTTCGCGGAAATATTCCTTTTTTCCTTGATCTTCATGATTATATTTGGAAACTTAACATTTATCCTTCGATCTTGAAATTTATCCCTTCAAACTTAACATTTATCCTTTCCTGCAAAATAAAAGATAAACCGTCAAAGTTTGGGCTTGATTTCAGATAAAATCGCTAGTGGGCCTTTAGCCGAGTTTTAAACCTCGTCGGGCCGTTTTTTGACTTAGGAGTTTCTACGATTTTATCGAAATAACGTTGGTAAGACGACGTCGTCTGAGATCTAGGATCTTTCGTATGAGACGTGACTCTAGGTGTTTAGTTAACCGTTATCGTCTCATACGATCGACCCGATCCTTTCTTGAGAAAACGAGTTCTTTCGGTAAAGTTCCAATGTTAATCTTGATCGAGAAAGAACAAAGATAAGTTCGGTAAAGTATCGAAAGAGGAAGTTTAATGAGGACGAGGTGAAACTGGATTGTTTTGATCCGACTTACCGAACGAGCGAGTCGGATGTGCCATCTAAATCGCCTGTTCGGCGAGTTACATACAGGCGAGTTGGTCGTGTCGTCCCTACCAACTCGCTGTATGGGCGAGTTGGTCGTGTAATGCCATCCAACTCGCCATATGGGCGAGTTGGTCGATCCGTGCTGACCAACTTGCTCGTATGGCGAGTCGGTCGATCCGTGCCATCCAACTCGCCCGTATGGCGAGTTGGACAGTCAAACTTGCCATACGGGCGAGTTGGTCGGTCTGTGCCATCCAAATCACCCGTATGGCGAGTTGGTCAATCCGTGTTCCTTTCTTTTGAGTTTTATCCTGGAGACTTTTGTTAAATTGATTTCGAGACTGGATTCGTATAGAAACATGATTTTAGATGCTGATTTCAAGAATATTATTTTTGACCCCAACAACCGCATTCTCCCGGTAGGTTTCCGATGTTGATTCTGTCGTAATGGATTTTGACCCCAACAGTTAGCCCCCCAGCTCGTTAGAATTGTGAAGTTCTTGCGAGCGTTTTTAAGCATATTGGATGAATTAGGCGGAATCCGGCGTCTGAAGCCTAGAGGTGAAAAAGTGAATCCTTTCTTCTATAAGTATGTGGAGTGGTTTTACAAACTGTTCATTTGTATATTTCAACAAACTTTTTTTAAGAATCAAAAGATTTTCTCCTTTCTTTCATTCCTTTGGTAAAAAGGAAGCTATGTTTTTGGGGAGAGAGGTTTCCTCAAAGTCTCGTGATGACCGTCCTGTCCCGTCCTTGATGGTTCCAGCTCGCAACACAATGATGCGTGCCGAAGGTGGAATTCTCGGCCTACTCAGTCGATCCTGAAGAAGCTGAAGCGTACTGGGTGGCCAGGGGAGACGTGAAACCCCCCAGACCAGGTACGTGGGCCTTGCCTCCGTTTCGTGCCAACCCCGTAGAGGGTTGTCCCAGCAAAATCTGTCCGAATGGGCTGGATGCCATCTGGAGCCGTTGCCGACTTCCTGAATTGGTCGAGTTTTTTCTTCCGAGGCAGGAGAGGTTTCTGAGTTTCCACCCGATGGTTACTTTACGTGTTATGAGGTGTTCCTGATGCAATGCCATATGTGGTTTCCTATTCCCGAGGTCATAACGCGACTTCTTGATTGTTCTAAGATATCGATTGGTCAAATAAACCTGTGTGGTTTGCAGCATATTGTCGGGATTCTCGTGCTGAGTTACGAGTTGGGTATAACCCTTGATGCCAAACACCTCGACGCTTTGCTTAAACCAGTCGGAAAATCGTCAATAATTCAGTTGAGGCCCCGGTCGAACTACCATGAATGGCGGAAACCCTTCTTTTTTGTCTGTGTTGACGATGCGTCTGTAGAACAAAACGGCCTCTCCGTCTTTAGGACTAGATGGGGTTTGACAGGTATCCTTGATCAAGCGTAACCCCTTTTCTCTTTTCTTTACCCCCTCCTTTTTTGTTTCGGTGGAGTTATATCTCTAATACGTTTTGTTTACGTTTTATTCCGATAGACCAATCTTTTCCCTCCGAGTCCGGAAGGTCTGGATACCATCCGAGACTTGCTTCGAGGCCGCCCATGTTTTTGGGCAACTTTAACCCAAAGAGGGTATGTCATGCTGTTGCTCTCCACCGTTCTCGTTACCAGCCAGATCTGCCGGTTGAGGAAGGATCGGAGGCGTCCATTGTAATGACCTTCACGAGTGGATACAATTTTGGTCGAGAAAATTTTGAGAAGTCAGATTCGAGTTTAATCGATCATAAGTAAAAATAAAGATTGAACCGATGAATTTATGGCTCGATGGGATTTTTTTTTGGTCAAAAGGACTTCCCTTGATAGTTCTGGTCGAGTATTAATTATGTTGGTCGGATTTTATTTAAGCTAGACGAGTTTGGTTGAATCAAGACAAGAATCAAAGGTCGATAAAATTTAGTCGAAAACTGCCCGAAAATTACCGACAAGCTTCTTAAAATTCCTTATAAATCATCCATGGTCCTTCACCACCTTTTTAGCCTGCTTTCTCAGCACAAGTCACATGACAAGCACAATCTGCCTGCTTGCTTGCTTGCTGGACAGATCATGTGAGAAGCACATGATTTATAAACCTTTCTTAAAAGGATGGAAATGGAAGCTGCTGGTGGCTGGGTGTGGTGAAGCAGAACTCCAGCTGTCCTTGCTCACTTCTGCTTTGTGTTAAGCTGAGACACTCAGCTTGGACCACTCTTCAGCTATATAACTCCTTCAGTGAGCTGCTTGCACGTTTTTGTTGCTGAAAGAAAGAGAGAATTTCAGTGAAAAAAATCAGAGAGAAAGAAGTAGGAACCAAGAGAAAGATCAAGAAGAAGCCTGAACGAAATTCATCCACCAGTTTTCTCAGTTTGTTTTCGTGAGAAGGAGCAGAAATTTCTTGGTGAGCTTAGCTTAAAGGAGAACATCATCAAGGTGTATCTTACTGTGGTGATCTAGGGTCCGTCCAGCTTTGTACAAGAACGTTTCAAGACTTGTCCAAATCAGTTTCAAGACCAATCTCTAGGTGAGGCTAAGGTGATGTGTTGTTAGATCACATATGTGTGTGTGATTGAATGGAATGGAACTACATCAGTTAAGTAGTAAAGTCTCTTAATCCTTTAAAAATGTGTGGTGTTTACTTAATGTAAACACTTAACACTTAAAAGAAATATTTGAAAGTACACATTGAGTTTAAGTCACTTCTTAGTACTTGTTCTCAAGTACTAATTAAAAGTATAAATAATGTATGGATTAATTATGAAACAATTATGGAACAATTATGAAATTAATTATGAAACAATTATGAAACAATTATGAAACTCATTATTAAATCAATATCCCTAAATTCCCGCATTACCGTGACTTGGTCCTGCGAATGGAACAAGGTCATGAAGACACGATGACGGGTTGCACCCTGGAGGCCATGTACTGCGTGACAATGCAATCCCAAATTTTCATTAAGACGTTCGAGGATGATGGTAATGCTAACTCACTACTCTCGGTTAGCCTTTGTGGTTTGTCGAGTTTAGTATATATATATTGTAATTATAATTGAAGTGATGAAGGGCAGGTAACAAGGAAGTGATAAATAAAATGAGATTCACATTGACGAATAATATATTAAAGTATAAATAAAGTACTTGTATGTTCATGTTCATGCTTTGATGATTGTTTGATTGTACTATTGATTGTGTAGTGATCTAGATTCACTGTGTAAACTAGTTACTCACGACTCATTGTTGTGTGTGCAGGTAACCACTAGTTGGGAGACCTCTTCTTTTTGGATGGAAGGAACGGCCAACCAGAGGTAGTATTTTGTTGTCATTGCAACGTATCTTTTGTTGTATATTTACCTAAAACGTTGTTGGGCGTTAGGCCGTAAGGTGAAACTATAACACTTTGTAAGATGTTTAATAGTAAATAAATAATGTACAAAATATGTTTATAAATCACAAGTACTCATATGATATTAGTCCTTGTCTGGGACGAACTAACTATCGGATACTCGGTCGGGTTGAAAAGCCTTGGTCGATATCCGGTAGGAGCGTTGGTGTTCTCAAATTGCTAGTCCAAGGTGATCGAAATTTTTCCGTGAACCTCGGGTCAGCTTTCAGGGAACATCGACCGAGTCATTTCCGGTCATCTACGATCAAGGGTGTCACATCCATGGATGGATTTGTTCCGTGCGCGGTTCGCACAAGAGAAGGAAGATCAAAGACTCGGAAGGACAAACACTTCGTTGTTGAGGATGAAGCGGCTAATGAGCGGTGCTACTCCGACAATATACTAAGAGACTACCTAAATAGTCAAATAGGTGGGCACAGTGGCGGTTGAGGCGATTTCGACAAGCCTCTTGGTTTTCACTATCCTCCAGGCGCAGGTGGATCCAGCGAGACCTCGGAGTTTACCCAGGCGTCGAGGATGGTCAACGGGGTAAGTTTTTGTCATTTTCTTTTGAGGAGGAGCTTTTCTGACTTCAAGATACTTGGCAGGGCCTCCTTATGATGAACCGAGCACTTAATGTGAGCTGGCAGGAAGCACGTATGGCTCAGTTTAAGGCTGAGGCAGTCAAAAATGAGATTTCTCGTCTGAGAGATGAGTTGGAAAGTTCTCGTCGCCGCGAGAGGGATTCGGTCGCGACTGAGGTTCATCGCGCTTATAGGTGAGGGAAAAGGGAAATGGCCGAAGTCATGAGGACTCATCGTGAAAATTTCTCGTATCAATTCGAGGAACTTACGAAGGGTTATAAGGACTTTTGAAGACTATCTCAAATGTCGCGGTGCTGTGGGAGGTCTGTACCTCACGCAAGCTCCTGGTTATTCGTTCGGTGTCGAATATGCGAGGCAGACCGGGCGTATGAACGAGAGGGATAGGGACTTTTTGATTCCTCAGACCGAAGAGAGGATTTGGGAACAATGGGACCCGATTCCTGTTTCTCCCGACATTGTGGAGGCCGAGGTGGGGATGCCGATGAGACAGGCGAGGTAAATCAACCGACGGCTCCTATGGATGTCAACGACTATTTGCTGGACATATCGATGACCGGGTGTTTCGTTCTTGATGAGTAATCGTGAGGTTGCGACTGATTCGGGAATGCCCTCTTCTATATTATTGCACGTTTCTGTCTTGTTTGTTTGTCGGCCAAATGTGGTTGTATGTAGCGGGATTGGCTGAGTGTGGGCTTGAATCCATGTCTTTTACTAACTTTTATTCGAAGAGTGATTGTTTACGACAAATAAGTGTTTTTAGATATTTGGGATTTGTTTAGTGTAGAAAGAAAACTCAAGTTGTCATCTCGACTTCCTCCCTTTTTTGCGATCGCCCTGTTCGTTGTTCGTGCGAGATGTTCGAGGAGTTTTCGAAGTTTCGGGAACGCTTAGATATGGACGAAGAGACATGCTTTTAGGATCTCGTATCTTTTTGATATCCTGTCTTGAGACGTTATAGACCAGTGTGCTGGTTTTATGGCAAGACCTAGGTTTACTTTTGGTTTAAGGCTTTGCGATGACTAATCGGATTTCGTTTTGTCTGCTTCGATTTTAACCTGACTTTGTTCCGATTTAAAGTCCGCAATAGGTTCTCGGCTTATACGACTTGTCTGGTCGGAATCGAGCATCTCTTCAGGGAAAATTTTTAAGTCTCTCGGATTTCTTTTATAGCGCGTTGTTTATCCTGAGAGGGTCTATCCTTAGGACTGACCCGGATAGGGTGCTCGGCGGGGCAAATTGTCGAGTATTTTGTAGTTGCGAATGGATTGGGGGTGTATTCAGGAAAATTAAGACGACGTCTCGCCTAATTTTTCAAAAACTCAATTTGCGTAAGTAACATTTTGAGCGTATGGAACCAGGATCTCGTGCTTTGATTGGGAATTGAAGATTCGACCGAGATAGGATGGTGTAGAGTTGATCTGTTTTGAGGTACAACGATTCTTTGCGAGTTTCCTTTTCTGTGATGGCACGATAATAGTTTTGCTCGTATAAGGATGTACGACAAAGTATTTATTTGCGGGATGATAGACAATTTACGAATTTATAAAGAAGTATTTATTGTCGAGAAAGTTTTGAAAGTTCCGGGTACAATTCAAAAAAAACAAAAAAAAATTATTTCTGAATGTGGGAATATACGAGTGTTCATATATGTATCCACTCCCCCCTTTTTAGAGAGGGGGATAGCTGAACTCGTCTTTTGAGGAGATGCCTACGTACCTCTTTCGAGGATCAAGCCATCTCGTAGTTCTGTTTGTTTGGGCGAGTCTGTTTACTCGGCCATTGTATCTGTGTCGACTGCATCAGTTGCTGAGTCGACGTCTTCTGTTGGACTTGTCTTCTTTGATAGGATGGGCGCATCGGGCACTGGAACTGGTTGTTCGCTGGCGATTGCTATAATCGTTGGTTCGGGTCGTCCTTGCACCGAGAACTTTTCAGTTAATGGTCGAGTGTCCGCGAATTTGGTGAAAGTCGCAGAAGGCGTTTTCATTGTAATTCGGATTTTGGGTCCACATAATACCCGCCGTCCGTCCTTGCTCCGATCCAGAGTTAATAGTGTAGCTATGCGCTCCCTTCGTTTCTTTGTCTTTGTGTTGCACGTTTCTGTCGTTGTGAGGGTTTTTCTTTTTTTTTTAATTTCTGATCCGACCCCAGATCCTTTGACGCATTCTTTGTTGGCTTCCATTTTTGGGAAAAAAACCTCGTCTCTTCTTTGATGATAATGTAATTTGTGGCTTTGTGAAGCGCGTCTTGGATCGTACGCGGCTTTTCCAAAGTTATCCACTTCAGGAACTTCAACTTGAACAAGAGCGTTTTTCGAAGTGCGTCTATCGCGACTTTGTCGCTTATCCCGCTGACTCTAGCCATGACGGTTTTGAACCGTTTTATGAAGTCGCAAGTTCTGTCCTCTCCCTGGGACAAGCTCCAAAGGTCCACGTCGGAGGTTTCTCGATCTATGAACATTGAGTATTGTTTGAGGAATTCTGAGGCGAGCTGGCGGAAGCTTCCAATGGAGTTTCGCCTGAGGCGAGAGAACCATTCTAGCGCAGCCCCGTGAAGGTTCTCAACAAAGAGGCGGCATTCACCAGCGTCTCTCTCGTTTTCTCTGAATATGGCTCTACCCATCGCGACCTGAAATGCCTGTAGGTCTTCCTTAGGATCAGTAGTTCCGTCGTATGGCATCACTTTGACCTTCCCAGGATCCGAAACCCTAGTTTTGGTGATACGATTAGTAAAGGATGTTTTACGAGCTTCTTCGAGCAGTAGATTGATCTCCGATGCGGTGCTACTAGCGTGGTGGATTTGGGAGTTCACCACCATGACTTCGGCCACCGTTTTCATGAGATCATCGCGGAGATCGCGGATTTCGGAACTCTTACTGGCAGATTTCCGACTTTGTCGGCGTTTTCTGCGATTTGCTCCTCGGCCAGATCTTCCTGTTATTTCCAGAAGATAGCTTCTTCTTCTTCGTTCACAGGGTTGTCAAACTGGGATTCATCCCGAGCTTCTTGACTTCTTATGCGGCGCGGATGTATGTCTGCGTCTTCGTCCGTAGGTTTGGACTGACTACTAGATTCCACGTCGACACGTTCGACATCTCCTTCTTCTTTATCTTCCTCGATAGGAGGAAGGTATCTCGTTTTCCGTGTAGGCTCAGGGGTGACTTCGTCAGGGTTTTGTCCCGAAGGGTTGCCTTGCGATTTATCGGACCGGTACAAAGGCGTTGCGAAGTCGAGTCTTCTTCCGCGGATTCGGGTTTTTCCCCGCGGAAAGATAGCCTTGTTCCTTGCTGTGAGATTTTTAACCTGCTTAGCGAGAGAATTCATGACCTATCTTGTTCTGACGACTTCTTCTCAAAAGTCGAGAACATCTTCTTCACCTCCTCGAACGTTGCGGTGTTTGCGTCAGCGTTGACCGCAGTGACGTTCATCGCTGGAGTGTATTCAACGTTCTCGTCGACGACGTTATCGTCACGAGTCTGTTGGTTGTTGAGATCTGACATGTTTTGATTGAGCGTTGATGGCTGAGAGTTAGATTGATCTGTACTCCCCCCCCTCCTTCTAGCGCCAAACTGTGGGAACCGAAATTCGCACTGTCGATTTCTATTGAATTAGGAACGCAGGGTAAACCCTAGTTTCCCAGATGTCTCGGATATCTGCTAAACCACACGCCAATCAATCAGAATACGAAGTAAATATGGAAAACAAAGTAAGAATCGAAAAGAGAGCAAATAAATGTCTTATTCTGAATTTGTGTATGAGCGTTTAGAACAGAATAGGAGCCTAGGCTATGAGAGCTGTCGGGAAGATCCATAATTCTAATAACCTAAGACTGCAAAACCCTTGTTGAATCGCAGGACGAATAACAAAAACGGAAAGTTGTCTAAATGCTCTAAGTGCTAAGCTATGTTTGCTCTGAGTAGAGATTTTTTTGTCTCCTCTGCGTCATCGCCCTTGAAGTCCTTATATACTCCTCTAGAGGCGGTTCGCTCTTACCCCTTTGGCCCTTGGTCGAATTTATCGCTTCGCAGAAATATTACTTTTTCCTCGATCTTCATGATTATCTTCGGAAACTTAACATTTATCATTCGATCTTGACATTTATCCCTTCAAACTTAACATTTATCCTTTCATGCAAAATAAAAGGTAAACCGTCACAAATTTTGGGCTTGATTTCAGATAAAATCGCGAGTGGGCCTTTAGCCGAGCTTTATACCTCGTCGGGCCGTTTTCAAACTAAGGCATTTCTATGATTTTATCGAAATAATATTGCTAAGACGACATCTCCCAAGAGTTAGGATCTTTCGTATGGGGCGTGTGAATCTAGGTGTTTAGTTAACTGTTATCGTCTTATATGATTGACCCGATCCTTTCTCAAGAAAACGAGTTCTTTCAGTAAAGTTCCAATGTCAATCCCGATCGAGACGGAACAAAGATAAGTTCAATCAAGTATCGAAAGAGGAGTTTGCCGAGGACGAGATGAAACTGGATTGATTTGATCAGACTTGACGAACAAACGAGTCGGATTGCTCGTGCCATCTAACTCGCCCGTTCGGCGAGTTGGTCGTGTCATGCCATCCAACTTGCCCGTATGGCGAGTTGGCCATGTCCAACTCACCATACGGGCGAGTTTGTTAATCCGTGCTAACCAACTCACCCGTATGGCGAGTTGTCCTTTTCCAACTCGCCATATGGGCGAGTTGGTCAATCCGTACTGACCAACTTGCCCGTATGGCGAGTTGGTCGATCCGTGCCATCCAACTCGGCCGTATGGCAATTTGGTCGGTCCGTGCCATCCAACTCGCCATATGGGCGAGTTGGTCGATCCGTGTTCCTTACGATTTTTGGCCCAGAGACTTTCGATAAGTCGATTTTGAGACTACATTCGTATAGAAACACGGTTTTTAGATGCTGATTTTGAGAACCCTTTTTGACCCCAATAAACGAATTCTCCCGGTAGGTTTCCGACGTTGATTCCGTCGTAACCGATTTTTGACCCCAACACCTGCCACTCAGTAACCAGAGCAGTAAGTGTTTGGTTTGTGTTATGTCGTGATAGTCAATGAGATATTTCCCAAAGCCACATATATCTATGAAGGACTCGATGATTCAAATAGGCTCCTAAAGTAGTTGATAGCTATGGCTACCATACCCTCTTCATATTAAACCATATTCCTAGAATTATCCTTCAATCGAGTGATTCTATTTTGGGATCTTCATTTTTTTGTCAGATTATAGAAGAGTGAATTCATAACTCCTTCTCTCAGCCATAAAATTATTTTGTCTTCACCAAAGACTTAGGGATTTTCTGCAGCTTGCAATGTGAGTCATGATATTTGCATTCGTCACCAATCCTGAATGACTTTTCTTATTTCCTCAATATCTAACCATCTCTTATAAAATTTGAAATTTTCTTTTGCTTTGAATGGTTTTGAGAGGATGGTCGCGAGGAATGGATGATGAACGGATCCCCATAGTCTCGGTATTGGACCGCTGAGTGGGCAAACTTGTCATGCCAACTAGCATTCCCTGATGCTCGATCCAATCAACATTTAACCATTCTCTGATTCCTTTTCCCCACTCATGAAAACATATTTCCTGAACATGGGAACTCCAGCATTCCACAGTCAGCTATGATTTGCTTAAATGAGAGGAAATAAGAATTTGACCCTCTTCTACCACCTTCTTTTTTCACAGTGGCCAGTTTTCCCATTTAAGTTACCAATCATGAATCATGGTCAATCTTTTATTGTTGCAACGTGTAAGACATTCCCAAACTAGTTCCCTACGTTCTACGACATGGTCATCATAAACAAATGTCATGTAGACTTTTATTCCATCAATGATTGCAGAAACATCAATCATTTCTTTATTTGGAAATAAAAATCAACTTGAAAATCATCCATAAAGAATAAAGCTAAACCACCACTTTGGACAATTGGCTTGACGGTAGAATTTTTTTCATACCTTAAGTCAGCCTGAATGTCTTGCAACAGCAGCTTCATATTCTTCGTTCAGAAAGGAACAATAATCCTGGGTGATTGCTTCTGGCACATCTATGTGAGGCATCTAACTTTGAGGTCGTTCCCTATCCCTCGATAGTTCCAACTGAATGTCTTCATAGATAATGGTCTGGTGGATTTTTTGAATCAACTAAACCTTTCCTTGGTTGTTTTGAAGCAGTCCTCTGGTTCCTCCCATTCATCCCATGAGATGAGCTCTCTTTAGACGATACCTTGTTGTCCTTAAGCCGAGGCGAAGCACAGAGAAACGGCTTGACTCTTGATTTGGTTTGTTCATTGGAAACAAAACCCTCGACACACTACTTGGATAAATGTCGATGATGGATGATGGATAGATGATGATTGACTCTCTCAATCCGTGGGTGCTGATTGACTATCTCAATTTGTGATATTCAAGGCTGATGACTCTCACAAACAACCTATGGAGTTCACGAAATCAATATAACTACAATGAATCTCTCAAGTAATCATAAAACCGATATTTTATGTAAAGACTCTTCTTGGATAAAATAAACAAACTGATTATTATTTATTAAAGATTGAAAGGTGGTTTCTTACAATGGTTGACCAAGAGATTATAGAGGCTCTGGATACAATGATTACAAAGCTAAAAATCAGAAAGAAATCAAAGGAAATAAAAACTAACCGCTGGAAAGAATAAAGAGATTTTGGCTTAAAATGGGCAACTTGGCGATCTCCTTGAATCTGGAAAGTTTGGGAAAGAATGCATGGTTCTTGGGACGTCTAGGTTCCTTGAAAATAGCTTCAGAAAGCTCTGGTCTTGTAAAAATATCCGTTGGTGATCTATTCTCGCTATTCTCGTAGTTGTGAATAGTTCCGGAAAAGGAAACTTAGTGTAAATGAAGATCCTCTTAATCCTATGCTTTCTGGTGTAGGTAATGATGAGGGGAGGCTTTCTGGACGGTTGGATGTGTAATCTAGAAGCCTCATGGTTTCTTGACCTCGGTTTGGAAACAATTGGACCAATTGATTGTCCAATCATTTCTGAAGTGGCTCGGTTTGACTGGTTTTGGGGAAATGATGGTATCTTGAAATTTCCGTTGTGTTTTCTTCTTTTCTTAGGCTTATTTGGTTTCCAAGAGATCCATCTTGAATATTGTACTATATTTGGGCTTTTCAAGGGACGCTTCATAGTTGGGCTTGAATCCTCTTCAACAAACTGATACTCAGAGATGGATGGACTAGAACCTCCGGTTTGGAAAATAAACACCGTCTTGGTCCAGAAATAATTGAGGATTATTTTAATTGGGTTGGAAACCTTCTTGACTGTAGAAACTAGAAAATAGGTTTCTTGCCAAAATTCGTCTTGATTGGTGAGATGTGAAGTTTTTACTGAACACATATCTTGGTTGGTCCTTTGGTTGGCTGATTGGTGCAACTGGTTAGCCTCTTGTTTAGCTATTGATTTGATGGCCGAATCATACCCTCTTCCTTGAAAAAGTTTCAACCTCGAAACTGTATAACATGCACCAAGATAGAGAAATTCAGGTTTCATCCTCCTTTGAGATTTTAGGAACTTACCTTGGTATTTTATCGGATTGATATTTGATGGCACATCTCGGGGCTCTCCTTTGATTAGGAATGACATGAATACTCCTATGTTTTGATCTGGAAATCTGGTGGGTGGTGTGTGATCTTCTGGAATGTCTGGAATCAAGATGTTTGTTGATGACAACTTCTTGTTTCCTTTTGTCATGTAAACACCTTGTGTGGATCATCCACATGATCTTTAGCCTTTGTTCCTGAAATAAATTCAAAACTTTTGAAAGGAAACAAGTGCATTATATCTTGGTTTTAAATTATATAAATAGGACAAGTAAAGTTTAGATTTACCCGAATAGTTTCAGCAAGTTGAAGAATGATATGCTTTTTGGCAGCTTGTTGGCTCTTGATGTTTCTTGCATCTTCTTCAACACTTTGTGGACAAGTTAGGTATTGTCACTGGTTGTTTTTCAACTGTTCACCATGGCTTGGTTGTCCATCTTGTCTTGTCCCTGAATCAAAATTCTTTTGCAAAGACAAGTACATAAATCCATAATTTGAAAGTTCCAAAGGATAAAGACTATCACTCCCTTCATTTGGTTCTGATTTCAAGTCAAGTGATGTACTTCCTAATAACTTTCTATATGGACAAGTTACGGAAAATTTTCCTCTCTTATGGCATATATAACATGTATGAGTTTTAACACTTTTAGAATTAGGGGATGGTGATATTTGCAAACTTGGTGACAAAGCTTCTATTTCAATTTGTGCTCCACCTCTTCTAACATCTACTTCGACCTTCTTTCTCTCAAGTTCTAAGGTTACTTTTGAATATGGAAATGTGTCTGGTACCTTTAGCAACTGGTGTGAACTTGGTTGTGGACCATTTTACTTATTGGTAGTTCTCTTTTCTACAACCGGTTATATCTTTTGTGGGTTGTGATGGTGATTAGCTTGATTTCTTCCAGCCTTGAAGGTCGGGGTTGAGGTACGAGCATAGGCTGAGTGTGTAACTATCATTGGCAACTGACGGTGTGGACTGTTTTTCATAAATTCCTCAAGCATCTCGAATTTGAAACTCTCCCAAGTGTGGACTGGTTCACCGTAGTACCATTGTGCATCCTGCTCTTTTGCTCACCATGCAAGAGCAGGTCCAGTGAGTGTCTTAGTGGAAAATGACAGCTTATCCTCTTCAGAAATGTGGTGACTCTGGAACAAGGTTTCTATTTCGTCCTCCCACTTTAGGTAGGCTTCATTCCTTTGGCTATAACCTGAAAAGTATTTGGAGTGAAGTTCAGGCTCTTTATCATTTCTACCAGCTTCACTTATGCCTAGTTTCATCATCACTGAACTGAGAATCAGTTTCCTCATACCATGAACCAACATCTCGGTAAGGCTTCATGGACAATGTTTGTTTCTCCTCATGACCAGAGAAAGACTCTCCACACCATTACCTTTATTCTATGTCTAGATAAGACTCAAGTTTTTGGTTTAACCCCTCACGCCCTGAGTTCACCAAATACATCTTCTAATTCAGCATCTTGGTTAAAAGTCTCTTCATCCTCTTCATCAGTTTGTCCTAAAATGATATGAGAGTTGATGTATTCACACCATGGAATGCTATCATGGTCAGTGTCAGGAGTGGTTTGATTCTCCCATGAAATTCTTTTGGCATCCAGTTGTAACTGATGTTCTTCATCAAAATCATGATCCCAATCTTCTGGTTTTTCTAGGCAGATTTCGACTTCAGCTTCTTCCTGCCATGAACCACTTTCATAGCCTTCTTCTAGGTCAGATACTTTTTTTGGACCAGTCATTGGGGTGGATGTCATAATGGTAAGGGTCGGGTGGGTCTTGATCTTCTTCATAAGGATCCTTTTCAAAATCAGTATTGGAACAACCATCAGACCATTGATCATCCTCATGGCTATCTTCTTAAATGGATTGATATTTTTCTCAAGGGTCATCTACCTATTCATAGTATCTGATATGAGACACACACAGAGTAGTTAAGTTCTTTTATGGGCAGTGGTCGAATTGTTTGATGCAAAAAATATATTAGAATGCATTGAACCGACTTTTCTAAAACTAGGATGCAAATAATTTTTATTCTTTTTCTGACTGCAACAAAAGATATGCACGAAATAAATGAGAAGGTCATGTAAATATGCAAGCAGAAGTTAACAAAAAAATGACAAGGAACATATGCAATTTCTTTTTTCTTTTTTTTTTGAGTTTTCTTAGAATGGAATGTAAATAGACCAAAATGTGCAAATATGAAATGTAAATATTTTATTTTTTGGTTTTCTTTTGAAGTAACAGAATAGTATAGCCTAAATGTATGCAATATAAAGATATGTTAAACAAATTCAGAAATGACTTAGATATGATATTTTGTTAAGAAAAGAATGGGGGAACTTGTGATTCTTATTCATAGTACTCAATGGAGGTTCCCTTTATATAGGAGTTACAAATAGACCGTCATTAACATAAATGGAAAGATAGCATTCCTAGATAAACATGGAAAAGGAAAACACTAAACCAAAGTGCATTAGGTTTAGGAACATTGTTGTTTCTCTCTCTAGCCGAATAGAGTCTTGGTCGGATCCGGTTTGGTCTTGGTCTAATCCTTCTTATGGTTATTGCATCCACATTAATTGATTTATAACACTCCCCCTTGGATGTTATAACCATATAGAGCTCATAATACGTTTGGTATGTTGCCTCATTAAAACCTAACCTGAAAAAGTCTTTTGGGATAAAACCATAGTTAGGAAAAAGAGTACAACCGTATTACTCCCCCTGATGAATGCACCACTATAGATCCTTCAATCTTCTCATTCTGATCTGATGAATGAGTTTCCTCAATGTTGAGGTCGGCAGTGCTTTAGTGAATAGATCAGCTGAATTCTCACTTTAACTCACTTGTACCACTTTGTTGTCGCCTTCTTCATAATATGGTCGGATATGTTGATCTATGGTCTTTGACTAATCATCAGACTGTACTACCATCAACCATACTCTAATCTTTGATGTAACCGTCTTTCAGTTGAGCTATGCAAACTGCATTGTCTTCATAGGTGATGGTCGGTTCTTCTTTGCCTTCTGATAAACCACTATCGACCATAATGTAATGAATCATCGACCGTAGTTAAACGGATTCTCTAATTGCTTCATGGATAGCCATATTCTCGGAATGGTTGGATGATGTTGCGGCCTTGGCCTGCTTCATTGATCTCCATGAAATGGTTGTTCCTCTATTAGTAAATACATAACCTGTTTGTAATCTTTCATTATATGGATCAAATAAAAAACCTGAAAACCTATATTAGCAAAACCAATTAACCCCTCTTTGGGTTTGTTAGTTTGGTTAGTATAAAACAAACTTAAATATTTTGTTCCTTATAAACAACGGAATATATATTTATGGTTACCATTGGTTCCTTTAGGACATTTCCTTACCTTTCTTTATCATCAGCTATATTTTAAACTTATGCATACTTATATGCATGCTGATGAATCATGGTTGTGATCAATATATCCATTTGATATAGATATGGTCGGCCATTTGAATCAATGGTTGTCTATATGGCATCTATGGCAAACGGTTTTAGCATTCGTGGTCGGATCTTGTGGTTCAATGAATACACCACGACCTCCTTACTCTTCCACGGCCATATTCTGTTTCTTGGTCGTATGATCTACCGTAATTATCTTGACCATTATGGTCTTACCATATGCATTTCCATTTCGACCATTATGGTCTTGCCATATGATCGGCCGTACCTTGACCATGTTGATTATCGTGGCTGTATGTTCGGCCACGCCCATGCCGATGCCCTCGACCCAGGTCGTTATGGCCTATTATGGCCGGACATGGTGGGATTCATCTATGGCCACATTGGGGATGCACCAGAAAGGTCTTAATTCATATTTCTAAGAATCAATCGATAACTTATATCATTTGAAACCAATCAACTTTTCTTTAAGTTGTTTTATTATAAACACAAGGAATTCTTTTTATATGAATATATGGACTGTTTTGGGTTGTTCTTATAGAACTCCTTTACTTAGTATTATTCAGTCGACCATATTATATGCAACTGCTTTGCATCAGTCCATAAACAGCTAAGGAACAAAGATGTTCTTTGAGAATTTCTTTTCTCATCTTTATGGTACCTTTATTATCTTTATCCAGTGATTAATATACTGCTTACTACATCATCATTTCTTTCCAGACATTATCAATTTCGAATTGTAGTAGCATCCACCACATGGGAGTATATCTCCTTATAATCTGTTCCTTGGTCTCTGTGAGTATCCTTGTGTAATCAAGCCATTTTTTAAATGCTTTAAGTAGGAATATGAACACCTTAGACCACGTGGTTATATCCTATATCTCACGATTTATTTTTCCTCACAAGACACATTTATTCACTGGTTTATCAGATGGCGTTGTATGGCCAATACGCCCATCTCTTCTATAGATTCTTTAAATCTTTCTTTAAACCCCACATTTTTCTTTAATCTTATATTTATGAGTACTCACACGTGGGTTTATGATCCTCGCTTTATATCTTATATTCAAGTGCTACCTTGTATGCGCTATGTAAATATATCATTGGTATCGATACCCTTTTTTTGCGTTCCATTGAATTCCAGACATAACATAATTGATTGCAATCTTATGACCTTTTAGTACCTTGGTGTTTGGCGTCCCAAATCACCTTAAGTACCATGGATTTTGGCGTCCCAAAGTCCATTGTATGGTATCTTATATATGGTCGACCATTTTCTATGTTTGCGATGGTTTCCTTTATGACCTCGGGAATTTATCATTTATGCACCTTTATCTTTCCTTCCGAGGTTCATTTATCTTATGGAACATATTGGTCTATCTTTATATAGACTCTGTATCAACTTGATTGTGTCTCTTCTAGGACAACAAATTCGTTTGGTGCAAGCTGGTATGACTTAGTCATTCATTTCAGGTCAATGTGTCTCACATTTAGTTCTGCTAGCTTTTATATCATTTGATCATATTCTTTAGACGTCTTTAATCATATTTTCTAGTCCGAGGATCTTTCCAAGACAATGATGGTTAATACCATTCTCTTATTCTCTTTACCAGCTTATAACTTTCTCCCTTTTAATGTTGGATGATCATATTACTTATCTCTTGCAATCTGTGTTCTTGGCCACTTATTAAATCACTCATGTTTGGCTCAAGACATTTTAAAATCGTGGGAGAAAGACATTTTTCATCCAACATATATTCTCATTCTCAATCTTCTTCTGAGGTTCCATCTTAAGTGGCACATATGTCTGTGGTGGTATATTCAAATTCTCTTAAGATAGTTTATGTATATGTCTGGTTTATGACCCTTAATCTGAGATGAGAATATCTATGCTCACTTATATGGCCTGATGCATATTAATCTTAAACATGTAAATTCATGTGTCCTCAAGCATTAGGTAGTGACCTTTGTATTTGAAAGAATTCGGCCAAGTCTTACCATGGTTATGGACCTTGTCACACGTGATTGTTGTATGTTCATGGATCACGGTTTATCCTCACTCCTCCTCATGGACATACTATAATCACGTGGTG
The DNA here is from genome assembly GCA_905132885.1 of Moricandia moricandioides. Taxonomy (NCBI): domain Eukaryota; kingdom Viridiplantae; phylum Streptophyta; class Magnoliopsida; order Brassicales; family Brassicaceae; genus Moricandia; species Moricandia moricandioides. The sequence goes on from CAJHQQ010000356.1 coordinate 25,573, forward strand.
CTTGGGACAATAGAGCCTAATGATTTTCCCTTGTGTACATGTTACACAACGTGAGATTTTATGGGATAATTCTTTGTGCCTTTTGTAATATTTTCTTTGCATCAAGTTTGGACTTGGATGGCTAATCCAGTCATGCCATAAAGTGTAAATTTTGTGGGTATACAGGATACCATGGCTTTTGCCTTTATCGTACTGATCATTGGCATAGTCTAGATCAGTAGAGTATATAGTTATAGTCTTGACCACTTTTCTTATAAGGCTTTAGGCGATTTTCTTATAATCTGAAAGGAACTTTTGTTTCCTTTTCTCATTGGTTCAGTGTGGAAACCATCCATGTTCAAGTCTTTATAACTCAATGGGTCTTTTATTGGGTGAATAAATTTGTACCCCTTTAGGCAATGCCTTTAGTTGTGTTCTATATTAGATTGACTATCCTTTTATTTTCATTTATCAATCAATAACACAGAAATGACAATCATGGAAATGACATTATAGAAATGAATCTCAGAAATGTTAAACACCAAAACAAGTTTTAATAAAAACAATCAAGGATTACAGATGTCGAATTTATTTATCATCTTTGAGACAATCAGAAGTCTCATATTCTAGTAAATCATCCTTATCATAATCAAAATCATTTTCATCATCTTAGACTATCATGTGGCCTTCAGGATTCTTTCCCTTCAAACTTTCTTGATGTAGATCACATAAATGTTTGGGAGTCCTGCAAGTCTTTGCCCAATGATTGCTCATTCTACACCTATGGCACACTGATTTGGTCGGCTGTGAGGGTTTGAAATGATTCCCTCGGCCTCGTCCATTTTCTTGACCATACGAGTTATTTTGGACTCTATCTCGGCCATCGTCTCGACCGTATGGACTTCCTCGACCGCAGCCATAAGAACCTCGACCGCGGCCACGTCCTTGCCATTTTCCACGGCCTCGACCGTGTTGGCTATTTGCATGGACGTGGTTTGCCTCTTTATCAGCATTAGTGGCTGCGTGTGCCTCAGGTAATGGTGTGGATCGTGGAGGTCACATTTCACTGTTTCTCATAAGCAATTCATTGTTCTGCTCAGCAAGGAGCAAACATGAAATAAGATCAGCATAAGTGGTGAAGCCCTTTTCTCTATACTGCTGTTGGAGCAACACATTGCTTGTGTGGAACGTGGAAAATGTTTTCTCAAGCATATCCTTATCCGTAATCGTTTTCCCCACACAGTTTCAATTTTGAAACGATCTTAAACAGTGCGGAATTGTACTCATCCACAGACTTATAGTCTTGAATCCTTAGGTGTGTCCAATCGTAATGAGCTCTGGGTAAGATCACCAATCTTTGGTGATCATATCTTCTTTTCAGCTCTATCCAAAGCTCAAGAGGATTTTCAATAGTTAAGTACTGATCCTTGAGACTTTCTGCCAAGTGATGTCTTATTATTAGTATGGCTCGGTATCTATCATTCTCATTGACATTATTGCCATATATTATACTTTCACCGAGTCCTTTAGACTTTAGGATGATTTTGGTATCAAACGCCCATTGGAGTTATCTCCAGATATATTAAGGGCCACATATTCTAGGTTATTAATTTTCGACATCTAAAATCATATAATCATGAGTTTTAGAATTCAAATTTTATAAACCTATCATAAGGGTTTCTAAGTTCAATTGCAATCAAGACAATAGTGATTCAATGAACAATGGCCGTGGCCGGTTATAAGTATGATTCATTGCCATACGGCCAGTACGAGAATGATGCAATGCAATCTATCAACCTAACAAGGTTATATGATCGATTTAATCTATCAACCTAATTAGTTATGAAAATCATTTTATATTTTAAGACCATGTAGTCGGTTCAATCAAAACAATCAATGCTTTCTTTTAACAATCCTAACAAGTAGTTTGTAGGTGATCAATCAATCAAACAAACAATCAAGCAAATTTAGTGTTATAATTAAACCTATTTGGTTTTCAATTAGCAAACCAAATTAGATCGTAATTAGGGTTATTGGTCGATTTAGGTTTAGGATTCTAGCAATCCTAATTGAATTATAATTAGGTTTATGATTAGGGTTTTAACAGCCTAGCAAGTCTAATTGATTTTAGGGTTTTGTAGATTAACAATCCTAGCACCCGGTTTCTATGTGATTTACAATCAGACTATCAATCAATCAAACAATTCAATCAATGGACTTGTACCCTATGTGATCAGGATGAGATTCCCTAAACTATCCAGAAACCTAGCAAAGTTCTAAGTTCAAATTATAAATTAGGCTTTAATCGAATCACCTTAACCTCAATTAGGGTTGAACGGTCCACTGAGATTGGTCGCGGGTCGCGTACAGACTGGTCGCAGGTCCTGGATCCTATCGGGTGGTCAGTTGGTGTGTATCGGCTGCTGCTGGTGCTTGTTCTTGGGTCGGAAGGTGTAGGTTGCTATCGGGTGGTGTATCGGTTGTGTATGGGTGGTGATTGTGGTCAGATGAGTCTCGTGTGTATCGGGTGGTGTATTTGTTGCTTCACGGGTGTGTGTGTGTACACGGGTGTGTGTGTGTGTGTGTGTGTGTGTACGCAGATGTGTGCTATCGCGGGCGTGTGTGTGTATGTGGGTGACTTCGAGTGAATCGGGTAAGCTAGGGTTTTCCGATTTAGAGAGGGATTGATTTCTTTTGTTGTAGGGAGCTGAGATTGAATCGATGGGGTTTTATGGTTAGGGTTCTTGACGGCTGCTTTTAGGTTTATGGGTTTCGAGTTTTAGCTTAGGGTTTATGAGAGACGTATCGTGCTGATAACGTGTTAAGAAAAGAATGGGAGAACTTGTGATTCTTATTCATAATACTCAATGGAGGTTCCCTTTATATAGGGGTTATAAATAGACCGTCATTAACATAAATGGAAAGATAACATTCATAGATAAACATGAAAAAGGAAAACATTAAACCAAAGTGCATTAGGTTTAGGAACATTGCCGTTTCTCTCTCTAGCCGAATAGGGTCTTGGTCGGATCCGGTTTGGTCTTGGTCTAATCCTCCTTATGGTTATTGCATCCACATCAATTGGTTTATAACATATTTATAATTTTTTTTGTATGCAAGAGAAATAACAAAATATGATATGCAAGCAAAATGAATCAAATGCAGATTTTTCTTTTAGTTTTTTTTTCTTTAAATGCTAAATGGTAGGCACTAAATAAAGCAATATGATATGAAAATATGCAAGCAAGAATAAACTAAATACAGTTTTCTTTGGTTTTACTTTTATGGAATGTAAATAAACTAGATATGGCAAACTTGACCGAAAATTAAATGCAAACACTATGCTAAGGAAATTTCGAAAATAATGTGATTAAACCAAGAAAATTCTTATTCTTCTTTTTTTTTCTCTGGTTGTAAAGCAAGAACATGAACAATGAAAATGGCAGAACAAAAATAGAACTTGAAGCAAAGACATTTTTTATGGATTTTTGGTTTTATAACAAATTAAAAAAGAATGAAACAAATTAAAATTCTAGAAAGGATTGATAAAACCTGAGTCAAGAGATTTTAGTGCTTTGATACCAAATGATACAGTCTCGGAAGCTAGGATGGCGAGGTGGTCGACGGAATGCGATGGTCGAGAAATTGGTAGAGATGATGGTTGTTGATGGGTGAACCATTGTCCCTTCACGTCCAACATAGACTGAAACAAAGGAAGAACATTAATTTTATGAATGAAAAAATAATAACAGAAACTAAATAGATAAGGAATGGAATGTTTTGACGGATAGATGTCGATGATGGATGATGGATGATTGATAGATGATGTTGGATAGATGATGATTGACTCTTTCAATCCGTGGGTGCTGATTGTCTCTCTCAATCTGTGATATTGAAGGATGATGACTCTCACAAAAAACCTATGGAGTTCACGAAATCAATAGAGCTACAATGAATCTCTCAAGTAATCCTAAAGACCGATATTTTATGCAAACTCTTTTTGATAATAATAAACAAACTGATTATTATTTCTTAAAGATTTAAAGGTGATTTCTTACAATGGTCGACCAAGAGCTTATATAGGCTATGGAGACAATGATTACAAAGCTAAAAATCAGAAAGAAATCAAAGCAAATAAAAACTAGTCGTTAGAAAAGAATAAAGAGATTTTTGGCTTAAAATGGGGAACTTAATTATCTCCTTGAATCTCTAAAGTTTGGGCAAGAAGGCATGGTGTCTTGGGACGTCTACGTTCCTTGCAAATATCTTCACAAAGCTCTGTTCTTGTAAAAATAATTGTTGGTGATTTATTCTCGTAGTTGTGAGTGGTTCAGGAAAAGGAAACTTAGTATAAATGAAGATCCTCTTATTCTATGCTTGCTGGTGTAGGGAATGATGAGGGGAGGTTCTTCTGGAAGGTTGGATGTGTACTCTGGAAGACTTGGATCATGTATAATACATCCTGGTTGCTTGACCTCGGTTTTGAAACAGTTGGACCAATTGATTGTCCAATCATTCTTTAAGTGGCTCGGTTTGACTGGTTTTGAGAAAATGATGGTATCTTGAAATTTCTGTGGTTTTTTTCTCGTTTTCTTGGGCTTGTTGGCTTCCAAGAGATCCATCTTTAATACTATAGTTGCGCTTTTCAAGGGAAGCTTCATGGTTAGGCTTGAATCCTCTTCAATAGGCTGATACTCGCAGATGGATGGGCTGGAGAATTGGTTTCATGGCAAAATTCCTCCTGGTTGGTGAGATATGAAGTTTTTACTGAACAAATATCCTTGTTGGTCATTTGTTTGTCTGATTGGTGCAACTGGTTGGCCTCTTGTTTGGCTATTGATTTGATGGCCACATCAGTTTCCTACTATCAATATCCACCTTAATCTTCCCCAAATCGAGTGGAGATACTGCATGATTTTTAAAATGACACTATGAGACTTCCACAACAAAGTTCGCCTGGATTTCTCATATGATATCACCTCAATGAATGTAAGATCTGAGAGAGATCGAAGATTCAAAGAAATTTTGATGATCAGAGAGGGAGCCGCCAATCGCCATTCCTGTCGCCAAAGGTATTAGGGTTCACCATTGAGTGTCGATCAATGCTTCCTAAGGAATGCATAAAACATTCATGACCAAAATATTCTTTAAAGCACTTTGTGAGTACTTCAATGGGTAGAGGATTCTTTCTGAATATGTAATTCCTCTAATGATATTAAAACCTTAATATATTTATTGAGAAACATTACAACATTTGAAGTAGCTACATGTCATCATTAGAATGATTCTTAGAGTTTTTAGAAAAATAGATTGATCCATCTAAATATAGAATATACTTTTCATTAAACTAACTCTAAAAATGAGTAGTAGTGTGCAAAACAATATTCTCCAATTTTTCATTAAATAAAAATTAGAGAATTACATAATATGATTAACATATATATGAAAATTAATAATTTTGATTAATGAAGATTTGGTAACAATTTGTGTATCCACATTCATTTGTATTTAATTTTATATTAATTAAATAAATTAAAAACACATAAACCATATAATTAAAAATCATAATTTTTCTTATATGTTATATTTTGAAAATTTTAAAATGATTATAAATTACTAAAACTGTTTAAAGTCCCACGTTGAAAATTTTGTGATCAATAGTTTATTTTATTGTTATAACAAGATACAAATGATCCTAAAACCATATAAACTCTCATTTAACATATATTCAGATTAAAATATATATATATATATATATGTATATATAATATATTCGAATATCGTTCACACTGAAAATTCTATGATTAATGGTTTCAATTTTTTATTACATCAAATATAAAAATATTAATAAAATCATATGAGTAAGAAGTCGTATTTATTTAATATTCTTATTTAAAATATATGATATATCTATGTCAATATCATTTACATTAGTTATATACCATATAAAATAAAGAAAATTATTATTTTGATTTATTTACTTACAAAATGATTGTAAATAAATAAAAGTGATTATTTTGATTTATATGACCACTCCAATCTAATTATATACATAATAGTTACTCGTTTCTCAATTATTTAATAACATTATTATTTCATAATATGTAAATTAATGCAAATAAGTAATAGTATGTAAAAATAATTTGTATACATAATTTCATCCCGCTCAAGGTTACAAATCTTAACCTAGTAACTGAGCGAAATACATTGTTGGATAGGTTTTTCAGACCATAACCCAGCTTTCAAACACAACCTGAAACTGGGAACTAAGCCCATACTAGGGAGACACAAAGACCCAAAGACATGGAAAACTAGCACCACACAATAACACAAAAGCATAACTTTAATACACTCGGCATGGAGAGGCAGATGCACTAGAAATGAGGCCAATAAAGCTAAAGACCGAACATGAAAAGAGGCAACAATCCTCCACATGGACTTGGTGATAGCCTGAGAAGAAGCGAATACACTAGAGCCGTAAGAACAAACACCATAAACCAACCATCTCCGTAGAGGAGAAAAGAACTGCGCTCCAAATAGAATCCACTCAGCCAGGAGAGAAAGCGAGCTCTCAATCACACCAGAAGACAACAACATACACAAAAGCACCAAGGGAGAGGAGAAAAACAGCAAGGACAAGGGGAGAACCTTGAACTTCAAGAGGGAGATAAGCCAACTACGATCATCACAACTTACACACAGACACTCATGACATAGCTTCAGCCACCTACCAACCAAGAACAAGCCACCTCCTCGCATGAGAAGACATGAAGACCGAAACCACTACAACTTCAATACCTCAACCTTTACACCACGAAAGGCCAAAAGGAACAAGAACATGGTGTTACACTACTGGTCGTGGTGTCTTTCCACTTGCGGTTCGTGTACTTCGATTTTGTTGGGTTTTAGAAGACTTACCCGATTTGGTCCACAATTGTGACGTATGGTATTGTTTCGTCACCCTCCATGGATTACACCTGATTTGAGAACATGTTCTCTCCTTATGTGCTTCATGTCTCTTGAAAGAAGCCTCTATTGGATATTTTAGTTACCTCTTTTGCTGATTTCACTTTACTTTGTGGTGGTGTATTATTATGTTGTGTGGTTAGAGTCTGTGAGTTTGAACCTCTGCCTATGTTGGTCAGTGGTATTCCATATCCTTCACTGTAGCGATAGAAGCTTCAATTGGTCCTTTAGTGTCGCTTATTGGTTTCTTGTTTTCGATTTGTTTTGAAGCGATGTATTTTATATACTACCGCATCGCATTGTAGTTAATAGTAACAAACCGCATTGCACCACTTTGTATTCAAATGTTTACAAACTACACTATAATTAAAAGTAACAAATCTCTATATATACTTATGTATCTGTATGTTTTTGTTATTATTAGGCCCAAACCGTAGTTGTTCCGGATGTTGCTATTCATTATTCAACCATACATCACTATATTATTAATTTGTTTTGTTTTTTATACTAATCTCACTTTTTATCAATATGCCATAGTGATGGTCTCTTTCTCTCCCACTTACTTTATATTATACATGCAAGCTTTATAAATACGCATTGGTAATATAAAAATATTGGTCAAGTCTGTGATATAGATGTGAATTTCATAAAGTATATAACCAAGTAGGATTATTTATCATATGAAGTTATTAACGATAAGTTAACAAAGCGATTAAAAGATTAATAAAATCAGAAGGGTAGGGGCCGCCACAGATTGGATTGGGAACCAAGAAAATTGGATTTAAGTAGGTTTCTTGAGAGACATGTTGGAGAAAAGATATAAATTTGAGATTACATTTGGTTTTGTCACTTTGTGAACTAATAAATATATAGTATATAAATAAGATAAAATAATATTATTCTTTATTTGTTGATCAACTTGCCCCATGTTGTTGCACTTTACGTTAGGTAACATATCAATTCCAACTCACCAATCATTATATAAAATAAAGTAAATTAAATAAATGGCCCATATGCTTAAAACATGATCTTCGACAAAAGATCCTCTTTTCCTTTGTGTAGTGTTTATGACGTGTAAACTGTAACTAGATTAATGTCTTTGTCTGGCTATGCTCTTTTGTCTGCTATAACATATTTTATATATTTTTTACAAGTGACAACAAATTATTACTCTTTTAATCAGGATATGTCTAATGTAAATAAGAGAGGGTAAATTTGATGTAGTATGCTTAACACGTGCTGGAGTTAAGTGTATATTCACAAGTGCAAAGAATGAAGAATATATTCATGCAACAGTGGCAGTTAGTGAATAGGGTAAATTTATATACCTTTAAATTTCTTTTTTTTTTGGTCATCTATTAGATTAATATTAATTTCAAACATTGCATTACACAAAGTCGACAAAAGCAAAACACCTTTCCAAAACCAAGAGCCGGCTAGGTACGATTTACCACCCAGAGCCAACAGCTGGAGCAAACATTTACTCTACTCCCAATAACTAACTTAGATTAAGAAGGTAAATATAACTAGAAGCCAAGGAGGAAACAACAGTAACAACAAAGAAGCGAAGCAAATCAGCCTTGGAAGCAGGATTGAACGAGAAAGCGTTGAAAGCCTATATTATTGGAGTTGAAAAAGATCTCTGTAGACAGTCCTTCCAAAGAACCACACTTACCACTCCTTCAGCTATTTGCAGCCAAGAGAGATCACCAATCCAACTCGAGCAGCCAAAAAAGACACAAGTTTGGCAATTGACTACCCAAGACCATACGCAATTGAGCACAAGCTCCTCAGCCCCTTACCAAGTAAGCCGGATAACCCGTTGTTTGCAAACTAAGGGACTGCACAACTTCACAACACCAAGCTTCGTCCATTGAAGACTACAATAAACACAAAGGCAGATCAGCGAGACCTTACCAGTGACCAATGCAGAGAAGAAACCAGTTGCCTCAGGATAGATGAAACAAGCTTGAAATCCACAAAATAGAGCCCCTGATTGGAGACTCAAGAAACATCTTCATCCATCCTTGCCACACACCCCAACAAACTCCAAAAGGCTAAAGAAATATGAACCTCCTTTTATAATAAGACCATTAAACCATATAACCAAAGCTAAGGACACTAGCGATACTCCAGCAAGGGAACCGAGCCAGAGAAACAAGAACGACAACCAACCAGTGGCCACTTGAAACCTGCTGCTCCAGATTCGATGGAAGAATTACAACCCCACATCAGAGCCGGTATAACCTGCTCTCTAAACAAGGACCTCTCAGAGTATCAAGCACCTCAACGCAGCCTAATTTAAAGGAAATACCCACACCATTCTATGTACAACATCAAACAAGACTACAAACAGGAGATGCACAAGAAAAGCCGAAAACGGCGAACTTCACCGGCGTCGAGAACCAACCAACTCGCCCAACCCAGCACACAGAAGCCAGCGCGCCCCAGCCTACCCTTACTCCAACCCAGTTAGAGCAATCGAAGATTTGAACCGCGACTTAACCAAATCTTCTTGCCAAAACCAGATCCGTAGCCAAAACCCTTGATGACGATTTATTAAAAAAAATTATACAAAAATTTATTAAAAAAATTATTACTTTAAAAACTTTTCAAAACTAAAACTCTCAATATTTCTCTTAGATATCTTATGATCTACTCTTTTAGATTTTTTATGATCTACTCTCTTAAATTTTATGATCTTCTTTCTTAGATCTTTTGATATACTCTCTTAAATCTTTTATGAAACACATCTGCATGAGACTTATATTTACAGTAAAAGACAATTCTCTTTAACATGTGTGATATGAAAACACAAACCTAACATAAATAGAAAACTTCATTTTCCTATTTTAAATTTCTTTTTTGGATTTATCTTAACATATTAAACACTTATTAATATGTTAAATTTCCACAAGCTTGGAATTATCCAACAATCACCCCATTAATTCCAACTTGAATTAGGGAGATCAATTTCTTGAACTTCAATTAAACTCCTTATTTGCTTGAACTTTATGCTTGCTAATGGCTTAGTAAGGATACCCGCCTTTTGCTCAACACCCTACACATGGTCAACTTCGATTACCCATTCTCCATACACTCACGAATGAAATGATATCTTGAAAGTATGTCCTTACTTCTTCCATGGAAAACTGGATTCTTCATAAGAGAAATGGCTGATTGGTTGTTGATCCTAAGATTGACCTTCTCGTCTTCTTTACTTCGTATCTCACACAAAAACTCATTGATCCATATATCTTGCTTTGCTGATTTTGTTGCCGCAATGAACTTTTTTTCACATGATGATAATGCGATCGTCTGCTGCTTTTGCGACGTCCAAGTGATTAATGATGAGCCATAATAGAATGCATGTTCTGACGTGCTCCTCCTGTCATTGACATCAATATTGTGACTGTTGTCTATAACCAACGACGCTCCTTCACCCATCTCTCTTGAAAAATAGACTAAACTTTGTTGTTCCTTTCACATACCGGAGTATGTGCTTGATGGCTTATCCATGAGAGTCTCTCGAATTGTGCATGTATCAACTAAGAACACCAACTGTGTAACACAAGTCTGGTCTTGTGTGAAGCAGATACCTCAAACATCCTATGGTTCTTCTAAAATCTGTAGTATCTATCTCTGGTTCATCTTTAGCGTTTTATATTTTCAAATTCAACTCCATAGGTACTTGAGTCGTGTTACACGCTTCCATATTTGTGTCATACATGATTCCTTGAGCATACCTTTCGTTTTATTCTGATTTTGCGTGCTCCTTGAATCACTTATATGCCAAGGTAATACGTTAGCTTTCCTAGATCTGACATCTCGAACTTATTTGACATTTCTTCTCTGAATTGCTTAATCACCTTGAGTGAAGTTCCCATCAAAAATAGATCATCAACGTAAATGGCTATCAACAAAAAGTTTCTTTCTTCATTCTTGCGGTACACTGATGGCTCCTTCGTGCACTTCTTAAATCTCATCTCCGTTAGAACCTGATCGAGTTTCACATTCCAAGCTCTTTGTCCTTGGTGTAACCCATACAAAGCCTGGTGTAACACACAAACTCGATCTTATTCTCCTTTCTTTTCAAAACTTTCAGGTTGTGTCACATACAATTTATCCTTTAGATATCCATTCAAGAAAGCGGTCTTCACGTTCAGATGATGAATTCCCCATCCGTTTGTTGCTGCAAGGGCTATTAAGAGCCGTATAGTTTCGAGACGTGCCATTGGTGCAAACACTAATCTTGTAGATACACTTCAACCCTATAGGTTTCACTCCAGCCGGTCTATCCACAAGTTCACATGTCTTGTTTCTTGTGATAGACTCCAACTTGGCTACCATAGCTTCAACCCATTCTCTTACGTGTTCGACCTCAAGATAGTTCTCTGGCTCGCCATCTACTGTGAGCAACAAAATTTCATTTTATTGATCTGAAAGTAACACATAATCATTGAGATACCTTGGTTTTGTTATGGTGCGGTCGTGTCTAGTTACCAACAGTTGACCACCACCGTCTTGTTTTGCATTGTGATCAGTATCTTCTTTTTCTTCCTCATATTATTTTATAGTTTCTTGTTCATGATCCTCGCCTTTATCGTTACCTTCTTCTTTATCACCCTCATATGGAAGCTTAAGCATACTTGGTTCACAATCATCTTGGTTTGTTGTAGATGACAAATCCCAAGCTTTCTTCTCATCAAAAATCACATCTCTACTCACCATTACCTTCCTTGCGACTGGATCATAGAGTCTATATGCTTTACCACTCAGCTCAGTTACAAGATTGATCACACTCTTTGATCTCTCATATAACTTCTTTAGATGTGGCGCATTGATTTTCGCATGTTCTACGCAACTGAATATCCTCAAGTGCTCGATATTTGGTTTCTTCGGTGTGAGACACTCGTATGGCGTTTGATCCTTCAAGGCTTTTGTAGGATCTCTATTGATGAAGTCAGTTTAATGTCGTACAGCTTCCCCCCGTAAGTATTTCGGCATCTTCATTGCCTTCAACATACTTCTTGTGATACCCATGAAAGTTCGGTTTCTCCTCTCCACAAAACCGTTTTGTTGAGCTGTGTAAAGCGCGGTTAGGTACCTTTTCACTTCATTCTCTTCACAAAATAGATTGATCTCCACTGAGGTAAACTTTCCTCCTCTATCGGTGAGAAAGGTCTTAATGGTTGAACCGGGTTTCTTCTCTACACTTTCCTTAAACCTTTTGAACCGATCAAATACTTCACTCTTATCCTTGATAAATAGAATACACATATACTTGGATAAATCATAAATTACTGCAAATACATACTTGTTATTTGTTGGCGTTGGTGGTGGTATTGGTCCACACAAATCTCTATGCAATAACTCTAATGGTTTTGTTTCACGAAACACTGCTTTAGTCAAAAATGAGTGTCTAATTTGATTCTTTGCTAGACATGTGTCACACACGCTTTCTTCGTGTGTTCCACTCGGTATTCCTACGACCATCTCCTTCTTTACCATGTTGTTCATCACGCCATAAGTTATATGTCCAAGTCGAGCATGCCAACTCCCTGTTGCATCTTCATCTCTGACATGTAAACACTAGGCGGATAGCTAATCTCCATTAGGGTTTTGTAGAGATGGTTTAGAGATCTTATAACACGTACAAGAAACCTGCCACATGAATCTGTAGTGTTAAATAGACATCTTTCATGATAACCTCACATCCATTTTTTGTTGCTTGTCCAAGACTCAGTATGTTATTCTTTAGGTCGGGTATGTAATATATGTAATAGAAATATTTCCTTTGGTGTTGAGATTAAAACTCGAAAAGAACTTGTTTCTTGTCATGTGATTGCTCACTCAATTATCCAAATACCAAACACTTGCATTTCCTTTGTCGATATCAAGATTATTTGGAATAACCTTGTCTTCATTCAAAAATACTATCTCGTGTACATAGAGGGAATCGGCCTCATGTGTCTCGTTTAGGTTGGTTTCTTGATTCTTCACTGATTTCTCAGAACATACAATTACGTAGTGACCTAGCTTGTCAGATCTCCAACATATCAGCTTCGAACGATCCTTCTTCGAGTTTTTGTCTTCGGTGTGTGACACATGATTTTGGTTGTGTAACCCACCTCGACCTCTGCCTCTTCCATTCCGTCTTCTACCTCTAGCACAAAAATCTCCATAGTTCGTCTCAATATGGTGATTATTATCCAAAAACATAAGCTTCCCTTGATCTTCTTTCTAAGTTTATTTCCCTAAACGTTCCTCATACACTTTTAGCCTCCCAACTATGTCCACAAAGCCTATGATGGATTTAAGTGATAGGACTTTCTCAAGCGACGCTACAATCTGGATATATTTTTGTCTTGGGAGACCCTTCAAGAACTTCTTAACCATCTTGGACTCTTCTATGTTTTCTCCCAACATAAACTTACATGGAAGTCGTCTAATTAAAATTAAATATTGAAATTTTATTTTTCAATTGCAAAAGTAACACGGGACGACTTACTTGGAAGTCATCTAGTTAAATGTAATATTTAAGTTTTATTTTTCTGGTGGAACACTTCCATGTAAGTCTTTTAAAAAAGTTAAATTTCTGACACAATTCGGTTAATTGCAAAACTAACATGTTTATCATAGAAGACTTACCGAGAAGGTTTCTCTAGTATTTTTGATTTTTTTTCAAAAACAAAAGTAAGCCAATATTTACAAAGGAAAACTTCCAAAGAAATATGTTGTAGAGTAGACTTCTCTAGAAGTCTTCTTTTGTAAATTTTCAATTGCAAAAATGACCTAAATGAAAGACTTCCTAGAAGTCTTCTGGACGACTTACGTGGAAGTCTTCTACGTGAAAGTTTAATAAAGTTTCATTTTCTCTAAAACTATAAAGATTTTCAGCAGTTTCTTTTTAATTCATGTACATTAGTTGATATTGAGGTTTCTGAATGAAATTCATAACTTAACTGGTTTTAATTATGAGGTTACCAACATTCATGTTTATTAATTTTTCTAGCTAATCCGAGAAGACTTCCATGGAAGTCTTCTACGTTAGTTTTGTAAACTTGTTAAGTAACTTTAAGACATGTTATTAACTTTCAAAAGTGTTAAGTAACTTCAAGAATATCAAGTAATATGGTTTAATATGTCTTCTTAGATCATAAGATACACTTTTTAACTTTCATGAAATTTGAGATTTCAATTTTCACTTAAAATTTGAGTTTCTCGCTTAAATTTCTCGCTTATATTTCAGTTTTCTGCTTTAAATTTAAGTCTTCTGAGAAGTTTTACAAGAAGACTTCTAGTGAAACTGTTATATGTTTGAACTTATGTAATATTTGATATTTGTGAATTTGGCTAAATTTTCTTGAGTAGTCTTCTCCCTTAGTTGTAGTAAATTTGACTATTTTGTGTTATTGTTTTTTGTTATTGAAGTTGTATTAATAACTTTAATAATTTCAAGTACTTTTGTCAAGAAAATATTGTAGACATGAACATATTTACCGAATTTTTTTCATTAATATCTCTTTAAATTTAAAAAATAATTCACAATTAAAAGAGTACACCTACAAATCACAAAACATATCTTAAACAAAATTATTATAGATCATTCTTCCATAAAAACAAGCTTAGACTCCACTTGAAATGGGAGATGACTTCGTCAGAATACTTTCTAGCGCATTATATGTTAGAAAACTTCCGAGAGACTTCCCACAAATCTTCAAAAGTTTGACTCAGATCTAAAAAAACTGCAAATCCAAAAACATTCAAATGACTTCTAAACAGAGAAAATGAGTGGAAGTTGAGATAAGTCTACCTTTAAAGAACACACAAAAATACATATCAAAAAATAGATCTACCTTTAAAGTAGTAGAAGATGAAAATCAAGTAATAAAAATCTTGCAAAACAAGATGAATTAGTGAGAAAGACATTAGACAAAAAATGAAAAATTGATATAAATTTTGGTGTTCTCAAGTTCTAATTATAAGAGAATTAAGAGAGGTTGAAGAGTTTTAGTTTGGAAAAAAGGTAAGACTTTAAGTAACCAGAGACTTACTGAAACTCCGCTATCGAAACTTACCAAAATACTCAGATCAGTTATGAAAGAGGAGATATGATGCATTAAATGTTAGAAGATTTCTGAGAAGACTTACAAGTCTATCTCATATATGAAAAATATGTATATCCAAAACCATTCAAATGATTTCAGAACATTGAAAAACTTGAAAAATAAGGTAAAAACTTAAAACAACAAAAAAAAAATTTCGGTTACCAAAAGAAAAATTATGAATCATATATTTACTTTTAAAATATTGGAAGATGATAACCATGTAATGAAAAACCTAGAAAAAACAAAATAAATCAGTAAAAAAACATGAGATAAAAATGAGAAATTGATATAAAATTTGGTGTTTTAAATTTCAAAGAGGTTAGATATAGGTTGAAGATTTTTACAATGAGAAACATTATTTTTTGTTGTAGCCATTTGAGAGGACGAGATAATGTGTAAATTTTTCTTTATATCAGGAGTAGAAAATTCCAATAAAATTAAATATTTTTGATTCAGAAGATTTTCAAATAAGTTTTCTAATAGAAAACCTTCTAGAAGACTTACTTGACCCTAAATTTAGTCTTCCAGTGCATTATTTGTTGGAAGACTTAAGTCACATAAACCTTAACTCAAAATATTTAACTAACTAGAAACAAACACTTCATAAAACTTAAAATCAACTTTAAAAGTATTTAATATACACTAAAAACATATTTGTCAAAATTTAATTTTTCAAAAAAAAAAAGTGCTAAGCTTCCAAAATCTGCTTTTGCATTTGATTCAAGTTTTAATATACTTTGGGGTTAAAATCAAGTTTTAAGTCATATTTGACAAATTCCCCTAAATGAATAGGAGAAAAATAATTAATATTAAAAATAATAGAGTTTTTTTTTTACATATTTCACCTTCGATGATTCTTGAAAATGAAGGAAACCCCTATTTTTTTTCTATTTGGGGGTGAATCATGATTGTCGATACGTTCCAATTCAACGGTTGCCGTTAAGAAAAAACGATTTTGTTTACAGAGGGCTAAAGACTTAAAAGTTTAATAGTTGAGGGTTTAAAAACATAAAGTTTTAATTGAGTTAAAAATAGTTGCGGGTTATCACTAAATATTTGTTCTTTGTAGACATTGTCGTTTATGTGATTATATGAAACGTCGCGTTTCAATTTAACAGGTTTCCGTTCGGAAAAAATGACTTTCTTAACAGAGGGTCAACGACATTAACGGTTTAATAGTAGATGGTTTAAAATCATTAAATTTTAGTTGTAAGTTTTTCATACAATTTTAAAATAGTTAGAAATTTAAATCATTAAAAACACATTAATTAAATATTAAAAATAAGAAAAAAAACAAACATAATTTTTTTTAGGTCTATTGTAAGGTTTCTCAAAAAACAATAAGGGTCTTAAAGCCTTTTGATTTACCTTTTAAGGACTAAATTCCCCAAAAATTCTGTCATCCACCCTCTCCTTCCATCAACGATAAGACAGAGAGGCGGAAGATCTCCGGTGAACGGGAGCAAGGCGGAGCAAACAGACTTTTCGACTTTTTTTTTCCTGTACTTTTGATTCGATTTGGATCCATATAGTCTCAAGGCTCGATTCCTTCCTTCTTTCTCCAAGTGGTTAGTTTTTCTTTTAAAAAATTTCTCAGACGAATCTGTATCTGTTTATATACTTTCGGATTTATTTGCTTTTTTGCATTGAATTGATTGGTTTGTTAATTGATGCGGGAATAAGAAGCTTATAATCACTTTAAAAAGGTTCTTAAAACAAAGTGTATATGAGAAAGCAACTTAAATACTGTTGCATTGATCTGTGTTTGATTTTTTTTATCTTCAAGACTTTTTTTGCTTAATGTTATGAGCCTTCTTGCTTAGTTTGGTTCCGTGTCTGTTACTGTATTGGTTTCTTAAGACAAGCTTTAAAAGAGCTGGGTTTGTGGGGTTGAAGCAATGGTTTGCATTTCTAATGATCTCATTTTGGCAGGCAAAGAGTGACAATGGCTGGTTCCAAGGGATCAGAGAGTGTCAGAGGTTTGATGTACCCAGGGAAAAATGCATTGCTACCTCCAAAGATCCCGTTTCCAAGCGTATCAGCAGCATCGTATTCCGAGTATATTCCCTGTGGTTTGATGGGTTCAAGGCACGGTCACAAGGCTAGTGCTGAGAAAACGCACCACCAGCGGACTTCCTCTGAGAGCCATTTGGTAGAAGAGCTTCCCTTTTGGCTTGATGATCTTCTCAATGAGCCTGAGAGTCCTGCTCGCAAATCTGGTCATAGGCGTTCCGCAAGTGACTCTTATGCTAATGCAACAAACATAATTGATTTCAGCTATAGGAACCCAGTTTCTTCTTCTATCCAAAGAGGAATTCAAGAGCTTGATCGTAGTAAAAACGCTGATGGTAATTTCCTAAAACATAGGAATCGACAACTGGTGGCATCTGGGGCTCGTCCTTCCACTCGAGAGAGTGTTGGTGGGAAACATATGGGGGCATCATATATGTCTCAGGATGGAACAGCAGAAGCTCTTTCTCATGACACAAAGAGGTTCTCTGTTGAGGAAAACAACTCCAGTCCTCAGCCTGTGACTTATGAGGCTGACAATACAAAACGAGCAAAACAGTATGTGATCTCATTATTCGTCTTCTTGAATGATTCATTTTCCACCTATTATCATTGAGGCCTTGAATGACCAAATTGGCTTTTTGATTTGTAACATTGTTCTTTGTTGACTTCTTGGCTTTGAAATAGAAAAAAAAAACTCACATCTGCAATAGTGAGAGATGAACTTATGATATGGATGATATTTTCCTTTAGTTTACACGAGCATAACATGGTAACTTGATACTTCCTGCAGGCAATTTGCACAACGATCACGGGTTCGTAAGCTCCAGTACATATCTGAGCTAGAAAGGAGTGTACAAACATTGCAGGTAATGCTAAGACAAAACCTTGTGTTTGAGGATAGTTAGTGAAAGCTATAAATATAAATAATTTCTTTTTTTTTGGTATATATAGGCAGAAGGCTCCAAAGTTTCAGCTGAGCTTGATTTTCTCAACCAGCGGAATCTTATTCTAAGTATGGAAAACAAAGCTCTTAAGCACCGCCTCGAAAGTATAGCTCAGGAGAAGCTGATCAAACAATGTAAGCTTCTTCACCACCCACCCAAAAATTGTTCTTTGAGCTTCTTTAAGAACCAAAGTTTAATCTGAAGTATGAGAATTTCTAAGTAGCAGCTAGTTATCTACCTTGAACATGATGTAATTATTTGCACTCCTTCAAATCCACTGTAGCTCCTATTTACATTAAGTTTCTAGAGACTCTAACAAACAAGCTTTACAATACTTATTATTAGCCTAGATATTGTAGAAGAGTAGTAGTACTACGACTCATGAGTTATCTATTATGCAGTGGAACAAGAGATGCTGGAAAATGAGATTGGAAGATTACGAGCTTTGTATCAGCAACAGCAACAACAAACTCATAAACCATCAGCAAATCACAAACGCGCTACTACTAGCAAGGATCTCGAATCTGAGTTCTCAAGTCTTTCCCTGAACACTAAAGATTCCAACTGCAGGCGTGACTCGGTATCTGTGATGGGTCAGTTCCCCTTTTAGTCAATGTGTCTGAGTGTGTCTCTACCCACTGGTTCATTAGCTCTAAAGGGCCTGCCGTTTCAACAAGACCAGGCCCTACTCTATTGTCTCTTAATACTCCCTCACTTTTTTTTTATTATGGTTGATAAGTTAAATCACCAGTGCACCTCGATTCCATTACCTGAAAACCTATAATACTTCCGGCAGATGGCTTGCCTGAGATGTTTTAGTTCGAAGAACAGACACCTGGACTTCATTTATCTGGTAACTGTTGTGGAGACTTGTGGTATGTTAAAAACACTGATCCTTGGAGTTGTACTGTGTTCTCTACTATTTGTTTGTATTTTTTGGTACTGGTAAAACGGTACATTCCCTTGGAGTGAATGGTTCATGTAAAGTTGATGACGTTGTAAACTTTATCCAAGTGTGAAGATAATTTGATTGCTTGAGAATATGCACATCTACATTTGTTTCATTGTTGCCAAATTGGACAATTCAGATTCTGAATTTGGAAGTTTGAGTTGGAAAAGTTCTTCACCTACTGTGAGAATACAAAGAAGAGAAAACCTTTTATATAGTGCTTCTTTATAAAGTTATAACAAATCTACTTCTAAAAACTTATGACAAAACTATATTAATTAATAAAAATGCATGTTAATGAAATGCAGCTGATGTACAGAAAATATATAAAATATTAGTTCATTATTTATATTATGTTTATTAATTTACTAAAGAAAAATACCCTCAAATAGTAATAAAACAAGTTTTTTCTATCCCAAAATAGCATTTATAAAAAGTAAAAGTACAAATAAACTTCTATGTTAATTTTATAATTAACTAAAATTATAAAAGTTGCTAAATTTTTTGATAAAATATGTGAATAATAAATTGCATAATAAATATATATTTTAAATTGAGTTTACTATTTATTGATTAGGATTTAATATTTAGTGTGTAGGGTGTCAATGGGGGTTAGGTTTAGGGCTATGATAATTTATTCAGTATAAAGTTTGAAGTGATTTGATTTTCTTTAAGTTTTAGATGATTTTATCTGAATTAAAAAATTTAATGGTTTTTTGTTAAACCACTGTATAATCCCATCTAAAATTATGAGATTTGCTTTTTTAAAACTAATAAATCCTACTAAAACACTCTAAATGACTAAAAGAATTCTAAAATTCACCAATTCAAATATTTTCATTAACAACATATTTCAAAATCGTTTATCAAACAACAAGTTCAATAAAACAAAATTTTAAATAACATTTAAAATTCATATTTAAATTATAGCTGTTTTATACTCTCTCTGTTGCTAAATAATAGTATATGTTTTAACACTTTTTAATTGTTTCTAAAAGATCAATGTTTTAGATTTTCTATGTACTTTTAATAATGAATTGTAAATTTCCAAGAAATATTAATTGACAATTTTAAAATTATTGAATTGCTATTGGTTAAAGTTTATGGAAAACTGTTATATTTTAAAAGTTTTCATGCATTGATAACTAAATATTAAATTTTTCTTAATATTTGTGAAAATTTTAAAATATGTAATATTGTGAAAATTTTAAAATATGTAATATTTAGTAATTTAAATACAAGTCACCTCAAACTCCTAATTGAATACCACATTCTTAATAGTTTGGCACATTGGGTTTAAAAAATGGTCTTGTCCCTATAATCTGCTTTTTAAAAAAGTATTAAAACTATGTTCTTTCAGATTAATACTTTGCAGCCTCAAATTTATTTAAAATATATTAGTTAATAACTCCTAATTGGAGTAATAAATAATAAATTAGAAAAGGAAAAAATCCCTAAATCTTACCTAAAAATCTAAATTGATCTAATCTTTATCACTCTTCTTCAACAAGCCGCAATGGTTCCATCTCCGGCATCATATACGACGAGATAACTCCAACGAGTCCCTTCTCTTTTATTCTCTACTCTCATCCTCGCCGGTTCTTCGCAAGCATTAAAACTTTGATTCTCTGAATTGGTAAGGTTCCGTGTTTCTCTGATTTGTATGTTGCTTTCCCCTAAATTTTCTTTACTATGTATGCTTGGATTTGCTTGAATAAGTTAGATACAAAGATTTCTTCTTGGTTTTAGATCATTTTTTCAATTTGGGGTATTAGCTTGATTTAGATCTAAGAACAAGGTCAAAGGTTATGTGTAATGTGGTGAAGAATGTGCTTGTTTAAACGATTCCAAGCTCCAAGTTATGGGTTGCCTTGCACTTGAATGTTGCTTTCTTGATTTCATTTTCGGTGATTCTCAGTTTCATGTGTTTTTATTTTATGCATCATTGACGGTTTCAAAGTCTAGCCAAAATAGTAGTGAATAATTTAACATAACATTATGAAAAAATAGCATATATATATTGATGTGTCTCGTCAGAAAAGGAAAGAGATTCACAGACATATATAAAGCTGATGATGGACACTGGTCAACTTCGAATTTATCCATGGGTCTTGAGTCATTTGATGATCCAGTGAAGTTTATAATCACATCACGTCAGAAACTAAAGAATAAAAAGAGGTATGTATTGGATAGATTTACTTATGACTTTCATATATGGATTATGGAAGCTATTTCAAACTTTGGGGAAATGTTGGATAGGAAGGAAAGCCCATATTTTATTGGTCCTATATGTGAGAATTAGAGAGGAGCTGCGAAGATATCCTATACGGACATCATTAAGCTTGAGTCATTACTTGGATTTAAAGTAAAATTTTACTTTATTTGTGTATCACCATTAAATATTTTTTTTATTTGTTTTTTTATATTGGAGTTTTAATTTATTTTGTAATTAGATTTGTATCTACACATATGTTTCTAAAGATTGTGGTGTTCTTAAGTCTATTGAGTTTTTTACGGAAGATAAAGTGAAGAATGAAAGGGTTGATCATCAATTTGATTTTAATGATTTTTTGTTAAAATTAAATATTAATATGAATTTTTGACAATAATATTTGTATTATAAAATTAATTAAAATATTAAATAAATTAAAATAATAAATTAAACTACTTTCTGAATTCATTTGATCTGTGTCGACCTTCCGAATCACTCCTAGCGTAATTCCAAGCATTGAGCATTGATTGCATGAAACGTGTGTGGGTACCCTGAGTAATGTGATATTGAGATTTGGGTTAGGAAATGCTATTATCCGAAAATGGTAATAACCCTGGGGTTTGCCAGCTAGCAACCAGTATATAGTCTCTTACTTACTTTTGTAATCAATCTTTTCTCTATGTTTTCACGTGTTACTTTTAAAAAACTTTAGTTAAATAATGGTTAATAGGTCACGACAAAAGAAGAAAAAAATGAAAATGCATGTAGACTTGTAAAATAATAGAACAATTAATTTTATACGAAAATATATGATGTAAAGTACGAAATTTGTAACTTGTAAATGATGAATTTGATTAATGATATTCCAATTCATTAAGGGTGAGACGGATCAGATAACTGGAGTATTTTAAGATATCAAAATATTCTTTTTTATTTAACTATATTTTTGTAAAAAAAATTAAACATCATTAAAATTTAATAAAAATTAAATTTCTTTATTTTATATAAAATCATATATAATATACATATACATATATGAATATAATTATATTTTGAAAATATATAGTGGACCCAAATCCAGATGTAGATATCCACACGTAAAATTTCACTACACCGGATCCGTAAAATCACTATCTCGATTTGGATTCCAGATATCTATTTTTCGGAGCAGATCAAAACGAATCCGAATTAGATAATGAATAACGAAGATTAATTCTTACACCTACAATTCATGATAAAATGGAATATGGAGGGGTCCACAATTTGAATAGTTATTTCCATATGTATGTAATATGTCAAACTATAGTATGTATACACTATAAAACATATTAGTCAATAGGTAAGATCAATGAGAGTGTTTGTAATTACCCTAGTAGAAGATGAGTTTTTTAAAAAAAAAAATATGGATGTGGTAGGTGTCTATTGAACTAGCACATCAGCATAATAATAATTTTGTTAATAATTTACATATTAAAATTTAGTTTTTTAAAATGTTCGGGATTGAGATGTGGCTTCGGAAATGCTATTTTTTTTTCGAAAAAGTAATAACCTGGGGGGGTTTGCCAGCTACCAACCAGAATAGTCTCTTACTTACTTTTGTCATCAACCATTTATCTATTTTTCACGTGTTATTTTAAAAAACTTTAGTTACGACAAAAAGAAGAAAAAAAAGAAAATGCATGTAGACGCTTTAAAAAGAGTAGGCATCAAGAATCTGTAAGCTCGTATCTTCTCTTCCCTCCCTCTTATTCCCGTCAATAAAAAAAACACCCTTTCACTCTCCCGAAAAGCCACAACAATGTCTATCCTTCTCCCCACCAATTTACAACAATGCCCTTCTCCTTCCACCGCTTTCTCCTTCGTCGGAACTCGCCGGAGGTGCCTCCGATTGGTCACTTCTTGCGTTGCCTCCGTCCAGCAATCCGTGGCGAACGGTTCCGCTCCCGCTCCCGCTCCCGCCGCCGTTGTCGTGGAGCGAGATCAGATTCGTCTCGGTCTTCCTAGTAAAGGACGCATGGCCGCCGACTCCATCGATCTTCTCAAGGTCACTGCTTTATTGCACTGTTAATGCGCGACTTTAAAATGACATTACTTCTATTGTTTATTATCTGTTTATTTCTGATCCTCTTTTGATAGAGACTAATTACTGTAATTATTTTTTATATGTAGCTTTCTGTGTGTTTTGTAATGGTATCTTTTTTTTAAGAAGCTGTTAATGGTTTGCTCTGAGTTGAGCCTTTATACAAGTGTGGTATTTTTTGCCTTTATTTTATACCCAAAAAAAAAGAAGGTTTCCTTTATTCCTCTCTCAAGTGTTGTAACTCGTTCTGACACTTTTCGATTTTGTTTATTTCTTTTATGTGAAGGACTGTCAACTATTTGTCAAACAAGTCAATCCTAGGCAATACGTTGCACAAATTCCCCAGGTATTATGCATTCTCATTTTGTTTTCTTTTGTTTCTGGGTCGTATGTTGATTTATATTGATTATCTTCCAGTTACCCAACACTGAAGTCTGGTTTCAACGGCCCAAAGACATTGTCAAGAAGTTGCTCTCAAGAGATCTGGACCTAGGTATCGTTGGTCTTGACACACTTTCTGAATATGGTCAGGTAAGTCACGACCATATATTGTTTTCTCTTGAAGAGTGTTTTTATTTTCATTTTCGGTGTCAAAATGAGTTAGCTCGCTCAATTCGACTCAACTCATGATGAGTTCAGATTTTTCATGAGTTAGTTTAGCTCGGCTCATTTATTGTATGAGTTTTAATATGTAAACTCAAATTCAGATCAACTTGATCACGAGTTAAATGAGTTAGCTCGCTATCTATTAAAAATAAATATAATAATATTAAAATGAAATTTTAGAATAATAAAATAAAATTTTAAAAGTAAATATAAAAATCATTTTTAATGTAAAAATAAAATATTTAATTCAAATCAGTGAATTTTCAGAAGAAACGATGGCATAATATGTGTTTATATAAGAGATTTATACGGTAATGCATGTTTTTCCTACAAAAGTCTTAAATAAGTTTCTGAAAACATAGTTTCTGTATTACTTATATTTATCTTACAAAATTTAAAAGTAAAACAAAATAATTTTAATATACAAATGTATATATAACCTCAAGAAAATCAAGCTTATGAGCTAATTCATGTTCATTAAAGCTCTCCCTCATATAACTCACGAGTTAAATTAAGCTCGATCATTAAACTCATTTAATAAATGAGCTTAAAAACATAATTCCAGCTCATGAAAAACTGAGATGAGTTGAGCTAACTCACGAGTTGCTGCTCGTTTTGACACCCGACACTACTGGTAGTACACCATATTTTTGAACTAGACGATAGGTTTTAGAATATAATTTTTTTTCCTGTGATTCTCTCAACTTTCTTTGGAAGGCCTTGTTTGCATCATAACTTACATGTTTGAGATTTCTTTCTAGGAAAATGAAGATCTTATCATTGTCCATGAAGCTCTCAACTTTGGAGACTGTCATCTGTCCATTGCGGTATGCTCTAATCTATTCTGGGTGGAGTTCTCATATCATTAGCATGGATGGTTTATCTTTTTGCATCTCAAATGATCTCAGATACCCAACTATGGGATTTTTGAGAACATCAATTCTCTCAAGGAGCTAGCAGAAATGCCACAGTGGAGTGAGCAGAGACCATTACGCGTTGCTACTGGCTTCACTTATGTATGATGAGTTACAGATTCTTCTTTTGGTGCGCCGTGCTTATTAAATTCCTCTGGGGTTGTATTTAGCTTTAACATTATTATATGGGAGTGATTCAACTGGTTTTTGCAGCTTGGCCCCAAATTTATGGAAGAAAAGGGCATAAAGCATGTTACGTTCTCAACTGCAGACGGAGCTCTGGAGGCAGCTCCGGCGGTGAGATTACACTGTTTTACATCTAAGAAACGTAGTCTTTCTTTGATACTAGGCTAATAAATAGGGATTAAAAAAAACGTCATGTTTTCAATAAAATTATAGTTAATCTCGGCATATTCATGATTAACATTGTGTGTTGTATGTGCTATGGTTACTATCTTTGACCTTTGTTGCTTGGTTAGAGGGGTTTTTCTAGTCTGAATTTTGAACTGCCTATAGGGAAAGACTTCTCTGGATTTGCCTGTATTGTTTTTCGAACAGCCAGTGTGCTGTTCTTAGAGGATAATCTCGTTAGCATGTAATGTACTGATTCCATATCGTGCTAGTAGCCGCCTGGGACAAAAGGATTCTTTTGTGCAGTATTTGTTGACACATATTTTCATGTAAATTAGATGGGGATAGCAGATGCCATTTTGGACCTTGTGAGTAGTGGGACAACACTCAAAGAGAACAACTTAAAAGAGATTGAAGGAGGGGTTGTGCTGGAAAGCCAGGTGCGTGAGTTGTTTAAGTCTGCATACAATCTATTGGTGACCACTATTATTGAACATTTCTTCCTTTTAACTTTCAGGCTGCACTAGTGGCAAGCAGAAGAGCATTGACCGAGAGAAATGGAGCGTTAAATACAGTACACGAGATTCTCGAGAGGTTGGAGGCCCATCTGAAGGCGGACGGCCAGTTCACTGTATGCACTTACTTCTTGTGATGATGTTTCATTATTCCACCTTTCTCTAATATATTCTTGTCAGGTCGTTGCAAACATGAGAGGAAATAGTGCTCAGGAAGTGGCTGAGCGTGTGTTGAGCCAACCATCATTGTCAGGATTGCAGGTAATGTCTCAGACTTGTGGTGGTTCTTAAGCTTTTTAGTTTCTTACTGATCTCTTATTGTCTGTGTTATATAATGAATGAGCAGGGACCAACAATAAGCCCAGTTTACTGTACACAAGATGGAAAAGTATCGATTGATTACTATGCCATCGTGATTTGTGTGCCAAAAAAGGCTCTATACGAGTCTGTGAAGCAACTAAGAGCGGTTAGTAATATACCTGCTTACTAATCTCACTTCCACCCCGACCTAGCTTGTTGATTCTCTTTCTACTTCTGCACTGAGCACTTTCCAAAATAATCTGATCAAGCTTTTTCATTGCTCCTCTCTTGGTACACTAAACATGAGCAGCAATGTTATTGCAGGTCGGAGGCAGCGGGGTATTAGTTTCACCTCTTACCTACATTTTTGACGAGGATACTCCACGATGGGGTCAACTCCTGAGAAACCTTAAGCTTTAAATGTTTTGATAAGGAAGATGCACTCTCTGAAAAGACCCTTTGGTGTGTAAATCTCTGGGTTAGTACCTTTGTATCAGCTTTGTAGTTCTGTCTTCTTTTTCGTTTCTTCTCGTTGGTGTTGTAATTTCTACCTCGCTTTTCTAGAATGTATCCTATGGGTTGTTGTTAAATATGTTCGACCAATAATAAAAATAAAGGATGCTGTTTGTTTTAAGCTTTTCTAATTCATCTTTGCTAATTCATTTAACCTAAAGGCTGATTTATTGTAAACCTAAAGTGTCATTTTTGTGTAATAAAGATCGTGTGAAATATGTTGATAACTTATGACTCCTCTTGTACTCATTGTTTTCTTAGCATCTGAATAAAACTCAAGTAACAAAGGAGCAAACACCAGACAAAGACTATAAATCAGCCTTCCAAAATAAGAGATGTGAAAAGCATAAAAAGAAGAAAATATTACCTTTAAAGACCCATTTTATCTTTAAAGACCCATTTTAAATATTACCCATTGTTTTGTTTTGTTTTGAATTTGATACATGTTATTTTGTTTGGCCCAAAACAAATCCATTAGTTAAAATGATGACAACTGTTAAATCTGCAAAGAAACTCATAAAAGACTCTAAAGCCATAATTATCCATGTATCTTAAGAGAGTTCTTAAGGAAGGGAACCCACAAAAACCTAAGATATGTCTCTAAAAAACTCTTAATTAAGAACGTACCTTGTACTATTCACAGGCCCCACTGACACGTGGCGATCCGTGATTGGTTATTTTCTAACTTTTTCTAAAAAAAAATCAGAAAAAAGTTAAAATACCTATGGAGGTATATGATGCCCTAAAAAAGCTTTGTCTTGTCTAGGATCTAATAAGTGACGTTTAAAAAATTAAATCAAAACCTAAAAGCACGATTTCAAGTCTTGATAAAGTTTGTCTAGTAAAAATATAGTTTTCTTCCAACTTTTCTAAATCTCCCTCTTCCTTTTATTATTATTATTATTATTATTATTATTATTATTATTATTATTATTATTATTATTATTATTATTTAACCTACAGTATTCCCTATCCATATAAGGATCCAAACTAATTTAAAAAAAAATGTGCAACCCACAAATACTCTTATACTAAAACACAAGTCATCTAACCAATCAAATTCGAACACATAGGATATACTATTTTACAAATTTTTAAAATATAAACGCAAAAAAATAAATGTAAGAACAGTTTTGTGTGTTCATCTCACGATCTTTGGAGACGGTAATCTTTTTCTCTAGACAAAATTTAATTCACAACGCTTCATCTCAAATTCATCTCTACTTGCTTGAATTCCTAAATTCTTTGTGACAACTTCTAACTCTCTCTCTCTAAAGTGTGAAATTTTACTTAAGTAGATAGATTGAAAACTTCTATTGACGGTGTCCATAGTATCGAATGCTGGATCCATATCAACATTATCTCTGGCAAACCCACGGTGGCACAACTATAAGCTTCAAATGAGTAAGTCGATCATACTCTAAAGTTGGCTGATAAACGTTAATATCCAGGTTAGTCTCTAAAAACACTCAAGCTTTTCATGCTCAAATCTTGAATTGCGTCATGTTTAAATATCTTTTTCATTAAAATTTTTCTATCCTAATCTACTAATAGCTTTTTCTTATAAACCTTTTGGTACATGGGGTGAAAAGGATGAATGTAACAAAACAAGTCAATAACATTTTTAAAATAGATTAAACCAATTTGACAATTTGTTGAAAATGCTTATTTTGTGTGATGGTGATAATTTAGAGAAGGAAAATGGACTCACCTTAAAGCACACATGCCAGATCTCTAAAAAAATTGAGATGTGCCAGAAAAAAAAAATGATAATCATTAGAAGACAACAGATGGGGCTGGACAAATTCAAGTGATAGGAGAAACGAGAAAGACTCATGTATCACCTAATCTGAATAGTGATAAGGTTGGTCTTCCTTATTTTTTATTTTTGTTTGTTTGGTTTACTTTTGATCTATATATACATTTTTGCTTTATTCTCCTTCTAAATTGTAGCCAAATTTATCGATTTTCTTGGAAACAAAATATCAAAGCAAGTATATCATTGAAAATGAAGAACTGTAAATGTTACAGTGAAAGAAAACAAAAGCATCCATAAGAAAAAGAAGAAGATAAACACGACCGCTATCTACAAAGTAAGATTGATATTTTAGTAGTACATATATAAATATATGTTTTTCTTCAATTTGTTTTTCATATGTAATAAAATTTTCTTTGATTTTGAAAGGAGATCAATATTTTTTATTCGGGATTTATATGAAGGCTTTTTATATTATGCAATATATATAATCATTAAAAAAAGTTCAAAATGCAAAATTCTTTTAAAAGTAATGAGGGGAATGTGTGTATTCTTCTTATTGATAATCGAATAGAGGTTCCCTTTATATAGGGGTTACAAATAGATCGTCATAATATAAATTGAAAGATAACAATTCCTAATACTACTAGGAAAAGGAAAACCAAAGACTATAGAGAAAAAGAAAACATGGCCGACTTTCTCTCTCTCCAATTGGGCGGTCGATTGGTCTTGGTCGGGCCAAGGTTATGGGTCGTCCATCACATGATTTATAGCACTTCCCCTTGGACGCCATAACCTTCAGGGATAATGATATGCTAACGTGTTTCCTCGTTAAAACCTTACCAGTAAAACCCTTTTGGGATAAAACCAGAGTAAGGAAAAAGAGTACAACCATATCACTCTCCCTGATGAATGCATGACTAAAGGTCTCTTAGTCGACGCATACCAATGTGATGTATGAGCTTCTTTAATGTCGAGGTCGGTAATGCCTTAGTGAATAGGTCGGCTGAATTGTCACTGGAACTTACTTGAACCACTTGGACCTCTCCGGCTTTATGTAACTTATGGGTGAAGAAGAACTTAGGCAAGATGTGTTTCGTCCTATCTCCTTTGATATAGCTGTCCTTGAGCTGAGGAATTCATGCTGCATTGTCCTCATACATCACAGTTGGTTCTTTGTCTTCAGACATACCACAATCAGCTCAGACATGTTGAGTCATCGACCTCAACCATACACACTCGCGGCTGGCTTCATGAATGGCCAAGATTTCCGAATGGTTGGATGATGTGGCCGAGATTGTCTGCCGTACCTCCATGTGTGAAAACATAGCCTATCTGTGATCGAGCATTTCGCGGATCAGATAGATAACTTGCATCAGCAAAACCAACTAAACCTGCATCAGCAAAACCAACTACACCTTCTTTGTTATGGTTAGTATAAAACAAACCTAAATCTTTTGTTCCTTTTAAATAATAAAGAACATGCTTAATCCCGTCCCAGTGCCTTTTGGTCGGACAAGAACTAAACCTAGATAATAGGTTCACGATAAAGGATATATCAGGCTGTGTGTGAGTTTCCAAATACATTAATGTTCCAATGGCACTGAGATATGGCACTTCGGGGCCAAGGACATCCTCAGCGTCCATCTTGGGACGAAATGGGCCAGTGTCCGGACCGAGGGATCTCACGACCATAGGGATAGATAAAGGGTGAGACTCGGCCATATTAAACCTCTTGAGTATCTTTTCTGTATATGCCATCTGATGCACAAGGATTCCATCATTTCTATACTCAAGTTGTAATTCCAAACAGAATTTTGTTTTGCCTAGGTCTTTCATTTTCAAATTCTTTCTTTAGATATTCAACTGTTTGGGCGATCTCTCCAGAGGTTCCAATGATATTTAAACCATCAACATACACTGCTATAATCACAAAACCCTTATTTTCATTTTTTTATGAATATGCATGGACTGATTGGATCATTTCTATATCCTTCTTTCACTAGGTACTCACTTAACCTATTGTACCACATCCGGCCGGATTGTTTAAACCCATATAGTGATTTGTTTAACTTTATGAAGTGTTGATCACGAGAGATCTCTTTGTTTTTCAATTCAATACCCTCTGGGATCTTCATATAAATGTCATTATCCAGTGGACTATATAAGTATGCGGTACAACATCCATTAACCGCAAATCTAAGTTTTCTCTTATGGCCAGACTTATCAGGAATCTAAAAGCCGTTGCATCCACCATAGGGGAATATGTTTCCTCATAATCGATTCCTGGTCTTTGTGTGAATCCTTGTGCAACGAGTCGTGCTTTATATCTCATGACCTCGCCATGTTCATTTCTTTTCCTCACAAAGACCCATTTGTGTCCAACTGGTTTCACATCATATGGTGTTCGGATTATAGGACCGAAAACACCTCTTTTCTTTAATGAATTCAACTCCACGTTTATGGCTTCTTTCCATTTAAGCCAATCTGATCTTTGCATTCATTTATATATAGACGTGGGTTCATGATCCTCATTATTCATCAATTCAAGTGCTACTTTATATGCAAATATATCATTAATGTTGACATCTTTTCTATTCCATTTCATTCCAGACAAGACATAGTTTATCGAGATCTCATTATTATCTGGACCGTCAGTACCATGAAGCAAGGCGTCCCGAGCATCATTGGTCGGTATGACTGGACCATCAACCATGGTTTGTACGTCCGGACCGTTGACTGTGGTCGATACGTCCGGACCATTGACCACGTCTGAGGACGTCTGGTCGGGTTCAACCGTACCTCGGGTAAGGTCGGTCATTTCCTTATTTGGGGTTCCGACCTCAGTTGCACCTTTCTTTTTCCGAGGTTGTTTATCTTTGGAACCAATTGGTCTACCACGTTTGAGACGTGCCACAGACTCAGTAGCAACTTGACTGTGCCCCATTTGGACATCTATTTTAATAGGTGCATTAACAGCTGGTATATGTGACTTAGTCACTCTGTTCGGGTAAAAGGAATCTGACAATTGATTAGCTTACTTTTGTAAATGAATTATTTTTTGGACCTCAAGATCACACACTTGAGTCCGAGGATCTTTCCATGTTAAGGATGTTTGATTCCATGATATTTCTTTTATTTCCTTTATTTCCTTTACCAGCTTTTGATCTCCCCCTAATGTTGGAAGTTCGGATTCATTGAAATGACAATCCGCATACCTGGCGTTAAAAAATCACTCGTAGTTGGCTCAAGGTATTTTATAATCGTGGGAGAATCAAATCCAACATATATCCCCATCCTCCTTTGAGGTCCCATCTTTGTTTTCTGTGGTGGAGCAGTTGGAACATAAACAGAACATCCAAATGTTTTGAGATGGGAGATGTCTGGCTCTCGATCCGTTAGTAATTGTGATGGGGAATATTTGTGTTCACTATATGGCCTGATGCGTATAAGCTCGGCCGCATGAAGGACCGCATGTCCCCATGCTGAAACTGGCAGTCTCGACCTCATGAGTAATGGTCGGGCTATGAGTTGTATGCGTTTTATAAATAATTCGGCTAAATCGTTTTATATATGTACATGTGCCACAAAGTGTTCCATAGTCACCCCCATGGACATATATTAATCATTAAACGCTTGAGAAGTGAATTCACCAACATTATCAAGACGTATAGTCTTCAAAGGAAAATCTGGAAAATGAGCTCGTAATCGAATTATTTGAGCGAGCAATCTTGCAAATGCCAAGTTACGGGTCGACAGTAGGCACACATGCGACAATCTAGTCGATGCATCTATAAGGACCATGAAATATCGAAATGTCCCACAAGGTGGGTGAAGGGTCCAAAAATGTCGCCTTGAATCCTTTCCAAAAACTTTATTGATTCCTTTGTCACCTTAATTGGTGATGGCCTAACGATTAGTTTCCCTTGTGAACAAGCTACACATAGGGATGATTCGTTTTTCTTTAAGTGTATGGCCTCTGGTATTTGATATCAGCTTACACATCATGGTCAAACCGGAATGGCCAAGCCGGTCATGCAATAAAGTGAAATTTTCGATGGATGTTTTATTAAACGTTGCATTGGCCTCAATCATACAGACTTTAGCTTGATATAGTCAAGTATATAGATTCTAATACTTTCTTATGCCCTTGGACGATCTCAATGATCTGAAGGAATTCTTTATTTCCTTCGCCTTTAGTCTCAATATGATATCCATTCATTCGAATGTCTTTGAAGCTTAATAGACTTCTTTTAGAACTGGTTGAATATAAGGCATCTGATATTTCTAGATGCATAACCATGGGCAATAATATGCTTGCCTGGCCATGGCCTTCTATGAGACTAGATATACCCGCAATTGTGGAAATGTTGGCCTTTTTAAGAATTAGGTTTATGAAGTATGTTTTGTCCCTTAGGATTGTGTGGCTCGATCCACTGTCTACTACGAATACATCCTTGTTATCGGTCATTTCTAAAACAAGATTCATAGGATGATATTTAGGGACTTCATATAAATTATTCATTAAGTCAAAACAGAAATGACAATCACAGAAATGAAAAACACAAAATCAAATAACAAAAAGAAGAACAAGCAAAGAACACATTAAGGTTTATCAATTGGATTCTTTTATACAGTCAGATGTTTCATATTCTAATAGATCATCTTTTTCATGGTCGAAATCATCTTCACCATCTTTGTAGATCATATGGGCTTCATGGTTCTTTCCCTTCAAATTCTCTTGATAGAGATCACAAAGATGTTTAGGAGTCCTACATATCTTTGACCAATGGTTACTGTAGCATCCCCGATCCTAGATAAGATCGTTGGGAAGGACCATGGGACGAGGGAACGAACAAGCCAGTCGTAAGACACAAAGGCAAACGTTCCATGGTCTGCTTAAAGGGTTAAGTCCATGATATGATCGGGACTTAGCCAAGAAAACAAGGAAAAACGAGGAAAAAGAGCTGGGACAAGCTATAAAAGAGTGTGAACGAGCTGGAATGAGTTCAGGTGAGCTTGGGGCAAACTCGGGTGAGCTTGGGTGAGCTCGGGTAAGTTTTGGTGAGCTCGGGTGAGCTTGGGTGAGCTGGACCGAGCTCAGGCTGAGTTCAGTAAAGCTAAGCCAGCTCGATCAGCTAGTGAACCCAGCTCAGTCAGCTGAACCAACTGCCTGGAAGCTCAACTCAGCTCGTTGGAGTGTTCGACGGTTGAGCCAGCTGGGTGGGTCGGGATGGTTGCGGATCCGAACTGGTCCAGCTGAGCTAAGGCACGTGTGGGAAGCGTGTTCGGCGGTTTTGGGACTAAGGGGCGCGTATGGATAACCGTCCAGACGGTTTCCAAAAAGGCACCTTTTCGTCCAGGGCAGTTTCTGGACGGTTTTTGGCCGAGTCTTCTTTATATTTTGGGCCTGGGGATCAGTTTTCGACACAGAATTTCCTAAGGAAACGAAAGAGAAGAAGTAAGGCGATTTGGGAAGAAGACTTGTTCGAAATCAAGCCACAAAAGCAATCCGACTGCATCGTCTTAAAGAACAATCCCAAATGAGTCCGAAGGAGAAGGAACCACATACTAGGACCGGGACTCCAGAACGCACTTCCAAGGTAAGTGGATGGACCGGATAAAACCATCGCTCATAACCCTCTGGTGATTCCGACCGGTTCTATGGCGATTGGGTGAAACGATTATTTCCATCTCTCTCTAACTTGATTGTTTTCTTCTTTCTTCTGCTTGAACGATCAAGTAACTTAGGCCTTAGGGCCGAGTAAAAAGACCAAGGCTGTAAGCCGGTCCGATCATGTGATCTGATGCTTAAGTGCTGGATCCAATAGATCACGAGTTTAGCCTAATGGCTTGATCGGGTTAAGGCCGATCCGTATGGTTCAGTGGTAAGATGGAAAGTTATGGATCCGCAAATTGAACCTGAACGATCCGGACAATAAACCTGATAAAATGAATATTAATAAGGGGATTTTTGGGATGAACTTAGAAAAAACCCGATTATGGTTGCATGCATTAGAAACTAACTGTTAAGTTATCGATAGATGCTTACGTTTTGGTTGGTTTTAGGACATGATGGTGATCATGGGAAGGATTTGGCTTAGCCGTGAAGAATCGAGGCCGTGGGGAGGATGGGTGGTTGGATAGACTGATTTAGGATCGAACATTGTAATAGCCTATAGTGCAAACTTAACAATTGTATCAAATCCTTTGTATTATAAATAAAACAATCAGTTTATCATAGCTTTGACTCTAATAACTCACATATAGACTCTAAAATTTGAATCACTGAATAATGAAACTTGACTTAAGAATATCAGGCTTAAAAATTGAACTGGTTGGCCTTAATTAACCACGGTCGAACCATAGGAACCTCACTGGATCAAGTATCCGGGTAAGGGCGCTTTAAGTTGGTATCAGAGCATGGTTGATTCTAGGATAGTTGGGTTATGGGGGAAAACCACTCATCCGGCTCGGGTCTCACGGTATGGTTTTGTTAGCCTAGGATGTGTAATTATGTTGCGGTGATTCGCTAACATGTTTTGTCCTCAGGCTGGAAAAAGCGAAACCGGGAAGGGGAGGAAATCCAAGGGAATGGCTGAGACCAGTCAAGCGGTGGATGGGGGCGTGAACCCCTTGAATGCAAGTCCAATCGGACCTGAGATTGGACAAGCCGAGGGAGAAGCACCATTGGTTCAGATTAACCTTGGAGAGACTCGGTCCATGGATCCCCAAAACCACGGCTAGAATCAGCATGAGGAGGAGATCGTGGAATCCTCCAATGCGGTACATAACTAGGCACCACCGGGTGGAGCAGTTGATGAAACTGCGGGTGATTGGGAACATGAGGAGGAACCATCCATGCGGGATGTGTTGAATGCACTGAAAACGATGGCTACCCAAATGACTGCACTGAATCAAGCGGTTACACCCTTGGTAAACTCGTCTGTGGGTCAGGCAACTCAAATCCTCATGGCCATACCCATAGTCCATGGACCGGTTAGAGAGGCGGCTGAGGTAGTCGAGATCGAACCACCGACAAGGACTGTGAAAAAAGTGGATTATCTAAGTGTGCTGGAACACATAGCTCGCATGGGAACCAAGCATTTTAAGGGTAGTACTGATCCGATTGAGGCGGATGAGTGGAGGAGTCGTTTGATCCGAAAATTTGAATCCACTCGCTACCCAGATGACTACAAGAAGGACATTGCGGTCCACTTCCTGGAAGGAGATGCGCATAACTGGTGGGTGGCTCTAGAAAAACGCACAGGAGGGAGTATTGAAGGGATTGAGGACTTTGAATATGAGTTCAATCGCAAGTATTTCCAAGCCGAAGCATGGGATCGGCTTGAGGCTAAGTTTCTGGACCCAACCCAAGGTCGTAGAACTGTCCGGGAGTATGAAGAAGAGTTTAACCGAGTTAGACGGTATGTGGGTAAGGAACTAGAGGATGAATCAGTACAAGTGCGTAGGTTCTTCCGAGGCTTAAGGGTCAAACTTCGTACCCACTGCTCTGTCCGTACCTTCAGTACCGTCACAGAGTTGGTTGAAAGGGTGGCTTTGCTGGAAGCTACTCTGGCGGAGGAGAACCGTGTCAGGTCTCACTCCCACCCATCTTCGGTTAACAAGACAAATGACTGGAAGAGGAAAAGGGATCAGGTCGATGGAGGTCATAGGACTTCGGGAAATCGATATGAATACCCCAAGTGCGGTAGGAGGCACGGGGGTGAATGCTGGAGGGGGATGGGTGCTTGCACTAGATGTGGAAGCAAGGACCATGTGACCCAAATCTGTCCAATAATGGACCATGGGCAAGGAAAAGTGACAAGTGATGATGCTAAGTCCTCGACCATTGCGGAAAGACTGGGCATTTCAAGAGGGAATGCCCTAAGTTGCAAGTGGAGCAGAAGAGGAACCGCATGGATGTGGACATGTCGGCTCAGAGCAAAGGGCAGACTGTGGCACCACGGGTGTATGAGATATCGAAGGAGTCTGGCGAGACTAGCACATTCCAAGCGATCACTGGTACGTCACTAAGCCCTAACCTATTCTATTTTTGCATTGCATTGCATGGAACATAGAATGGGTAGATACTTAGCATACAAAATGATTGTAGGGACCTTAAGTATTGGTGGTGTGGATACACACACACTTTTCGATTCATGGGCAACACATAGCTTTGTAAGCCCGAATATGATCAGAAAGGGGATGTTCCAGAAGGAACTTGATGGGTGTTTTAGCATAGTGAATGCGGTCGGGGGGCAGGTCATGCCTTCTCTAGGGCTGGTTAAAAGTTTTTTGATCCAAGGCAAAATTATGCCTGTAGATTTAATAATTGTCCCCCTTAAGAATCATGAAGTGATCTTAGGCGTGGACTGGTTTGGAAAATATCGGGCCACTCTGGACTGCCACCGAGGGCGAGTTCGATTTGAGAGTGGGGCTGGAATGATTGTGTTCCAAGGGATAAGGCCAACTTCGGCCAGTTTAGTGGTCTCAGCAATCCAAGCATAACAGATGATTGAGAAGGGTTATGAGGCTTACTTGGCTACAATCACCACAACCGAAGTTGAGAAAGGTGTAGACCTTGGAGAGATTCCGGCGGTCAATGATTTCGAGGATGTGTTCCAAGCTTTTTCAGGATTACCACCTGATAGATCGGATCCATTCACGATTGAACTTGAACCAAGGACTGCTCCATTGTCTAAGGCACCATACCGAATGGCTCCAGCTGAAATGGCTGAGCTAAAGAAGCAACTTGAAGAATTGACGGAAAATGGATTTATACGGCCGAGTAGCTCACCATGGGGCGCACCGGTCTTGTTTGTTAAGAAAAAGGATGGAAGTTTTCGTCTATGCTTCGGCTAAATCAGGTTACTGTGAAGAACAAGTACCCATTACCCCAGATAGATGAATTGCTGGACCAACTAAGAGGGGCGACTTAGTTTTCAAAGATCGACTTAGCCTCGGGTTGTCATCAAATCCCGATTGAGCCAAGTGATGTACGGAAAACAACATTCAAAACGAGGTATGGACACTACGAGTTCGTAGTCATGCCATTCGGACTGACCAACACCCCAACTGCCTTTATGAAAATGATGAATGACATATTCCAAAAATTCTTGGACGAGTTTGTGATCATTTTCATAGATGATATACTCGTTTACTCCAAGGATCAGGAATCGCATCAAGATCATCTTTGGGCCATGCTGGGACGGTTAAGGGAACAAAAACTCTTTGCAAAACTGAGCAAGTGCAGCTTTTGGCAAAGGAGTATTGGATTTCTAGGACACATTGTGTCTAATGAAGGAGTCTCGGTTGATCCGGAGAAGATCAAATCCATCAAGGATTTTCCAACACCAAAGAATGCCACTGAGATAAGGAGTTTCCTCGGATTGGCCGGGTATTACCGGAAGTTTGTAAAAGGGTTTGCAAGTTTAGCCCAACCCATGACTCGACTGACTGGAAATGATGTAAAATTCACATGGTCGGAAGAGTGTGAGAAGTGTTTCTTAGCATTGAAGGATATTATAACGAGTGCATCGGTTTTAGCCTTGCCTGAAATGGATGAACCGTATGTTGTCTATACAGACGCATCGATATCCGGGCTTGGCCGTGTTCTGATGCAGAAATGCAAGGTGATCGCCTATGCATCAAGACAACTGAGGAAGCATGAAGTGAACTATCCGACCCACGACCTTGAAATGGGTGCGGTTGTGTTTGCTTTGTATGTATGGAGATCATATCTATATGGGGCCAAGGTACAAATCTTCACGGATCATAGGAGCCTCAAATACATCTTCACTCAGCCTGAGTTGAACCTAAGGAAAAGGCGGTGGATGGAATTTATAGCTGATTATGATCTGGATATCGCTTACCATCCGAGCAAGGCAAACTTGGTTGCAGATGCATTAAGCAGGAGAAGGGATGATGTTTCAGCAGAAAGGGAGTCTGAAGAGCTTGAAGAAATGATCCGGACCTTGCATCTCAATGCATTGTCTAAGGATCAAGAGCCATTGGGCCGGAGTGAAGTAGATCAAGCGGATCTACTCACTAGGATATGAAATGCACATGTCAAAGATGAGAACTTAAACAAAGTTGCTCAAAATGATAAGACTGAGTACCAGACCTCCGACAATGGGACAATCTTTGTCAATGGTCGGGTCAGTGTGCCGGATGATAGAGAATTAAAGGAGGAAATATTAAAACAGGCCCACTCATCAAAATTTTCTATCAATCCCGGTCAAACAAAGATGTACCGCGACATAAAGAGGTACTATCATTGGATTATAATGAAACGAGATGTGGCCAAGTGGGTGGAGAAATGCCCAACTTGTCAATTTGTCAAAGCTAAGAACCAATTTCCAAGTGGGTTGTTGCAGAACCTACCCATTCCGTAATATAAGTGGGATCATATCACAATGGACTTTGTGACTGGTCTCCCAGCAACAAAGAATAAAAGGGATGCAGTCTGGGTGGTTGTGGACAGACTGACCAAGTCTGCTCACTTCATCCCCATGAGAAAAACAGATGGAGTAGGGGATATAGTGCAGAAGTACATGGACGCAATAGTCCCGTTACATGGAGTGCCGGCCAGTATTGTCTCGGATAGAGACTCTCGATTCACTTCCCATTTCTGGAAAGCCTTCTAGAAAGCTTTGGGAACACGAGTGAACATGAGTACGACCTATCATCCCCAAACGGATGGACAATCTGAAAAGACAATCCGTACATTAGAAGATATGTTACAGGCTTGTCCCTTAGACTGGGGCGATTTGTGGGAACGGCATCTGCCCTTATTTGAGTTTGCCTACAACAATAGCTTCCATAGAAGCATTGACATGTCGCCATATAAAGCATTGTATGGACGGCCATGTCGAACGCCTTTGTGCTGGACTCAAGTGGGGGAACGCAGCATAATTGGACCGAACATAGTGGAGGAAACAACTGAGAAGATCAAATTCTTGAAGGATAAGATGAAGGAAGCCCAAGATAGACATAAAAGCTATGCAGACAAGCATCGAAAGAACCTTGAGTTCGCAGTTGATGATCTGGTCTATTTAAAGATGGTGACTTTCAAGGGTCGAGCAAGAGTTTCAAGAAAAGGAAAGCTTGATCCAAAGTACTTGGGTCCATTTAGAATCATTGAGAGAGTCAGAACGGTTGCGTATAAGTTGAACTTACCAACCGAAATGGAAGCATTTCACAATGTGTTCTATGTATCCCAACTCCGTAAATGCTTAACAGATTAAGACATTATAGTACCTGAATTGCC
The DNA here is from genome assembly GCA_905132885.1 of Moricandia moricandioides. Lineage (NCBI taxonomy): Eukaryota > Viridiplantae > Streptophyta > Magnoliopsida > Brassicales > Brassicaceae > Moricandia > Moricandia moricandioides. Next base: position 65,054 of record CAJHQQ010000356.1, read on the forward strand.
TTCAGAGTTAGGCACAAACCTAACTTTGGAGTCAAGGCTAGTTCGAATTGTTGATAGGATGGAAAAAGCAACAAGGAAGAAGGTAATCCAAATGATTAATGTCGTTTGGGATTGCAATGGCAAGGAAGAATCAACTTGGGAAACCGAGGCTAAAATGAAGGCGAATTACCCTCAATGGTTTGAACAATTTGAGGGGGAAGGATCACTTGGATTGGATTTGGGGACGGATCCCTATCAAGGGGGGAGACTTGTAGCATCCCCGATCCTAGATAGGATCGTTGGGAAAGACCATGGGACGAGGGAACGAACAAGCCGGTCGTAAGACACAAAGGCAAGTGTTCCATGGTCTAATTAAAGGGTTAAGTCCATGATATGATCGGGACTTGGCCAAGAAAACAAGGAAAAATGAGGAAAAAGAGTTGGGACAAGCTATGAAAGAGTTTGAACGAGCTGGAATGAGTTCGGGTTAGCTTGGGTGAACTTGGGTGAGCTCGGGTAAGTTTAGGTGAGCTCGAGTGAGCTTGGGTGAGTTTGGGCGAGCTGGACCGAGCTCAGGCTGAGTTAAGTATAGCTAAGCCAGCTCGATCAGCTAGTGAACTCAGCTCAGTCAACTGAACCAACTATCTGGAAGCTCAACTCAGCTCGTTGGAGCGTTCGACGGTTGAGCCAGCTGGGTGGGTCGGGACGGCTATCCGACCGAAGGTCAGATCAGGTGCGGATCCAAACTGGTCCAGCTGAGCTAAGGCACGTGTGTGAAGCGTGTTCGGCGGTTTTGGGACGAAGGGGCGCGTATGGATAACCGTCCAGACGGTTTCCAAAAAGGCACCTTTTCGTCCAGGGAAGTTTCTGGACGGTTTTTGACTGAGTCTTCTTTATATTTTGGGCCTGGGGATCAGTTTTTGACTAAAAATTTCCTAAGGAAAATCACGAAACGATCAGAATCAAAAAGGCAACCGAAAGAGAAGAATTAAGGCGATTTGGGAAGAATACTTGTTCGAAATCAAGTCACGAAGGCAATCCGACTGCATCGTCTTGAAGAACGATCCAGAATGAGTCCGAAGGAACCGCGTACTGGGACCGAGACTCCATAACGCACTTCCAAGGTGAGTGGATGGACTGGATAAAACCATCGCTCATAACCCTCAAGTGATTCCGACCGGTTCTATGGCGATTGGGTGAAACGGTTACATCCATCTCTCTCTAACTTGATCATTTTCTTCTTTCTTATGCATGAACGATCAAGTAACTTAGACCTTAGGGCCGGGTAAAAAGACCAAGGCTGTAAGCCGGTCCGATCATGTGATCTGATGCTTAAGTGTTGGATCCGATAGATCACGAGTTTAGCCTAATGGCTTGATCGGGTTAAGGCAGATCCGTATGGTTCAGTGGTAAGATGGAAAGTTATGGATCCGCAAATTGAACCTGAACGATCCGGACAATAAACCTGATAAAATGAATATTAATAAGGGGATTTTTGGGATGAACTTAGAAAAAACCCGATTATGGTTGCATGCATTAGAAACTAACTGTTAAGTTATCGATAGATGCTTACGTTTTGGTTGGTTTTAGGACATGATGGTGATCATGGGAAGGATTTGGCTTAGCCGTGAAGAATCGAGGCCGTGGGGAGGATGGGTGGTTGGATAGACTGATTTAGGATCGAACATTGTAATAGCCTATAGTGCAAACTTAACAATTGTATCAAATCCTTTGTATTATAAATAAAACAATCAGTTTATCATAGCTTTGACTCTAATAACTCGCATATAGACTCTAAAATTCGAATCACAGAATAATGAAACTTGACTTAAGAATATCAGGCCTTAAAATTGAACTGGCCGGCCTGAATTAACCACGGTCGAACCATAAGAACCTCACTGAATCAAGTATCCGGGTTAGGGCGCTTTAGTTACTCATCCCACACCTATGGCACACTGATTTATTGCTTGTGGTCGGACCATGTGGTTTAGAAATGATACCACAACCTTTATCTCGACTATCTCGACCATAGCCGTAACTCGGCCTGTCTCAACCATAATGGTCTCTGCTATCTCGACCATAATGGTCTCGGCCACCATAGTGGTTTCCTCGCCTGCGGCCAAACGAACCTCGACCACGGCCACGCCCATGCTATTTTCCACGACTGTGGCCGTGTTGGCCATTAGATTGGACGTGGTAAGCCTCTTTCTTGGCTTCAGTGGCTGCGTGTGATTCAGGTAATGGTGTAGATCCTAGAGGTCTCATCTCACTGTTTCTCATTAGTAACTCATTGTTTTGCTCAACAAGTAGCAAACAAGAGATAAGATTAGCATAAGTCGTGAAGCCTTTCTCACGATACTATTATTGTAATAACACATTGCTTGTGTGGAAAATGGAAAAGGTTTTCTCAAGCATATCCTTATCCAAAATAGTCTCACCACACAATTTCAATTTTGAAACAATCTTAAACAGTGCGGAATTGTATTCGTCCACAGACTTATAGTCTTGGATCCTGAGATTTCTCCAATCATATAGAGCCTTTGGTAAGATCACCGTTCTTTAGTGATCATATCTGCTTTTCAGCTATGTCCAAAGGTCTAGAGGATTTTCAATCGCCAGGTATTGGTCTTTGAGTCTCTCCACCAAATGATGGTGAATTATTAATATGGCTTTGTATAGATCTTTCTCACTGACATTATTGTCATCTATGATACTTTCACCGAGCCCTTTAGACTTTAGAATGATCTTGGTATCAAGCGCCCATTGAAGGTAATTATCTCCAGAGAGATTTAGGGCAGCATATTCCAAGTTATTGATTTTCGACATATGTAATCATATGATCATGGATTTTAGAATTCAGATTTTTATCAACCTAACATAAGGGTTTCTAAGTGAAATTGCAATCAAGACATTGGTGATTCAATCAAACAATATTCATGTGGCCGGTTATATGTATGATGTAGTGCCATTCGGCCAGTACGAGAATGATGCAATGCAATCTATCAACCTAACAAGTCATATGGTCAATTCAATCTAGCAACCTAATAGGTTATATAATTGGTTTAATAAATCGGATTATGTCATGGACCATGTGGTCGGATCATTCAAAACAACCATTCAGTTTCATTAACAATCTTAGTTTCTAGGTGATCAAATAATCAAGCAATCAAACAATCAAAAACAATCAAGTAAATCGGTTCTTACTAGTAAACCTAATCGGATTAAGTTTTAAGCATGTATAGGTTTACAACCTAGCACCCAATTTCTATGTGATTCATATTCAGTTAATCAATCAACAATCAAAACAATCAATGGATGTGAACCCTATGTGATCAGGATTGAGTTCTATATCCTATCCATCAACCTAGCAAAGATCTATGATTGATTTTATAAATTAGGGTTTTTAGGGTTACCGTGAACCTCAGATCGGGTTGGATGGACCACCTAGTTTGTCACGGGTTGTGGAACGAATCACGAGCTGGTCGGAGTGCTGGAAGCTATTGGGTTGCAGTCGTGTGTATCAGGTGATGATCCTAGATGAATCGCGTGCTGGATCGGGTGATGATCCTGGATGAATCGCGTGCTGGATCGGGTGATAACATGTTGTTGGTTGCTTTCGGGTGGCCGATTGATCGGGTGTGCTTGTTGCTTGATTTAGATTTGAACAAGCTTTGATGGTGATGAGATCGGATTGTAGAGAGAGAAAAAGAATTCGTCGACGGCTGCTAGGGTTTATGAGATCGATTTTTAGCTTAGAGTTTATGAGAGACGGATCGTGCTGATAACGTGTTGTAAAAGTAATGAGGGGAATGTGTGTATTCTTCTTATTGATAATCGAATAGAAGTTCCCTTTATATAGGGGTTACAAATAGACCGTCATAAGATACATGAAAATATAACAATTCCTAATCTAACTAGGAAAAGGAAAACCAAAGACTATAGAGAAAATGAAAACATGGCCGATTTTCTATGTCTCCAATTGGACCGGTCGTTTGGTCTTGGTCGGGGCAAGGTTATGGATCGCAAATCACATGATTTATAACAAAAATAAAATTTTCATTGTTAAATTTATATTTAGGATATATATACACACACAAATATCTAATAGAATCGTGCATAGCACGAAAAACATATCAGTAAATTCTATACAAATGGACCGTAAAGAGAAGCCCATATCCGTGTTTGTGTCATAGCAGGTAGACGGAGCATGTTAGCTTCCCAAACCCCTTTCCTTACCTCTCTTCTCCTTATTATTGCCGCAAGATTCTGTTCTCTACTGATTTTCCGTAGATCTAGGGTTTCTTTTTTCCCCGGTAGATTCTCTCCTTCGTTTAGTGATTCAAGATTGTTTTGAATTCGATTGTTATATTTCGGGATCTCTTGCTCGCAAGTAATTTGTGTTCGTCTGTAGTTTGGAACGATCAAGTGGCGTTTAATGGATTCCAAGTTGAATGTTTGGTTTCTTGGATTGTTTCAGCTTTAAAGATTTTGTTTTGCCTTTGGGGTATTTTGCAGGAGTCTCTTGTAACTGTTCTTAGACGATGAAGCGAAAGAGAGGAGATAAGAAAGGGAAAAAGTCCACTGAACAAGAGAATTTGAATGAGTCGGTCGAAAACAGTGACTCTGAGCATAATTCTGCTGAATGTGAGAACAGTGAACATGGATGTAAACCACCTTTATCTACTGCCGATCCGGTCAAGTCTGTCGGGCGTGTTAAGGTTAAACTGAAGACCTCCAAAGCACCAGAACCTGATGTTCCATTGAGTATCGATGTCCATAAGACTAAGTGTAGTCCTCAAGATGAGTCAGAGAAACCTGTTGTTGCTGTTGAGAAAAAAGAGGAACCTGTTCCTCCTCGTTTGCCTGAGAGAAAACCCGTTCTGAATGTTTATAGGAAGATGAAAGGTATTAAGATTAAGTCTTGGAAGGCCGTTGATGGTTCTAGCTCAGTTTCTGAGAAGACTACTGTTGATACTCCTGTCAAGGCTCAAGATAAGGATACCAAAACGCCTGATGAGAGTTCTCAAGTCAAGAACCTAGAACCAGAATCTGCACCAGTTTCTTCTCAGAATGAGCAGAAGAAGACTGATCAAATTCCGCGATACAATAAGCAAGAACTGGAAGATTCTCTTACGGTATCTACCTTCTTCTTTTCCTTTTATGGTATGAACAATTCACTTTTGAGAACCAAACCTAATGGTGTCATATTGGTCTTAGGTGGTCAAGAAGATTATGAAGATGGAAGCTGCCGATCCCTTTAATGTCCCTGTAGACCCAGAAGCTCTTGGCATTCCTGTAAGTGTGAACATTAGCTTCAGTCTTTATTAAATATATTCACCAGTTTGGGAGGTGTTGTTACATATCAACTTTGCCTTGTGAAAGCTCAACCCTTCATAACTATACATGGAGATATGGAACAACATATCTCCATTACATACTTATGTTTTAGTGGCCTAAATACTTTTCTTCTGAACAGACAAAAATCATTTTTATCTCAACTTAAAATTGCTTTAGTACATTTACTAGTCTTATTATTTAGCCCAGTGTAGGGTTGAGCTTTCTGTTTCAATAACTGAAGGAAATGATACTTGTCCCATCCTGAGCATCTTTTTAAATCTTTTCTTTGCTTGTCAAGGGGTTTCAGAATTATTGTCTAACACGTTTAACTGTTTTCGGGTTAACTAGGACTATTTCGATATCATCAAGACACCTATGGATTTTGGAACAGTATGCAGTAATCTTGAAAAAGGCAACATATATATGAATTCTGAGGATGTTTACAAGGATGTCCAGTACATCTGGAATAACTGTTCCAAGTACAATAAGAAAGGTGATTATATCGTGGACCTGATGAAGCGAGTGAAGAAAAATTTCATGAAATACTGGGCTGCCGCGGGATTGTATACTGAGCAGTCTGCAGGTATTATTAAAAATTAATCTTATCTAGCATTTGACTATTTGTTCTCACGCATTGTTCAATTGGTACGTATAGTTTTCTCCATACATAGTTACGTTTATGGTTCCCCTTAGGCATATAAAGTAGACATTGTGAACATATTTTGAAGCTTCTGCTGCTGAATTATCTTGTGCTTTTGACAAGGGTCATTGCTTATTCCAGCTAATGAAAGTCACTGTTGAAATGCTTAAACAGTTAAAATGAAGTAACCACCATTTTAGTAATAAAATAAGAACACTTACGTCTAGTTTGCATTTTTTTCCAGTTCTAGTTCTCAAATGAATATTCAGATGAAGAGATGGTATAAAGATTTTAACTATAAAAAGAATGTCAATATGAAGAAAGTGTTAACAATATACAGTTCTTGCATTGTTTCTTGTAGCTATGCACTTTGGCCTGAGTAATTTAGCTTACGATTTAACTTATCTGGTTTCTTCGATTACGATCAGAGAATGCTCAACTAGAGGATGGTGGAAATGCATCCACCAAAGTTAGTCAATCCAAGCAGAAGAGCCAGAAGCGCCATGGGTATGATGTTGCAACTTTTTTTTTTCCTTTATGATACGTGGGGACTCATATTCAAATGTGTTCTCCTTTGTGTTCAGTGTTATCCTGAGTTTGGTTTCAACGTTTCGTCAGTCTTCCTAGGTTTTATTGACAAGAGGTTATCTTTTACAAAGTTAGTGTAACAAGATCTGTTTAACCATAACTAATCTTAGCCAACCTTGTAGCTGAATTTGGTTTGATCTTTGTCAAATTGTATTGTGTTTTCTATAGCCCAGTTCATACATCTTGCAATTGTATCGATAGTTAATATGGAGCTTGTGATGTCCTTTATTACTGGGGTTTGCGATGGGGATCAGTTTCATTTGATAGTCATTATTTTCGTTTGCAGAAGGCATCACAAGAGTGATTGCATGTGTGCGGTATGTATTTTGAAGCGACGTAAAAGAGAACGCGACAGTTCTCAAGGAAATTCTGGGGCACTAGAGGTTAGTAATGTGTTTTGTTTATCCAAAGAGAACACACAACCGGGTGTTTGGCTTCAGTTGGCTACAATGTATAGTAAAGCGAGTCAGTAAAGTTTGTAACTTAATATCTTTGTTTCTTGAAGGAATCTTCACCTGTTAGAAGTCCGTCTGTGGATAATTCATCAATAAATATGCGTGAGGAGCAGGACATGGATGTTGATGTTGACAACAAAACTGGACAAGGAAAAACAGAAATCGTGGAACTAGATAGTCCGGTGGTAAAAAGACAAAGAGTTAGTGAAAATAAACAAGAGGTGGAGGAAGAAGAACAAGAGGAAGAGGAAACCCTTGAGGTGGAGAGTGAAACTAAAACCAGACCTATTGTCGAGGATAAGACCCAATCGATTGATAGATTGACAGAAGAGACTGGTGACGAGCCCGTGACTAGTGCTGCAAAGAAATTGGTTGTTTTAGCTTCTGTTGAAGGTCCAAAATCAACTCCGAATGAAGAGGAAGAGAAGGCAAAACGACTCCGAGAGCAGAAGGTACTCTCCAAGCTTTATTATGATGTTTTGATAGAGCAGCAAACACTATTGAGGTTAAATTTGTTATTGCAGGAACAACAGGAATTAGAGCGTAAACAGTGGAGAGCTAAGATGCATGAGAAGTTCCAACTCAGAAACCCTCAGCTTCTAAATCTCTGCGAGACTATCTTCCCTAGCTGCGACAACCACAGTTCTGTCTGGAACGGGCCTCATTCACTGTTTAAACGTCCAGGAGGCTCAAATCGTAGTAGTTCCTTACACAAAGCTGTTGAGGCCTTGATGAAGTAGTAAGGATTCACAGTGTGCCTTGATGAAGTAGTAAGGATTCACAATGTAACATAAGTATTTAGCTATCATCCTGGCTTTTGCCTGTTTAGATATGTTTGATTGATACAGCAAATGTCAACCACCATTAGGTTGTTGTCACTGAAAGCAGAAAAATCAATCTGTTTATGAACTTTTTAGACAAAAGAATTCGTTTTTTACGTAATGACTTTGACTGCCATGAGACGATAAGGGAATAAAACATCAGCTAGATATTGACTCAACTATTCCACACAAGGCTAAAAATTGCCTAGTTGATTATTGGGTCAAGTTGTGTAATGGGAGAGCATGAAAGCGGCTTTCCAATGAGTTTTCTTTTTTTATTTCCCCAAACCATGATTTCTTGTTTTCAGCCAATCCAACTTAATGTACACAAAAGAGAATCATTTTCAATTTCAAGGTCAATTTCCAAATTAACATGCATTGATTTAAAAGGTATACCGTTCAAATGATTATCAATCAAATGAGCTCGAAGATAACATCGATTATAACACTCATTCCATCGTATAGGACGTTGTAAAATGTATAGTTACCTAAAGATTAAATGATACAAACATTTTTCTCATACAAAAAAAAATCCCAATGAAATGAGGATTTCGACCAATCAGTTTTTGTAACGTCAGTTATAAAATTGTCTCTAAGGTACTATGCAGAGATTGAAGAAAGTTTATCTGAGCGTATCTCTGAAACTCAATTAGCTTTTATTGCCGGTCGACAAATCACATATCACATAACGATCGCTCTAGAAATGTTCCATGCACTGAGAACTAAACCAGGTGGGAGATGTAAGCGAATAGCCATCAAAATAGATATGAACAAAGCCAATGAACGCATGGAATGGGCATTTATACAAAATATTATGGGGAAATTGGGTTTCTCCGAAACATGAATCTCTTGGATCATGTGTTGTGTCTCATCTGTTAAGTATAAAGTTCTAATGAATGGACAACCAAGAGTAAATATAATCCTAGAGATAAGTTTATGACAAGAAGATCCTTTATCTCCTTTCATCTTCATAATATGTACGGAAGCGCTGGTTAACCTTCTTAATCACACAGAGAACCAGGGCCATGTGTCTCATATGTTATTTGCAGACGATAGCCTTTTCTTTTGTAAGGAAGAGCTGCATGAATGTGATGAAGTAATGAATGCGGAAAGGTTTATGGGAAAGCATCTAGGCAATGTATTAATTTGAGAAGTAATCACTTCTATATGGAAAAAGGGTACCGGGTAATGTAAAACAAGAAAGCAAATCCACTTTGGGTATTGATAATGAAGGTGGAATGAGAACCTACTTGGATATTTCAGAAGATATCAGTGGGTCAAGGTGCAAGCTATCCACATTTTTGTAAGACAAACTTAATCATATAATTAATAGATGGTCGGTACGATGGCTAACTAAGGGAGGAAAGGAAATATTGATCAAACCAATAACATTAGCCCTTCCGATATGCGTCATGTCGAGTTTTTTTTGCTTCCACTAAAGATATGTGAGAATTGGCAAGTCCAATTGTACGCTTTTGGTGGAGTTCCAACCCACCAAAACGAGGAATACACAAAGCAAATTAAGATAATTTTGATGTTCAAACGAAGAAGGGGGATTGGATTCAGATTGATTCATGAATCTAATCTAGCACTATTAGCCAAACAATTCTGAAGACTGCTACAATTACTTGATTCTCTTCTTGCGAGAGTCTTCCAAGGAAAAATATCATAGGACATGCTCACCTTTGCGAGATCCAGCCACTTATAGTCCTTCTTATGTCTGGACGAGCTTAATGGCAGCTAAACCTCTAATAACATTGGGAATTAGACAGAAGATACATTCTGGATATCAGATACGAGTCTGGGAAGATCCGTGGATTCCTATGGTTCCTTCGAGACCAGCGAGGCCTTTTGATCCAGTGGTTGATACACGTATGACAATGAGCGATTTGATCTAGGGAATGCCAGAAGATTGGAAGGTTGGCATGCTGGAATATTTGATACATCATGAGGATATTCCTCTTATCCAAAGCTTGACCATATGCCAATGTCACAGAGAGGATAAATTCAGCTAGAGTTACACGAAGAGTGAGATGTACACGGTTAAATCAGATTATTGGGCTTCACGAAATTTACTATGCAAAGGAGCCGAGGATCAAGTATCAGAGCCAAGTCTTACAAATCTCCAAACCTTTGATTGGAAGATTAACGCACCTCAGAAAATGAAACATATGATTTGGCAGATGGTGTCTGGCTACTTGGGAGTCACTAGATATCTGACACATCGTCATATGCGATGTGATGCTAATTTCCCTAGGTGTGTAATTTTGACGAATCAATTAATCATGCGATTTTTGAATGTCCCCCAGCCTTACAAACTTGGGCGCCCGCCTCGACATCTTTGTGTTTTGGAATCTTTACAATATCGAGTGTGTATGCAAACCTGGACTATTTTTTTCTGGCGAAAGTCTGAAATAGAAGATCCAGTGTTGGATAGAGATCCATATACATGGATAATATGATAGCTTTCGAAAGCCAGAAATGATAAATTCTTTAGGAGAATAACGAGAGACCTACAGGAGCTGATTAGGCATGCCCAAAGTGAATGCAACACATGGTATGCGGCTAACTCATCATGAGGCCAATGGAGAATATGCTACAACACTCGCCTTGTCAATACTTTGTGACTGATTTCAAATAGATCATCTCAATGCTCCAGGAACCGGCAGCATGGCCAAGTTTTTCAACAGAATCAGCGAAAGTAGCAACGCTGTAGAGAAGATTCCATGACTTCAGGATCACTCATGTTCCTAGGAGACACAACTGGACGACGGATTTCCTTGCCAAGAATGCTAAAGCTTTCCCTAGAGATTTGATTTTTGTTAGTGTTCTTTTCGACTTTGGACTCCCAAATCACGCCAAGATTGAGTATATAGAATAACCTTTTGATGTAGAAAAAAACATTGATTATAAAAATTGTGGCATAAATATCACATTGGTGGTATGGTAATTTATATATAAATCAATTACGCTTAGACACACTTTCAAGTTTCTAACTACACCTTAAATCTTACAAACCTTGGCAAACTTTTTTCTTCTGCATATTTTATGTTACTTTTCCCTTTCTATTATCATCTTCTGGAGGCGGGGTTTACCCCACTTTATACCCAGTTAAGGAGTTCGGTCTAGAAGAAAAAAACGGGTCTGCAAAGGTTGAATGCCCATCCTGAACTGACATAGTAATACTCTTCGAGGTGACACAATCAAACTAAAACGTAAAGGAGATTAAGATATTTAAGACAACCATAAAGGCAAATAATATTTTCTGGAGATCACATCGCCATTACGATCCATTCCATGAACACCTATAAAAAAGGAACCATAACGAAGAAGAGGTGGGGTCCAAATTCTTCACATCAAACTTATAATGAAATACCGTTGTAATATATTATTCTGGGATACCTTTAGGGTCCCATAGCTATAAGTTTACATTATTAATAAAAATATTTATCATATTAAATCATCGATCTATATAATTTTCTTAGATTAGTTCTTATCCACGTTATCATAATTATGTACTTCATTTTATGAGTGGATTTGAGATCAATCAATTAGGCTAGAAGAAAGGGGGGGGGGGGGGGGGGAGTGATTCAACACATCAAACTCTCTTAAGATTCTGACATTAAACACATACCACAATGACCGGAGATAACACATCAAACATGACATGAGTACTAAACAACTTAAATGAAACATTACCCAGGACGGATTGCAACAACTCGACTTGTACGGAAATCCAAAGACCAAGAAGCCTGGAGTGCACCATTTCCATCCAAACGGGAGTACACTTATCCCATCACCATCAACAAAGCTGCCGGCAGCGCCAGCTGTCAATTGGATACCTTATTAGCCCATTATTTGAAATTATACAGCATGTTCTTTATGTTTTGGTTGAACGTGCAAGTCATCATAACACCACATGGAATCAAGCTCTGCAACGTCTAAAGCAATTCAATCAGAATCAAGCGGATCAGTAAGCTCATATCAACAACCTACTGGCACCGTCACCAAGGACTCCACGGAATGCTTCCTTTGGAGGACCGAAGGTCAATACAAAACGAAGAAGTAAGAAGCCTAGAAGGTGATATTGGAGATCTCAAGCAAATCTTAGCATGAACCCAAGCCAAACTCTGAATGTTGTAGTCTTAGTTCCATCGGACTACCAGTTCGACCCCCAGAGTGGACAATGTCATTGACAAATCACATCACCAACATCCCCATCCCCAAACATCAAACTCAAGATTCCCCCATATGATTGAAAACATACCCCAGGCTCATATGACTGCTTTTTGCATTTTTATGGGGCGAACTCACTTTAAAGATTGATAAGGGGATGCCGGCTACTGCCAACTCTTCGTTGAGAATTTTTTAGTAGCAACTCTCAATTGGTTTTCTCAGATTGGAGGCCAATACTATCGAAATATTCAAATCAGTTCTTCAACGTGTTATGAAGCATTACTCTATGTACATATATAGAGGATCTTCTGATATGATTTGTGGACTATGTACCAAAAGGAACAAGAGTCACTTCGCTGTTTATCGGAAGGTTCAAGAACGTCCTCCCCAATATTATCGTAAGCGACGGTGCGGTCATATCCGCACTATGAATGCTTTATAGAATGAGTCATGTTTCCGCGAAAAACTTTTACTTAACAAACTGGCTACGCTGGAAAACACTATCCACCGATCTTCGAGATACATGGAAATAGAAGAAGAGAAGAAAACACTTGCTAAAAATCATGCGCCAATGTCAAAATACAAAGAGAAAAAACATAAAGATAACGACGACCGTCAAAGAGAACGTGGAGGTTCAATGCGACCAATCAAAGGATATGGTAGGTGAGTAAAATCCGCATACATAGGAGATCGGTAGAAAATATAAGATGACACAATCAATGAATAATGAAACATGAGATAGAGAATCTAAACTGGTCTCAAAAATATGCATTAATCATAGTGATAATGCTAGTTTTCTTCGAGATAAAAAGATCATTAGTTGAAACTGGCAGCTCGGTAAATGAATTTTACATAGATACACTCAAAAATATTGACTTACCTGACCTCCATATAAATCTGTGCAAGTAACCTTTGACTGGTTTCAAAGAAGCATCACAAAATGCTGTTGGAGCCGTAAGGCTTCCGACCTATGTCGGCGGAGTCATGCTATAGACAAAGTTTACAATCATTGACTTCCCGGACATGTACAATATCACCCTTGGAACACTTTGGATCCATGAAATGTGAGTTTTCCCTTCAAATTATCATCAATGCATTAAATTCTCAACATAAGGAGGTATAACAACGATACATAAAAGCTAAAAGGAGGCTACATTCATGAACATTAATACATGCAAGACAACAAAAACTAGAGCTCAGTAAACCAGTCAAAGCTTAAAAAAACCCCGGTTCCATGAACCTCATACTTTGTAATAAAGTGAACAACAATAAGGCTTGATACATCTCATGGTATGTATGCATCCCATTTCGGGTACACTATTAATAAAATAAAATTCCACTTAAAAAACATATTCATTCATTAGCCTTATCTACGAGCTCCTTAGCTCTACCTATTTACGAGCTTCTTAACTTTACCTATTTACGAGCTTCTTAGCTCACCGAGCTCCTGTGCTCACGAGATTCATAGCTCTACGTATTATACAAGCCCCTTGGCTTAGAGCTCGTTAGCTATTTACATCGGTGCCCTGACCATGCACTAACAAATCTATTATCGCATCTCCCACATGTGCATTGGTGAAAAGACACCCTCGGATGAGCAACATATTTTGAGTTCCCTCATCGTGCCCCGCATGATCTTAGGCATTCTTATTTTGAGAAGTAAGTCGTGCTCTTTGTAGCGTTGTTATCACTCAAAATACTATATGAGCAACTTTACTCTCTCAATAAAAGGATCAATAGGCTTTAGATGTTTTTAGTGGAACTAAAAAGGACATGGAGTATATGTTCCATCAGCTTAGAGACAAGATGAAGCAGAGTATTACACTGACGAACTAAAATGAATCTGGAAAGTTTGTGGTTCCATGCATTGGTGGAGGTCACACTTATCCAAATGCACTATACGATACAAGTTCTTTAGTAAGCATCATGCCTAGGGTGATGACTACTAATTTGAATATGAAGATAGACCCTTCTGGTGACTCATTCACTTTTGTGGATTGTTCTAAGGTGAATTCATGAGGAATTATCAGAAACCTTAAGGTACACTTCGGTAATGCCGTAGTTCCAGTGGATTTTCATGTTATGGATATTCAGATAAACTGGAATTCTTCTCTGATACTTGGGAGAGTCACTATGCCTATTGTAATAGCTTTTTGCGACATGTAGACAAATAAGTTGGGCCTGACACTCATAACTATGAATGCTTTCTATGACCATGTTCGAGTGATCAAGGGGGACACGTCCTACATTGAGTTGGGTGATGACCCATGATTTGTGGCTTCGGTTTATTCTGATTATGGTGGCGAGAATGAAGATGACGATGGAGTGTCGATCGACAATCAACCATCATCGGTCGACATTCATATGATTACAGAGCTTTAAAAAACTTTCATAGTTGAAGCTGCCACTCCTCCTAGAAGAAAGCTGTGTGTACTAGCACAAGATGAGTATGGTGTTTACAGAGATGAAGAGGGCAACACACATGCTATGGATGGAAGAATCATCAATGTGTCAAAGGAGGATATAAAAGCAATACTTGAGATAGCAGATAGGGTGGGAGGTCGTTATCTGAGTTTAGCATAATATGGATGATGTTTTCAGATGCACATATTTTTTCAGAACCCTCCTTATCAGCCAGAACGAGACATATAGGAGACATCATGCTGAAGACATGATAGCTGAGATTCTTCACATCAAACTTATAGTGAAAAACCTTTGTAATCTCTTGTCACCTTTAGGGTCCCACAACTATCAGTTTACATTATTAGTAAACACAATTATCATATTAAATCATCAAGATATATATATATATATATATATATATATATATATATTTATTAGATTACTTCGTATACACGTTGTCGTAGTTATGTACTCCATTTTATGAGTGAATTTTGAGATTCATCATTTAGGTTAGAAGAAAGGGGGGGGGAGGGGGTGATTCAACACATAAATCTCTCCGAGGATTATGACGTAAAACACATACCACAATTACTGGAGATAACACATCTAACATGAAATGAGCACTAAACAAATTAAACAATAACATTCCCTAGGACGGATTGCAACAACTCAACTGGTAAGAAATTCCAACGACCAAGCAGCCTGGTGTTCACCATTCGGCCCAAACGGGAGTACACTTACCCATCACCATCAACAGAGCTGCAGGCAGCGCCAACTGCCAATTGGATGACTTATTAGCCCAGGTACTCGAAATTATACAACGTGTTGTTTCTGTTTTGGTTCAACGTGCAAGTCCGCATAACAACATAGGAAATCAAGCTCTGCAATGTCTAAAGCAAATCAATCACAATCAAGTGGATCAGAAAGCTCAGATCAACAACCTATTGGCATTGTCACCAAGGACTCCACAAAATAATTCCCTTGGAGGATCGAAGGTCAATACCAGACGAAGAAGTAATAATCCTAGAAGGTGATATTGGAGATCCCAACCCAAACTCTGAATATTGCAGTCTTAGTTCTATCGGACTACCAGTTCGACCCCCAAAGTGGACAATGTCATAGAAGAAACGTAAAGGGCACCATTGACAAATCACATCACCAACATCCCCATCCCAAACATTAAATTCAAGATTCCTCCATATGATGGAAAACATACCACAAGGTCATATGACTACTTTTTTTGCATTGTTATAACGGGATGCGGCTACTGCCAACTCTTCGTTGAGAACTTTGTAGGAGAAACTCTCAATTGAATTTCTCGATTGGAGGCCAATACTATCAAAAACTTCAAATAAGTTCTCCAACGTGTTATGAAGCATTACTCTATATTCATAGAGAAAAGAGCTTTTGATATTGATCTGTGGACTATGTCCCAAAAGGAACAAGAGTCACTCCGATGTTTATCAGAAGGTTCAAGAACGTCCTCCCCAATATTATCGTAAGCGACAGTGAGGGTATATCCGCACTATGAATGATTTATAGCATGAGTCATGGTTCCGTGAAAAACTTTTACTTAACAAAAGAGCCACGCTGGAAACACTATCCACCGAGCTTCAAGATACATAGAAATGAAAGAAGAGAAGAAAGCACTTGCTAAAAAGCACGCGCCTATGTCAAAATACAAGGAGAAGGCACACAAAGATAACAATGACCATCAAAGAGAACTTTGTGGTTCAAAAAGGGATGAAAATTTTACAGATCGGACCTGAAAGGTCAGTGAAGGTAGCAAACCGACGGCGATTCGGAGAAACAAACTTTCAAAACCTCGATCAAACAAATTGATATCAAATACATGGAAGAAATAAGAAGTCGAAGGAGACATCTCCAAAAAGTTTTAGGAATTCCATAACAGGGAAGGACATAAAACTCAAGAATGTTAAGGTTTTCGCAACTACCGTTATGCCTATTGTAGGAGCTGTTGGCGACATGCAAACAAGTTGATTGGGCATGACACTTATAACCAAGAATGCTTTCTATGACCCTGTTTGAGTGATCAAGGGGGACACGCCCTACATTGAGTTGGGTGATGACCCATGATTTGTAGCTTCGGTTTATTATGATTCTGGTTTCGAGAATGAAGATGACGATGGAGTGTCAATTGACACTCAACCAGCATCGGTCGACACTCATATGATTCCAGAGCTTGAAGAAACTTTCTTAGTTGAAGCCGCCACTCCTCCTAGAAGAAATATGTGTGTTTTAGCACCATATGAGTATGGTGTTTATAAAGATGAAGTGGGCAAGGCACATGCTATGGATGGTAGAATCATCAATGTGTCAAAGGGGGATATAAAAGCAATACTTGAGATAGCAGATATGGTGAGAGGTCGTTATCTGAGTTTACCATAATATGAAGGATGTTTTCAGATGCACGAAGTTTTTCCTAACCCTCCGAACGTGAGACATATAGGAGCGATCATATTGTATACATGATAGCTGAGGTTCTTCACATCAAACTTATAGTGAAATATCTTTGTAATCTATTGTTCTTGGATACCTTTAAGGTCCAATAGCTATCAGTTTACATTATTAATAAACATATTTATCATATTAAATCATCAATCTATATATTTTTCTTAGATTACTTCTTATACACGTTATCGTAATTATGTACTCTATTTTATGAGTGAATTTTGAGATCCATCATTTAAGCTAGAAGAAAGGGGGGGGGGGGTTTGTGATTCAACACATAAAACGCTCTGAAGATTCAAACATGAAACACATACCACCACAACTGGAGAAAACACATCTAACATGACATGAGCACTAAACAACTTAAACGATAACATTCCTCAGGACGGGTTGCAATAACTCAACTTGTACGGAAATCCAACGACCAAGCAGCCTGGAGTGCACCATTTCAGCCCAAATGGGAGTACACTTATCCATCACCATGAACAGAGCTTCTGGCAGCGCCATATGCCAATTGGATGCCTTATTAGGCCAAGTACTCAAAATTATACCAAACATATTTTTTTCTGTTTTGGTTCAACGTGCAAGTCAGCATAGCACCATAGGGAATCAATCTCTGCAACGTCTAAAGCAAATCAATCAGAATCAAGCGGATCAGAAAGCTCAGATCAACAACCTACTGGCTCCGTCACCAAGGACTCCATGGAATACTTCCCTTGGAGGACCGAAGGTCAATACCAGACGAAGAAGTAATAATCCTAGAAGGTGATATTGGCGATCTTAAGCGAAGCTTAGCATGAACCGAAGCCGAACTCTGAATGTTGCAATCTTAGTTCCTTCGGGCTACTAGTTTGACCCCCAAGTAGACAATGTCATAGAAGAAACGTAGAGGACACCATTCACAAATCACATCACCAACATCACCATCCCAAATGACTGCTTTTTGCATTTTTTTGGGGTGAACTAACTTTAAAGATGGATAACGGAATGTCGGCTACTGCCAACTCTTTGTTGAGAATTTTGTAGGAGGAATTCTCAATTAGTTTTCTCGATTGGAGGCCAATACTATCAAAAAATTCATATCAGTTCTCCAACGTGATATGAAACACTACTCTATGTTCATAGAGAAAGGAAATTCTGATATTGATCTGTGAACTATGTCCCAAAAAGAACAAGAGTCACTCCGCTGTTTATTGGAAGGTTCAATAACGTCCTCCCCAATATTATCGTAAGCGACAGTGCGGGCATATCCAAACTATGAATGCTTTATAGCATGAGTCATAGCTTCGCAAAAAACTTTTACTTAACAAACTGGCCACGCTGGAAAACACTGTCCACCGAGCTTCGAGATACATGGAAATGGAAGAAGAGAAGAAAGCACCTGCTAAAAAGCACGTGACAATGTCAAAATACAAGGAGAAGGCCCATGAAGATTACGACAACCGTCAAAGAGAACATGGAGGTTCAAAAAGAGATGAAAGTTTTACAGATCGAACCTATAAGGTCAGTGAAGGTAGCAAACCGACGGCTATTCGGAGAAAGAAACTTCAAAAACTTAATCAAACAAATTGAGATCAAATACATGGACGAAAGAAGAAGCTGAAAGAGTCATCTCCAAAAAGTTTTAAGAATTGCATAACAGGGAAGGACATAAAAGTCAAGAATGTTAAGGTTTCCGCAACTACCTGTACCCCCAAATTTCATGTAGAAGGATGGTTGCAGCATGAATAATCCCTTCCAAAAAGTCACAATGACACGTATTATCGCAAGAGAGATCCCGAGACAAGAACATCAGACAAGAAGGCTCCGCTGACCTCAAGAAAACGAGTCAATAAGATAATGGGAGGATTTTTCTTTTTTGTGATGATTCAATGCGAGCAATCAAAGGATATGGTAGGTGAGTAAAATCTGCATCCATAGGAGATCGGGAGACACTGAAGAAGTAAAATGACTCTGTAAAGTTTGTGGTTCCATGCATTGGTGGAGGTCAAACTTATCCAAATGAACTATACGATACATGTTCTTTAGTAAGCATCATGACTAGGGTGATAACTACTAATTTGAATATGAAGAAGACCTTCTTGTGACGCATTTACTTTTGTAGATTGCTCTATGGTGAATTCAGGAGGAATTACCAGAAACCTTTAGGTAGACTTCGGTAATACCTTAGTTCCAGTGGATTTCCATGTTATGGATATTCAGATAAACTGGAATTCTTCTTTGCTACATGGACGAGCCGGTATGCCTATTGTAGGAGCTGTTTGCAACATGCAGACAAATAAGTGGGGCCTTACACTCATAACCAAGAATGATTTCTATGACCCTTGTTGGAGTGATCATGGGGCACATGTCCTACATTGAGTTGGGTGACAACCCATGATTTGTGGCTTCAGTTTGTTCTGATTTTGGTTGCGAGAATGAAGATGACGATGGAGTGTCGATCGACACTCAATCAGAATCGGTTGACACTCATATAATTTCAGAGCTTGAAGATACTTTCATAGTTGAAGCTGCCACTCCTCGTAGAAGAAAGATGTATGTACTAGCACCTGATGAGTATGGTGTTTACAGAGATGAAGAGGGAAACACACATGCTTTGGATGGAAGAATCTCAATGTGTCAAAGGAGGATATAAAAGCAATACTTGAGAAAGCAGATAGGGTGGGAGGTCGTTATCTGAGTTTACATTAATATGAAGGATGTTTCAGATGCACAGACCTTTTCCTAACCCTCCTTATCGGTCAGAACGTGAGACATATAGGAGAGATCATGTTGAAGACATGATAGCTGAGGTTGTTAAAAACAAAGAGATGATGTTTGATGTTTTCTTGCGAAGGATGGATGCAACTTACTACCCTCTCAACAACAACATTGGATTGTTGAGAAAATATGAAAGAACTTGAGATGAAGACGGATCAGAAAGAAAATAGTATCTAGAGACAACAAAAGCATAATACCAAAGGATAAGAAGCTATCAAAATATTTGTGGGCATCTGGTTCGAGATGAGCAAAGAAGATGTTGATACTTGTTTCCAAACAAGTATTCGGTTACCTCCATACTAGCCCAACAACTCCAAAATGAAAAAGCTAATGACTATAAACAAATGTTTCATGGGAGGCAACCCATTAAGTTTTAAATTTTATTTTGTTTTCATTTATTACTGATATTCGTGTTTTATTTATTTCAGTTAAAAAAGATCCTAGGAAGACAAAGAACATACAAACAACGAAAAACAAGAAGAACACAAAGCTGGAAGCGAAGGGTAATTTTTTTTTCTATGGCCCCGTTATTCGTCTACACTTTGCAAATAAAATAAAAATAATCAAAAAAGAAGAAAAAGAAAAGAGAAAAAGATTCAAAGATGAGAGAAAGAGGGAAGAAACAAATCAGAGAAGTCTGTTTGTGTGCTCAGATACTTGCTTGACAAAAGTCCATGTGTCATTTGCTCAATATTCCCAAGGTAAAGCCTGTACCTTTTTATGTAAGAAATGTGGTTAGTAGAGGAGTATGTCAGGCGGTATTAGCTAAGTTGTTGGCTGGATGCTATGGTTGCTAAGTCAAGGTAGAGTACAAAAGGTAACTCTAAAGTTGGCATTGATTTGATGTGGCTTGCAACATTGCAGAGGTGATGGTAGTAAGTTTAAAAAATGTTAGTTCCTGCATTTTCAAGCTTCTTTCATAGGACTATTTTATGTTTTGCTTGAGTGCAAGTGATATCTTACATATTTGCATGGTTTTGGTCATCTCTTCTGATGCATTTTAAGCATATAAGATATCATTTAGGCATATTTAGGTTGCATTCCATTACATTTGTCTATGTCAGGTGTTAGAGATGCTTATTGGTGAGTTTGGAGACAATTGAGGCTAAGGAAGTGAAGTTTGGAGCAAAAGAGGGGTGTAGCGACCAAGCGTAGCGACCAGGAGTGGTTGCTACAGACCCACAGGAGAAATGCGGATGCCGTAGCGACCAGGCGTAGCGACCAGGCGTAGCGACCAGGCGTAGCGACCAGGCGTGGTCGCTACAGACCCACAAGAGAAATGCGGATGCCGTAGCGACCAGGCGTGGTCGCTACAAATCCTGAGGATCTGAAATATTCTAAGTGTCGTAGCGACCACAGCTGATCGCTACAGGCAAAAATACCCAAAATTTTATGGGTTAACCCGGGTTTGTTGGGTTGATCCGACTCGTTTTTTGGACTCCTATATATAGTTTTAGACCCTAAAACCCTAGGGGGATCTTTTTTTCTCTCAATAACTTTGTCTAAACTAAAAAAGCTTGAACCTTTTGATCATTAGAAGGAAGTACTTCATCTTTTATTGTGTTTTTCTTGCTCATTGACATGATTTGCCTTGAATCTCATATGAGTTTAAGGTTTCTCATGAAAAGTATTGAGTAGTGAACTTGTGATTCATGGGTTAAGTAGATTAGGGTGTTTAAGTGGATATTTAGGATGTCTCTTGCTTTATTAACATTGTTCTATGCTTATTAGGTGTTCTTAATGCTAGATTAGCCTTGATCAAGTTGATTTAGAGCTTAAGTACTTTCATGCCCGAAAGGTGTTCGATGAAATGCTTGAACCAACCTAATATTGTCTTTTACATGTCTAGCCAATGACAATTGATGTTAGAGATGTTAAATGGTTAGTAGACTTGTGATTTATGCATGCTTGATTGTGTTTGGCCAACGACAGTTAATGTTTAATGTTTGATTAGCATAGGGATTATTGTCACGACAGTGGATTAGTCTATTTTATGAGTTCTAGACCTATATACTTGTTGATTATTTTGTTTGTGCATCCAATATTGAATCTTGATCACCCGATATCGATTATCTTGCCTATGGATCCATCCTTAGCTATTGATTGAAAGTTTGATTCTTGCACTTATTTCTTGTTTGAATTTGAGATCACTTTGTTTATAATTCTAGGAGTTTAGCTTGTTACAGATTATCAATCTTCTTATTTGCTTAGATTAGGAAAGTTTGTGTATTCTTAGTGTTATAGATCATTAGTTCCTTGTGGATTCGATCCTAAAGTGATGCATCGATATACCATTCGATTGTGGTAGCGTGCACATTAGGTTAATTGGCCTGTAGTAAAACACAGTAATCAATTTGGCGCCGTTGCCGGGGAACTAAGTAGATTTATCATTAGGATTTCAAACTTTCTTGAGACTAAGCTTTCTTTTCTTATGCTTTGTTTTGCTTTGTATAGTTATTAACTTTTTATTCTAGCTTTTTTCTTTTGCAGTAATGGCTGCAAGCTACTTTGATTGGCCACAAAAAGAGGAAGACACATTTGAAGATCACATGGAAGATGATGAGCCATATGTGGAGCCACCCTTTGATGAAAATGTACTCACACCAGAACAGAGTGTGAAGGTAGATGAGCTTTGCAAACAGAACCTAATGTTGACAAGAAGTGACATGGCAGTGATGCTAAGGTTGAATCTTATGCAACACCGGGCAACACTAGAAGGAAGAGAGCTCACAGGTACTGAGATAAGAATTGCTCATCAGATAAAAGAGGTATTTTATTGGGTTCCACCAACCCAACTAGAAGGTATAAGCGATTCTACTTTTGAACTTCATTATTTTGAGGATAGTTGCTTGCCTTGTGTTGAAGATATTGCCTCAGATTTGAATTCTCATGTGCTCATCAACGAATGTCTTGATCTGATAGGTGAAACTAGAAAACTAGATGACTTGAGAGTAGAAAAGATTGCTAGAGATCATCTTGAAGTTTGTTTTGACAAGAACTATCTTTGTGCTTCAATTGATCTCGAAACTGATTTTTTTATGCTTGATGAACCTAGACCTCTTCTTGAACTAGCTTATTTAGGGGATGAACTTGATGTGGATAAACTTTTGCTTGAGCTAGAAAACCCCCTTGTCAAAAACGATGATGAGAATAAGAATATTGTGTTTTATTTGATTGATGGAGATAGAGTTGACTACTTTATTCAAACATCGTTTGAGCCTGTAGTTGACTTTGTATTTTCACCAAATGCATTTGATTCTCATGACCATATGAATCTCAAGGAGTATTTCATAATTCATGCTACATCTTTAGTGAAGCTCTTTGATGGAAAATTTGTCTATTTTCTATGGACAATAGTGTGCTCCTTTGCATACCTTATTTTTTGTTCTTGTAGGAGAAGGATCAAAGGTGCATTGGCTCAACCTTTTGATACTTATGACTAACAAGCACACTAAGTTAAGTTAGAGACTTAAAACAAGTGCGCTTGGAAGGCATTCCCATGTTTATCCTTTGTATATATTTCTATTTATCTCTTATCTTGTTTTAGTGTGTTTGAATAAGTTTAAGGACAATTTTGGGGGAGCTCAAAATCTTTTCAAGAGGTCATGTCAAAATTGCCAAAGTCACAACAAGG
Organism: Moricandia moricandioides; assembly: GCA_905132885.1. Classification (NCBI taxonomy): domain Eukaryota; kingdom Viridiplantae; phylum Streptophyta; class Magnoliopsida; order Brassicales; family Brassicaceae; genus Moricandia; species Moricandia moricandioides. Next base: position 88,319 of record CAJHQQ010000356.1, read on the forward strand.
CTTCCCTCCTCATTCCCTCTCTCATCAAGCTAACTCCAAGTAAGTGCATCTCCACCATTGTAAATACTTAGTTCTATAATATTTCATCTCTCTTTTGCTTTCTCTCTCAAGTTTACTATCACACAAGAGACTGTGTGAAGTAAGTTTGGGGGAGAGTCTACCATCTCACATGGTGTTTTGTTTTGTTTACTTGTCATGAGTCTCATGCATTGCATTGTACATACTTATTTGCATAGAAAAACCTAAAAATTGAAAATTTTCAAAAACACCAAAACAAGCATTTAGATTCATATTTTGTTTCATTTTCATCTTTAAGATTGAGTCTAGAAGCATTTAGGTTTCATCCATATACATAAGAAGTTGTGTTTTAATTTCCTTGAAAAAAACACATGTCTAGAACTCAACATGCTACCCTAGCTAAACATATCAAGTAGCTTAAACATCTTAAGAAAAAAACTTGTATGCTTCGAGCCTTGAAGACTCTACTTGAAACTTGTTGTGAGCTTGATATTGACTAGTTCTTGAAACCAACTCCAACCTACTTGAGGCATAATGAGCTTAATTTCTCTTGCTTATGGGAACTTGCATACTCAAACATGGATCTCATACACATTTGGGTTATCTTATTCCATTCATTACCCTATTGATAACCAAATGGCACCCCCATACCCATGAACCCTTACCATTCTTTGAAACCACCATTGATTTGCTTGTGTGAGGCCTCTTATTGATAGCTTGTCATGTGCAAAATCTTGAGAGTATTGCGAGCGACATAGGTTTGTTCTCATCTTTTGCTAGCATTAGGACCTCACTTGAGTTAGCATTTAGGATTGTGGTTGGGTTTGTGTGCTTTTGAGTTTAAGATTTTAGGTTTGGAAAAAGAGAAGAATTAACAGAATGAACAAAGAGAGTGCTATAAGAAGAGAAATCCCTAGGGACAAAAGAAAATAAGAAAAGAAAAGCTCTAGATGTGTCAAATAGAACCCCCAAAAGAAAAAAAAAAGAAAAAAAAAGAGAATGGGGAAAGATAAAAAAAAGAAAGAGAGCTAGAGATAAATGTTATTAAAGATGAAAAGTCCCTAGTTGGTTAAGTAAAAGAAAAAGAAAAGAGTGTTCATTAGGTGAATGATGAGATGGGTGTTATCTTTGAGTTTTGGGATGAGGAAGAAGAATGGTAGAACTTGGAGTCATCTAGGAAAAGGTAGTTTGATGGGAATCAATCTATGTATGCATGAATTTCTCCTTATCTTAGATAAATTTTGCATAATGATCAACCTCATATTTTTGAGTGATTGCCACTTTGAAAAGATGTATTTGAAACCTTCTCTTCTTTCACATTAGACCATTTTCACTCACCAAACCAAATGATTGAGATCAAGTTCCCATTTGCAAGAATTCACCTTATTTGCTTGTTAATAAATGTGAGAGTTGGTTGAAAGACTTGTTGATTGATGAGTGAATGACTTGTGTAAAGATATTGGAGTTGAGATAAGCCTTGAGAAGCTAGAGTGTAATAGAAAAGATTGTTCATGCTACTTGCTATGTTTACCTAGGATGTGATGTTGAAGGCTAGGAAGTGTATATTTTGGTTCTGAGCTCCCATCTTCAAACCCCTCTCTTTTGCTTGTTTTTGAAAGTTCACTTGAGGACAAGTAAAAGACAAGTTTGGAGGAGTTGATATCTTACATATTTGCATGGTTTTGGTCATCTCTTTTGATGCATTTTAAGCATATAGGATATCATTTAGGCATATTTAGGTTGCATTCTATTACATTTGTCTATGTTTTGTGTTGGAGATGCTTATTGGTGAGTTTGGAGACAATTGAGGCTAAGGAATGAAGTTTGGAGCAAAAGCGTAGCGACTAGGAGTGGTCGCTACAGACCCACATGAGAAATGCGGATGCCGTAGCGACCAGGCGTAGCGACCAGGCGTGGTCGCTACAGACCCACAAGAGAAATGCGGATGCCGTAGTGACCAGGCGTGGTCGCTACAAATCCCGAGGAGCTGGAATATTCTAAGTGTCGTAGCAACCAGGCGTAGCGACCACAGCTGGTCGCTACAGGCAAAAATATCCAAAATTTTATGGGTCAACCCGGGTTTGTTAGGTTGATCCGACTCGTTTTTTGGACTCCTATATATAGTTTTAGACCCTAAAACCCTAGGGGGATCTCTTTTTCTCTCAAAAGCTTTGTCTAAACTAAAAAAACTTGAACCTTTTGATCATTAGAAGAAAGTACTTCATCTTTTATTGTGTTTTTCTTGCTCATTGACATGATTTGCCTTGAATCTCATATGAGTTTAAGGTTTCTCATGAAAAGTATTGAGTAGTGAACTTGTGATTCATGGGTTAAGTAGATTAGAGTGTTTAAGTGGATATTTAAGATCTGTCTTGCTTTATTAACATTGTTCAATGCTTATTAGGTGTTCTTAATGCTAGATTAGACTTGATCAAGTTGATTTAGAGCTTAAGTACTTTTATGCCTGAAAGGTGTTCGATGAAATGCTTGAACCAACTTAATATTGTCTTTTACATGTCTAACCAATGACAATTAATGTTAGAGATGTTAAATGGTTAGTAGACTTGTGATTTATGCATGCTTGATTGTGTTAGGCCAACGACAGTTGATGTTTAATGCTTGATTAGCATAAGGATTATTGTCACGACAGTGGATTAGTCTATTTTATGAGTTCTAGACCTATAGACTTGTTGATTATTTTGTTTGTGCATCCTATATTGAATCTTGATCACCGATATCGATTATCTTGCCCATGGATCCATCCTTAGCTATTGATTGAAAGTTTGATTCTTGCACTTATTTCTTGTTTGAATTTGAGATCACTTTGTTTATAATTCTAGGAGTTTAGCTTGTTACAAATCATCAATCTTTTTATTTGCTTAGATTAGGAAAGTTTGTGTATTCTTAGTGTTATAGATCATTAGTTCCTTGTGGATTCGATCCTAAAGTGCTGCATCGATAGACCATTCGATTGTGGTAGCGTGCACATTAGGTTAATTGGCCTGTGGTAAAACGCAGTAATCAACAAGCAAAATAATAAGTCTGGGGGAGTTGATATACTATGGAATTTACCAGTTTTAACCATAGTATAAGTCCAATTAAGAGTGTTTATGTTATGTTATGTTTCAAGTCTATTTTAGAGTTTTTTTTCAGGTCTAGGTATCTTTTGGAGAAATGTAGGGATTATGGATCATTTTAGAGCTTAGGGATGAGGAATTCGTAGCTGTTCAAGAAATCAGAAGTCATAGCCGAGATTCAGAAAAAGTGTCAATCGACACCTCTTCCTTAGTATCTTTGGAGACCCGTGCGAGTATGCGGGCTTGACTAGAGTCAAGACTGACTTAAGCCCAAAAGTTTCACATGTTACAAAATTTCCCATGGCCGACTTTATATATAATATTTATAGTGTTTGTCATTGTCTAGGGAAAACACCACCTTACGCATTAGCACAATTTATAGTTATTCTTTGAATTTTTTAGTAGTTTTGGAGAGAAGATCAAAGGCTCTTTCATTGATTTTTTATTGAAACTCCAATGTTTCCTACTCTATTTGCTTATGCAATTCATTCAGTTTATTTCTTGCTTAATTATGTATGAATAGTTAATTTGTTAGATTTAGGGTTTATTAGTATTTTGATGGATTATTGAGACATAGAACTGCTAGAGTGATTTAATTAGGATCATTCATAGAATTGATCTAACTGCTTGTGTTCTAGAGTAGCTAACTAGGACCCACGAACTTAGGATAATTAAAACCGATAGAATGGTTTCAACTCCTCATAATAATTCTGGAACAACAAATTTTCCGGGGTATGGTACCCTTGCTATTTTCTTGACCTCTGTAGCTTGTTTTCTAGCCTCATCATATAGTTCATATACCCCTTCCATGGTCTCTCTAGAGTTCTTAAATAACTGATGGAACTTGTCTGTGTTAAAAGCCTCCTCAAATGAGACGCCTTCAGGTATCCTCTCCACTCTCTTGTGAAATCTAGCCAATTCTTTTGCGTATATCGGTGGTTTCAAACAGTTGGGGACAGTAGGGTATGGGATCTTAAGATAGTACACTCTCCTAAATCCGTTCAAGCTCACGCATGCAACCTGGCAGTGCGTCCAACCATAGTGTCGATTGATATCAGGTGGGTTTAGATTTATGCTAGCCTTTGGTGAAGTCTCCAGTTCTTTTCCCGTAGGGTGTCGATCGATGCTAATGGGGAGTCGATCAACACTCTGCTTCAGTGTCGAGTCTGAAATATCAAAGAGGACAACTCGATAATTCTAGGATTTTACGGGGTGTCGACCAACACCAGGAGATTGTATCAATCGACACTGAGCTCGAATCAAGAATTTCGCCTTCGTTCATTCCAATCAGCTCTCTAGATCCACACTGTTCATCACCCTCTACTACAATGGAATTGACAATTTTCCTTGGGTTCATTTCTTTTCTCATAGCCTTAGGAATCTGTAGAACCTGAATATCTTTCTTCTTGACATTAGTGTTCGGAGCTTCAAATTTCCCATTCGGCTCATTGGAGACATGATCCAACTTTTGATCGCAATCAACAACCATTCCTCTTGACCTTCAAGGATCCTGTCCAACATAACATCAATCTTCCTCTCTCGAGTTGCTTCAGAATCATTGAGAAATTTATTGAGGAAGTGGTTCTTGATGTCATTCCAGGTAGTAAGAGATTCCGGTGATAACTGCTTCAACCAAAAGGCTGCATTTTCAGAAAGAGAATACATGAAGAGTTTTGCAGAAATAGTAGTCTTCAGAGACTTCATTGCACTTAGTGCATGATGCTATATCCTCAAATGATTCAATATGAACCATTGGATTCTCATGAAGAAGACAATCAAAGGGATGCTGACCCACTAGAGAGAGATATATAAATAATTCAGCTCAAAGCCATTCCTCTAAGGTGAAGAACGACAAATTACAGACATATTGGTGTAGAAATCTTCAGGCCTGTTGTAATCTCTATGTTCCCTCTGTCGTTCAGTCCCAACATTCACAGGAACAACAATAGCATCAGGGATTGCAGCCTCTTGTGCATAAATCAATTGGACTGCATTGCTGCACGCACGACCTTCTTTATCTCGTAAGACCCCAAGAAGACCCCTTGACGTGTTTACCTATATTCACTGTTTTTCCAGCCACTATTAAGGCTAAACTTTATTTTAGATTGCCAGAGAGATTGGAACTCCTTTATAGATTAATCTTGAACTCTTTTTTTGATTCATATGCTTTCTATTCAGTCTATGATTTTTTTTGCATGATTATGTCTGAGTAGATCTTTTGTTAGATTTAGAGATTTCATGAGCTTAATTTCAAATTACTAATCATAGGATTGCTACGGTTATTCATCATATTCTACATCAGGATTGTTTATCACACTAGTTTATAGAATACTTAACTAAAACTTAGAATCTTAGGATCATTGTGAGAGTTAGTCTAGGACTTTAATCGATACCTGAACCTAATCATGCTGAACTGAATATCCGTTTGCAAGATTTGGTCTAGGATTTTCGTTGAACATATTAGAATCTGGTTTATTTCTTGTTGGATTCATCAAATACACAACATGGTTTTGTATTTGATTAGAGTTAGGCATATGATAGTTTATCGCAACGAAAGTTGGATAACTTATTGTTTGCATTCGAGTTCTAGAATTGGATCTAATTAAACCATTGGCATTTATTGATTTGTGTTTGAATCTCTTGTTTAATACATCCCTCGATCTACCGCTTCCTTCTTGATAACTTACAAACAGATTTATCTTATTGCTTTATTTATTGTTTTCCAATTGTTTGCCTAACTTATTTGTCCTCATACTGTGTGAAACATAGAGTCCATGTGGATTTGATCCATAAGTATTACACTGATTTCTTTTTTAAAAGAGTTGTTCTTAGGCTAACTTGAGCATATCAATTATATTTGAACATATAGTTTGAATAACTTTAAATATTATTAATCTATCTTAAACGAATCCTAATAGATTGTAGTGGTAAAATAGTAAATAATAAATGAGACAAATGTTAGTTATTAAATACTACTCCAAATTAATAAGTATTTAAATTTGTGTAACAATCGTGTACAATAAATATTTTATAGTGGTTATATTTTAATAGAATAGATTTGATTGGGTAAAGTAGATAAATTTGGTTTAAGTTTATTGGTAAACATTAAACCAAATTAAGCCACGTCCACGTGTGTTTCGGTTTCAAACTTTAATATGTGGAAAAATAAAATTCAAAATTTTATATTAGGTGGAAATGGTATTTATAAACTTCAATAATGTGGAGAGAGGAGCATTAGTTTAACTCTGTGTGGATGTAGTGATATATGATATATGATATTTTTTTGTAATTTGGTGATATATGATATTTCATAGGAGAAAATAGATTGTCACCCCATAATCTTATTAAAAATTTTAGTCAACATCAAGAAAACTAAGGATGAATCACATTAAAACAAAAATATTCAAAAATAAATAAATTAAGAAGATCAACTACAAAATAATGATTTTGCATAGTATAAAACAATACTCTTTAAGGTAAAATGACTGTTAAAACGAAAAACTAATGCAAATAGACCCTCCACTCAAATATAGACCCAACTCTTTTGATAAATAAAAGAGAATGGTCTAACAAGCAAAATGGAATACTCCAAACACTTCTTGCCATTTTTCCGACCTTTATATCGTTTACACATGAAAGAAGTGTAATCTTGAAGGTATTAAAACCGCCTTACATCTTTAAGAATGATGGTTAATCCGTTGGTGACGATAATATCTTCACCACGTCATAATGTTGGCGGTCACTTCGGAAGGTGATACGGCCTTGGATAGGCTGTCTCTCCCACGAGTCACTTGAAGGCCGGTGGAACGGATCCAAGATGCTTCAGGCTCCTCTTGGACGTGATATGGACTTCACAATAGTCTTTTGGAATACCCTAAAGTTGTTTTCTTCAGCGACCTACGAGTGAAACCTCGTTTTCCTTGATGCCTGATGGACAATCACGTAAACAGAAGAGTAATCTTCCTTGTGACGAATGAATGCTCAAAGGCGAAAAAGATTGACCACATGAATAGAAAAGGTAGAAGCCTCCAAAGAGATAAAATTGAAGCCAAAAGCTCTGGTTTTATCAAGCAGAAAGGTATGTAAGATTACATATGCAGCAGCTTTGGCTTATATAAAACATGCAGAAAACCCTAGCTAGAAACTCTTAATTCTAATCTAAAAAAGAAAACCAAAACCAATTTCTAATGGGTTTAAGAAAAGCAACCCCTAATGGGTTTATAAAACTAAATCCTAATGGGTTTACACTTCATAAAAGCCTAATACACTTTAGTAGAAATCAGTAGGCTCATCTTGAACCAAGCTTGCCTATCTTTCTTCTTCTTAGGCCGATAAGGTCCATACTCGACCATACACATCTTGGGCTCTTCCATAACAAAATTAATCACATAAATTATGTTCCTTTAACCCACTTGGTTGATAAAACCCATTTCCCTGGTCCAAGTTTAGCTGCGGTGCTTCAGCTTCCATTTCCAACACAAGGTGTTTCAAACCTTTCACGTTCCTAAGAAGTATCTTACTATAGGAAACACTTAAAGCAAACAACTCCTTTTTGTTTAGCTTGGATCTGGTTACTTTGGATTGAGCTTCTATCCATATGAATCTTGCACAAGCCTTGATGTTGGACCTATGGGTGTGTGTTCTTCATTTATAAAGTTTTATTGGTTCTTCTAGATCAAACAAGAACCTCCTTTGAAAATTTGGTGGTCGAATCAATCCACTGCAACCGAGAATGAGAATGTTTGGTTCAACTCTCAAAACACCATGACTCCAACTCTTTTTGCCTTAGACTACATTGTGTCTCCTGGTCAGTTGGACGTGTGAAACAACCCCCATACTCCTCTTTGAGCTTTGGGTCGTCCCTGACCTTTCCAAGTTCATCATCAGCTTCCCTTCTCGGATCATCCTTCCTAAACTCACACAACAAGTATTTTAAAGTATGTATAACAAGTTGCTTTTGCCTAGGATGCTGTGGCCACATTTGCAAATCCTTGTCTAATTCAAATAGTCACGCCTTACTCTTCTTTTGCTTGCCATGGCTGCTGGTTTGATTCACATTACTCCCTCCTCCTCCAAAAGGATTTGACCTCAAATCATGTTCTTTAAGGATTATTGGATCGTGTGTAGCAGTTGCTTTCTAGACCAGGACGTTTTCAATGCTTGTAAGACCTTGTACCTCTCCTCCTGGTTCAAATACAAGGTGTTACAGCCCCTTGACAAATCTCATATTCTCCACAAGATTCGACTGAACACACAAAAGAGGTTTGATCAGTAACTCATAGGAAAAAAGAACTAATGAATCTACTTTGTTCAATCAAAGTCTCAGATGACTCCTTATGAACTAAAAGTGCCTCATAAAACACTCATTCAGTCTTGATTATGTCAATCACGTGACCACACATGTGTGGTAGACTCTCCTCTTGTTTTGATTCAATCTCTTGCTCTTTCTCAGATGGTTTTGCTGCAATTTCTTCTTTCTTCTCTGCTGGTTCCTTCTGGTAGTAGCTTTGCTTATCAACTCCTGAGGTTGGTCGTGGGACTGACCTCTTTGGTTGATTTTGGACCACTGCAGTGAGTGATTAATCTATCATGTTCTTGAAGTTTTTTTTGAACTGCGTGCTCTGCAAATAGTCAAGATATCCAAGATGTGTTTGCAATAGTTGCGACTTTCTTTGGGCCTCACGGCCATAGTAGGTCTTTGGCTCATCTCTGGATGTCCTAACACGTTCTTTAGCTGATCTATATTGGCTTTGCAACCTTTTCAAGTAAGTTTGACCATAACTCTTAGCTACAAACCTTTTTTTCATGATAGCCTTCATCTCATGCCAAGAAGAAACCTTTGAATCTCCACAGCGTCTCCTCTTGTTAGCAAGCTGTTGCCACCAGTCAAGTGCATATCCATATAAACCAGTAGTTGCTAGCTGAACCTGCTTCTATGTTGTGTACCTATGGTAGTGAAAAACGAAATCCATATCCTTTTCCTATTCTAGATATGTATCTGGATAAAACTCTCCATAGAAGGGTGAAATCTGGATCTCTTTTCTTCTTCCTTGCAACAACTCCTTTGTTGCTGGTTGTTTAGCCTTCTCTTCATGTTTTCTATAAGAATGCATAAAAGATTGCTGGATATATGATGAATCACGTGATCTAGGTTAAGAAATCAAACTCTAAACCTTCAAGTGGCTCTGATACCACTTGATACAACCTTGGATAAGCTGTCTCTCCCACGAATCACTTGAAGGTGGGTGGAATGGATCCAAGATGCTTCAGGCTCTTCTTGGACGTGATATGGACTTCACAATAGGGTTCTGGAATACCCTAAAGTTGTTTTGCTTCAGCAACCTACGAGTGTAACCTCGTTTTCATTGATGTTTGATGAACACTCATGTAAACAGAAGAGTAATCTTCTTTGTAACGAATGGTTTCTCAAATATAAACAAGCTTGACCACGTGAATGGACAAGGTAGAAGCCTCCAAAGAGACAAAATTGAATATTAACCAGAAAGGTATGTAAGATTACATATGCATCAACTTTAGCTTATATAAAACATGAAGAAAACCCTAGCTAAAAACTCTTAATTCTAATCTAAAAAAGAAAACCAAAACCAATTTCTAATGGGTTTAAGAAAACAAACCCCTAATAGGTTTATAAAATCAACCTCTAATGGGTTTACACTTAATAAAAGCCTAATACACTTTAATAGAAACTAGTAGGCTCATCTTGAACCAAGCTGGCATATCTTTCTTCTTCCTGGGCCGATAAGGTCCACACTCGACCATACACATCTTGGGCTCGTCCATAACCAACTTAAGCACGTACATTATGTTCCTTTGACCCACTTTGTTGATAAAACCCATTTCCCTGGTCTAAGTTAAGCTTCGGTGCTTCAGCTCCCATTTCCAGCTCATTCCTCGACCAATCTTTATTTCCAGACCAAGCTTGTTTGTCTGTAGTGCTAGTTGTCCTTCCACTGATTTCTGGACGTCCATAATGTTTTTCATTGATCTTCCATGTTGATCCTTAGCAAAGAAGGCCGTATCAAGACCCATATTTTCTCTCGGTCCAATATCTCATAGATCAATCCGATAAAGTCTTCATATTGCCCATTAATCCAAACCTTGATTAATGACTTAGCTAAACAATCCATAGTCTTCACACTCATTGTTTTGAAGCTAATCCAGATCGCATCAGAAGGGACATCTTCTTCTTTAGACAAAGTTAGCTTTTTGGCCATTTTAAAATAATAATAATTTAATTCATGCGTTTCTATATTATTAAAATAGAACCACACAATATTTTTCATATGTTATGTTTTTGTTAGACTGTCTCTTAATTTTTTTATTTAATGTATATTTAAATTAATTTAATATTTTCCAATATTTTTATACTAATTATTTTCAAACAGTGCTAAAACACATTCAACCTTTAAGCGCCATCAAAGACCGCAGCTAAATTTTCGAAACGATCATCTCCATACGGCAAGTAGAGTCACATGCTAACTTAAGGTTTTGCTCTCTTGATTTCTTCAGAAACCACCATATTTTAAACAACTTTGGCTTCATCCAATCTCTGATTCCGTGTAAACAGACCAAATAAGGTTTTTGATGAGAAAAACAAATACGATGTGATCATCTATCTTTCTCTTTTTATGCTTCATTATTTTATCAAAGATTCACAATACATTAAACCAACAATATTAATATGTCTCATGTCTTTGAAAATAATGTTTTCTCATCAACCGATTTTTCATTCTTAGTGGGAAATGTGACTCATGTATTGTATAGTCTTTACTTGTGATTTCAAGTTTGTGGTAGTTTGTTAAATTTTGATAGTTATGAGAAGCACGAAAGCCAAACACCAGCTCCAAGACAACAGAGACAAAATACGAGATTTCTTAACCCTCCTATTGACGATAAGTCTAAGCAACAAGAAGTGCACAAGAACTTACCTCTGAGACCACGATTGCATTTATCACCAGCCAAATTAGCTGAGTTGAAGAGGTTAAAGCTGTGTTTTAAATGCAAGACGAGTTGGTTCCAAGGTCATGTGTGTGCCAATCCAGAACTCCAAATCTTAATGACTCTTGATGATTTGGAGATTGAAGTATTACAAGATACGTATAGTGACGAAAAGACATCTACCGATCCACAAGTATACGGAGAATCAGCAGCTCAAATGATGGAGATATCTTTAAATGCATATCTGGGTATTGACTCTCCTACCACAACTAAACTTCGGGGAGTACTAGCATGAAGCAAGGTGGTCGTGCTGATAGATAGTGGGGCTACACATAACTTTATCACCCCACAATTCGTCGCACGAACTGGTCTAAAATGCCACACCAACTCCTTGCAAGTGTTACTGGGCAATGGTTTAACAACTCAGGCAGGAGGTGTTTGCCAGAATATACAGTTGGAGTTGCAGGGACTGTTGTTCACTATTGATTGTATTACGTTGGATTTGGGAAAGGTTGATCTAGTATTGGGAGTGCAGTGGTTACGTACTTTGGGAAAGTGTGAGATTGATTGTATTACTCAGGAATGGAACTTTTGGCATGAAGGGAAACACGTAACGTTGATAGGAGAGACTGATCTCCACCAGTTAGGAAGCTCGTTCAAATCTCTTTCCTTGGACGATGGTCAGTGTGCCTTGCCAACCACCTCCTGGGTATGTTCCCTGCAGAAGAAGGAAGTGGTCAACGATACAGTTCCTCCGGGCATAACGGCGATCCTTACAACATTTGAACACGTCTTTGCAAAACCTCAAGGTTTACCACCACTGCGGGGAAGAGAACACTCTATCACTCTAAGGTCAGGAACAACAGCTATTAACGTGCGTCCTTATAGATATCCACACGCACATAAGGAAGCTATGTCCGTAATGGTGGCAGAGATGTTGGACAAAGGCTTAATTAGAGTAAGCAGAAGCCCTTTCTCTAGTCCCGTATTGTTGGTGAAGAAACATGACAAATCTTGGCGTTTTTGCGTTGACTACAAAGCTCTAAACCAAGCTACAGTCGCGGACAAGTACCCTATTCTGATGATTGACCAGCTTCTGGACGACTTACATGGTGCAAAAGTCTTTTCCAAAATGGACTTAACTGCTGGGTTTCACCAGATACGTATGGAGGAGAAGGATATACCAAAAACAGCCTTCTGGACACATGACGGGCACTATGAGTTCTTGGTAATGCCATTTGGCTTGACAAATGCTCCCTCTACATTTCAGTCACTGATGAACGATTTGTTTCGACCATTCTTGAGTAAGTTCGTGCTGGTTTTCTTCGATGATGTGTTGATCTATAGTCAGAGCATGGAGGACCATGTACGCCATTTAAGAACGGCTTTGGAAGTCTTTGAGAAACATCAATTGTTTGCAAACAAGAAGAAGTGCCTGTTTGCTCAACATCAGATCGAATATCTCGGTCACATAATTTCAGGGAACGGAGTTGCAACTGATTTGGTGAAGACTGAGGCGATGAGAGCTTGGCCTTCTCCTAAGAACATCAAACAGTTACGAGGGTTCCTGGGACTTACAGGTTATTACAGACGGTTTGTACGTGGTTACGGATCCCTTGCTAAGCCCTTAACTGAACTTCTTAAGACAGACAAGTTTGAGTGGACTTCCGAGACTCAACGAGCATTTGATACATTAAAATCAGCGATGGTTTCCACTCCTGTCTTAGCTTTACCAGACTTCAACAGGGTGTTTGTGGTTGAATGTGATGCGTCTGGCTTTGGCTTGGGTGTAGTCCTTATGCAAGATGGCCGTCCAATCGCCTATTTCAGCCATGGTTTGACTGCTCGTGAGCAACTCAAACCGATTTATGAACGAGAACTAATGGCAGTGGTTCTTGCAATCCGTAAATGGAAACACTACCTATTGGGACGCCGTTTTGTCGTTCACATCGATCAGAAAAGCCTCAAGTTTCTGCTGGAGCAGCGGGAAGTTAACATGGAATATCAAAAATGGCTAATCAAGCTTTTAGGCTACGAGTTCGATATCATATACAAACCGGGCATTCAAAACAGAGCAGCTGATGGATTGTCTCGGCGAGATCAGCCAACCTTACAATCGGCCGAGTGCGTATTATTTGCGATCTCTGTTCCAGCACCACTCCAGTTACAAGACCTTTATAAAGAGATTGACGCGTCTCCAGCAATTCAGCTTCTCATACAGAGGGTGCAGGACGGCGAAGCAGCTCTCAAGAGTTATTCAGTGAAAGAAGGAAGACTTTGGTTTAAGAACAGGTTGGTCATCCCGAACGATTCACCATTTATCAACACAGTGCTGAAAGAGTGTCATGATGGGTTACAAGGGGGACATTCAGGTGTGTTAAAGACAGTGAAGAGAGTCCAACGTTGGTTTCATTGGGATGGGTTATTACGATCAGTTCAACAGTATGTGGCAGCTTGTCATACGTGCCAAACCCATAAGTACTCGACCCTAAGTCCCGCGGGGTTACTACATCCTCTTCCAATTCCAGTCGCTATATGGGAGGATTTGTCCATGGACTTTGTGGAGGATTACCTACTTCTAACGACTACAATGTCATCTTCGTGGTTGTCGATCGTTTGAGTAAATATGCACACTTCATTGGCCTTAAACATCCGTTCCACGCGATCGATGTTGCTAAGAAATTCATTTCCGAGATTGTTCGTTTACATTGTTTTCCACGGTCTATTGTCTCTGATCGGGACAAGATCTTCTTAAGCACTTTTTGGAAAGAACTTTTCCGCCTGGCAGAGACAACGTTAAAGTTCAGTACCGCTTTCCACCCTCAAACGGATGGCCAAACAGATGTCCTCAACAGGTGTCTCGAGACGTATCTTCGGTGTTTCGCTTTGACTCACCCCCGTACGTGGTTCCGTTTTCTTTGTTGGGCGGAGCTCTGGTACAACACTTCGTACCACACGTCTCTGCACCACACTCCTTTTCGTGTTGTGTATGGTCGGGATCCTCCCACCTTGTTACGGTTTGAGCCGGGCTCAACTAACAACGCAGATTTGGAACGATTGCTGACAGAGAGAGATGCCTTGCTTGTGGATATCAAGAAACATCTGATACACGCTTAACAACTTATGAAGAACAATGCCGATAAACACAGACGGGATGTGGAGTTCAAGTTGGTGATATGGTTTACTTGAAACTTCGTCCATATCGTCAGCAGTCTGTAGCTCGTCGCGTTTGTCAGAAGTTATCAGCAAAATACTTCGGCCCTTATGAAGTGTTGGAACGCATTGGAGGAGTGGCTTATCGGTTAGCGTTACCTCCTGAAGCGAAGATATATGCCGTGTTTCATGTCTCTCAGCTGAAGTCCGTTCTAGGCGCTCACCATCAAGTTCTTCCTCTCCCTCCCGACTTAGATGAGTTAGCGATTGTGCCGACGGAAGTTCTTGATACTCGTTACAATGCTAAAGGGGGTTTGGAGATTTTGGTCCAGTGGAAGTCTCTCCCTTCTTCGGAGAATTCTTGGGTTCTCTTGGGCGAGTTCCGTTCTCAGTTTCCTGACTTTGCGCTTGAGGACAAGCTGAGTTTCGAAACCGGGGGTATTGATAAGCCTCAGTTCCATTACGTGAGAAGGAAGAAGGCTAAAGTAGGAGAGGATAAGGCGCGGGAAGAAGATGACGTGGCTGGAGGGAAGGAAGTTTGAATAAGAAGAGAAGACTCGAGCTCATGGAGAGGGTTTGCCGTTAAGTCGGGTGATTGTTTAAATAACGAATAGACGAGTTCATTAGAGCTCAGCTTTGTATTGTGAAGTCTGAGACGTTAGTCTTGAGGAGTAATCGTTTGGGTTAAGCCAACGATTCTCGATTGATTTTCTATATTCGAAGTGTTCTTCTGTTTTCTATTGAATTTACGAGAGTATCGATAGTCTAAAGTCTATCAAGTTCATTTCTCTGATTGCTGCCTTTTATATTATAAATTTTGGTAATCAGAAAACAAGTAGAAGTTACTTTTTAACAAAGAATCTCATCAGGGAAGTTAGAGGTTTTGCTACCTATGAAAAGAGGATCACTAAGCTTTTGAAGGTCAGTAAGGACAAAGAACAAGCGAGAACTTTCAGAGTTGGAATAGTCATTCACTAGATTTAAAGCTCTTGAGAACATGAAGATATCTTATACATGCGGTATGCAATTTTACCGCTATGCACTTTAGTAGAAGAAATGTAGCTGGTGATCTTATTTTCGATAAAGGAGATATCATTATTTCAATTTTTTTTTCTCAGGAAACCCAAAATCCTTAGTTCAACTAACATAACCAACTCTGGTTTTACTATATAGGGGAAGGTATACGCATTTAGTTTAATTGGACTGTCCATGTCTAATTGGGCTGTCTATGTCTAATTGGGTGTTGTCTAGTTGGACAATCTCATTTTCTAGACATGTATGGTCAATCCACAATGGACAACGTCCAAATAAGACCAACTCAAAGATGACCATAACTAAATGGATTATCAATGGGGTCCAAAAAATAAAAGTTTTATATTTTTGCTATTTTTTTTTGTCATTTTACCATAATCATAACTTCACAATTCTAGCAAAAATATCATTTCGTGGTTTAGCAAAAAAACATAATTTTGTAAATTTGTCAGCAAAACGTTTTTTATTGTTTTAGCAGAAAAACATGATTTTACTGCTTTGGCAGGAAAAATAATTTTATGTTTTGGCGGAGAAACTGATTTTACAGTTTAATTAGGAAAACATGATTTTTCAGTTTTGGTGAAAAACCTGATTTTGGATGTTTGATGGAAAAAGTGATCTTTCGGTTTTAGCGGGAACATGATTTTACGGTTTTGATGGGAAAAAAATATTTTATTATTTTGGCGAGGAAAAGGTACTTTTGCGATTTTGACAGGAAAACATGTTTTGCAGAAAACGTAATTTTGCGGTTTTGGCGGAAAAACGTGATTTTGCGGCTTTGGCGAAAAACATGATTTTTTGTTTTGGCGAGAAAACATAATTTTGTTGTATTGGTGGGAAAAATGATTTCACGGTCTCGCCAGAAAACATGATTTTGCGGTTTTCAAAGAAAATCATGATTTTGTGGTTTTAGCTAGATCAAAACATGATTTTGCGATTTTGGTAGAAAAATGTGATTTTGCGGTTTTGGTGAAAAATGTGATTTTGTAAATTTGAAAAATGTGTTTTTCCCAAATTAAAAAAAAAACTCTATTTTTAGTCTTTATTGGACAGTCGAATCCAAATGTGTCTGAGCTGTTTATTTTTGGTTAAAATTGGTTATAATCCATTTGGACTATCTACCATTTGGTCTGACTATATCAAACCCATTTTAATTCAGACTGAGTTAGCCCACGGTCATCATAACCAAGTGACATCACTATATGAATTGCTGTTTAAGCATGTAAGCTATAAACAAGATTTCCAAAGAATTGTGGAGAATAAGAAGTTTTGATATTTCAGTTTTTTCTTCAATAAGTTTAATTTCTCATTTGGGCTCTTTATGTGTTGTTTGTTTGTATTCAATGTAGATTGTGAGGAAGCCCCCTAGAGAAAGACTACAATGGGTATTTCAAGAGTCTGTGTGATGGAATTACTGGTAAAGAAGCTTTGGAACATATTACTTTAGCTGTTTAGAACACGGCTTCTTTTATTGTAGAACAAAATTTTGTTTCTCTTTCGTAAAGCCTTTTAAAATATATTTTGTATGAAGGTTTTGGAAATAAGGTCATTATAACTATATGTCTTCATTGTTGTCATTTTAACAAGTTTCGATTAATACTTTCTTCTCGGAAACTGTTGAACCTTTCGATAATTATCAAAAGTTTTTGAAACATCATATAGATTGGTTTATAATTTTAACTAAAACAAAATTTTTAAATAAATTCAGAATATACTCCAGAGATTCTAATATATAATCAAAAATACAAAACCACTATTAATTACTATTGATAGTTCTAATATTATAATTGTTCTTTCTCAGTATATTATTCCAAGTACAGATTTGTAGTCCACATTTTGTATTATTGATCATATAGACATCATATGGATATTTAAAAACTTGAAATATATTTGGAGAACAATTACTAAATGTTGAATATATTGAAATATTTGAATCTTTCTATTTCTATACATTTTACAATTCCATAAATGTTATTTCCATATATATGAGAAAAATATACGGATATATTGTTATAAATGAAATCTAAACCAAAAAAATCCGATTGAATATTCATCCGATCCGGAAATAACAACTAACCAACAACTTTGATACTTCTTACGAACTAGAATATATTGTTAACCAATAGATTAGTAACAGCTTTAATAAATACTAGCCTTTGACCCGCGCGCCCGCGCGGGTGTTATTTGTTTAAATGTCAAATATTTTAAGCAATTTGTTTGATATAACTGTATATATGAATGAAACTTAATATTCGATATCCGTTATTCGATCTGGGATCTCATCCGCTTCAAAAAACGGATATTCGGGGATCCTTATAGTGATTTTACGGATTCGACTGATCCAAGTACGAATTCGGATAGTAAAATTTAGGTCTCAATATCTGGATCTGGATATTAAATATTTAAAATTTAATTATAGTTATCTATGTATATTATATATTACTTTTATATAAAATAACCAAAATTTTAATTTTAAATTTGAATGCTTTTAAAGTTTTTTAAAATAATAATTTTAAATAGACTAATAGATGGTTAATATTTAGGTTTTTAATTAAAAAATAGGTCCAAATATCCGCGTGTATTCGAATTTTAGTTCGAATATCCAGCTCCGGATAACAATTTTACGAATCCGACGAATGCATATCCGAATCCATATATCCTAAAATACCTCAAAAATTCGATATGTCCTAGACATAACTATGTATATGTCCTAAACATAACTGTGTATATGCATTATATGGTGATTAAAATTTTTAAATTTTTAAATTAAATTTATAAATTACATAAATTATTCTTATTAGATATATCGTACAAATTTATAATACATTGTATTTGTTTGTATATACATAACCATTTATAATAAATATTAGTATGCATTTTAGTTACTAAATTGTTATGGAAAATTACATGATTTTGTTATTTTAAATGAATAAGTTTAAATTATATCAAAAATTATTGACATTATTAGCTTTTTTATAGTTCAAATATAGTTGGTTAACTTATATGAATATGAATAAAAAATAAAACTAATTTAATTCTATATAAATATATAAACACATATACTTTTTTTAATGATAAATGTTGTTAATGGGCTTAGCCCAAATTTTTTTTTTTCTTGTTAATAATCAATGTTTAGATGTTTGGATGCAAGGATAATATGAGTGGTATTTCTTGTAAATATTAGGTAAAATCAAGGGTTATTTCTTATTTGTACTTCAGTTTTAATAGATTAGATGATGTAATACTTAAAAAAAGTTTTTTAAATATTGTTTATATATATACAAACTTATCTTATGTTAAAGTTCAGATGCTAAGAAAACAACAACAAAAAATTGTATAAAAGATACAAATACATATATTAAAAAATTGTGTAAATACATAAATTAAACTTTAATTTAAATACAATATTCTGCATTCAAAATAATAGTCTCACGTTTTCAAATTCTAGTTACTTTTAATGTATAAAACTTTAGGAAAATACTTAATGTTTCCATCTGTAAGATGAAATATCGTTTATGAACACCAGCCTTTTATTTATAAGAAATCAGAAAGAAATGTATTTAATTGAATTAAGATGAAGTTTCAGTGGTTTAAAAATTCATTTGTTGACACCAAAATTTTCAATTTGACATTATATATTTTCGTTATGTGAAAGAATTTTTGGAAGCTAGAAACAAACTTACAAGCTGCCATGGTTACAAAGAAAATCATATGTTTTTTTATGTATACTGTAAGATATTTATGAAATTTTGACGATAGAGACTTTTCATATTGCATGAACAATTAATAATAAAAATCTTTTGATTAGATAGATTATATTATTACGTAATACAAATTTTATCATGCGATAAAATTGAAAAGATCACAATACAAAGAAAATCATATGTTTTTGTGTATACTGTAAGAAATGTATGAAATTTTAATGATAAAGGCTTTTCATATTGTATGAACAATTAATAATAAAAATGTTTTGATTAGATAGATTATATTATTTTGTAGTACAAATTTTATCATGCGACAAAATATAAGTCACCGATGACAAGAAATTTGATAAAATTGCCTTAGCTATATTAAGAATATTTGTACTTCAGTGGACACAAAATATTTTAACAAATTTTTACAAGATAAGCCAAAATAATTAGGCATGATATGAAAGAACCTTACGACCATGGCTATGGAGGAGAAAGTTAGAAATTCCCTTTGATCGCATCGAAAAAGTCTCCATGGCCATATGGAATGATAACCCTATTTTCCAACTATCCTGGCCTATACTAAAGGCAGTGTTAAAAAATTGGTTACCAAGTTATGCAGGAATGAATTTTTAATCAGTGGTAAAATTTAACGAACATTTGTCTGATTCCTAAAACACCACATATGAGTTGTATTGGTTTATATAGATATGGTTTAGTGATTATAAATAGAAAATCCGGTTTGTCCCGGTTAGGAAGTTACAACAATTGTATATAGTCTTTTGACTCTCATTTCAATTAATCTAACAGAAATATTCTTTATGTCGTCTTCTTCTCTCTCTCTCTCAGCTCTATTCACCATAGCTGAGCTATAAAGAAAGCTTCTGTTCATCTTCTATTTCACTAAAATGGTATCAGAGCGTTGAGCTCTAGCTCAACATCGTTTCCTGTTTGTTATTTTCTTTTACCTCCGGTTTGAACTTCTCTGCTTCAATGGTGGTCACTCTTCGTCGCAATCGTCGATCTAGTCGTTTCACCCGTGCTGGGAGCTCAAATCCGGTTCCTGAAGCAGATGTTGATCCATCTACAGAGACTCCGCTTTCTTCCTCTGTTGTGATGAATCCAGATAGCGTTCATTCTCCGTTGTTTCTCCATAGCGCCGATCATCCAGGTATGATGATCATCTCTGTTCAACTGGATGGATCGAACTATGGTCAATGGAACTCTGCAATGAAAATCGCTCTGGATGCGAAGAACAAGATCGCCTTCATTGATAACTCTCTTCCTCGTCCTGATGAAGGTAATCCACTCTTTCGGATTTGGTCCAGGTGCAATAGTATGGTTAAGTCATGGCTTCTGAACTCGGTTTCTAAGCAAATATATGGTAGTATACTCTCTTTTGATGATGCTGCTCAGATTTGGAAAGATCTTCATGATCGATTTCATAAAACCAACTTACCACGAACATTTCAACTCGTTCAACAAATCCAGGATCTTCGTCAAGGTTCGATGGATCTCTCTGTTTATTATACGTCTTTGAAGACTCTTTGGGACAATCTTGATAGCTCTGAAGTGGCTGATCCTTGTGCGTGTTGTCACAATGTTAATTGTATTGGACAACGCCAAGCTCAAGCCAAAGTTGATCGTTCTAGAACTATCAAGTTCTTAGCAGGTTTAAATGAAAAATACTCCAGCATTCGTGGACAGATTCTCATGAAGAAACCTCTTCCTGATTTGGCCGAAATTTGTAATCTCCTTGATCAAGATGATAGTCAGAGACAGTTCAGCTCTAATATGGTTCCTGCTGCTTATCACATGAACTCTTCACAAGCTTCTCCTGGTCTGTTGAATACATCTCAGACACTTTCCTCTCAAGAATCGTTGTCTGTTACTCAACCAGGGTCTTTGAATGCTTTTCAAAAGAAGGATAATCGTCCTATCTGTTCTCATTGTGGTTATGTAGGACATGTCATTGATCGTTGCTACAAACTTCATGGATTTCCTGTTGGATGGAAGAAAGGTAAACCTACTCATGGTAAACCATCGTCCTCTTCTGTTGCTGCTAATGTCTCTGCTCCTGATAAGTCCTCTACAAATAATCTGGATTCTCTTGTTGGCAACCTCTCTAAAGATCAGATTCAGAATTTCATTGCCTATTTCTCCTCACAACTTCAGCCCAATCCTTCTGTTAACTACAATGCCAGTAGTTTATCAGCTTCTACCAGTCAAACAGTTGCTAGTTCATCTGGTATTTTCTTTTCACCTTCCACATTCAGTTTCATTGGTATTCTTACTGTTTCTGAATGTGTGACTACTGTGAAAACATGGATTATTGATTCTGGTGCAACACATCATGTATCACATGACAAATCTTTATTTGTTAAACTTGATCCACCCGACAGACGTCTTGTGAATCTTCCTACTGGTCAGACTGTTGAAATTGGAGGTGTTGGCACTGTTATTATTAATAATGGCATAACCTTGAAGAACGTTTTGTACATTCCTGCATTCCGTTTGAACCTAATCAGTATCAGTTCCTTAACTACAGATCTTGGTTCTCGGATTATTTTTGACCCTGAATGTTGTCTAATACAGGATCTTTCCAAGGGATTGACGATTGGAAAAGGTAGGAGAATTGCAAACCTATATATCTTGGATGGAGAAGACTCAGTTTGTGAAGACATTGTTTCTTCTTCTTTTGTTGCAAACTCAGTTATAGATGCCTCTGTTTGGCTTCGCAGGCTTGGACATACCTCTTTTACACGAATAGACTCTCTTACGAATGTACTTGGGATTTCTAAACTTAAGAATAAAGGATGGTGCATTGTGATATTTGTCAAAGAGCTAAACAGAAGAAGTTACCTTTTCCTACACGTCAGAATATTTGTTCTTCTCCTTTTGAGCTTTTACACATTGATGTTTGGGGTTCATTTTCACAATCAACTCAGGATGGTCATCGATACTTCCTCACTATAGTAGATGATCATTCCCGTGTTACTTGGATATATTTACTCAAACTCAAGAGTGATGTTATTCAAGTGTTCCCTGCCTTTATCTCGATGGTAGAAACACAGTTTAACACGAAGGTCAAAGCAGTACGATCTGACAATGCACCAGAGCTCCGGTTTGAAGATTTCTATAAACACAAAGGCATATTCTCTTATCATTCTTGTCCTGAGACACCTGAACAGAATTCGGTGGTTGAGCGCAAACATCAGCATATACTGAATGTTGCAAGAGCTCTTCTCTTTCAGTCCAATGTCCCTTTATCTCTTTGGGGAGAATGTGTTCTCACTGCGGTTTTCCTCATCAACAGGACTCCATCCTCTATTCTTTCTAACAAGACTCCATTCGAGATCCTCCATCAGAAAGAACCTGATTACAGTCACTTGAAGACGTTTGGTTGTTTGTGTTATGCAAATACATCTCCCAAACATCGTCATAAGTTTCAGGAACGTGCCAGAGCTTGTGTTTTTCTTGGATATCCCTCTGGTTACAAAGGTTACAAGCTCTTGGATCTTCAGAGCAATTCCATTTTTGTTTCCAGAAATGTGATTTTCTATGAAGACATGTTTCCTTTTCATCAACCTGAAATCTCTTCTGCGGCTCAGAGTTTTTTCCCGCATATTGGACGTTCTTCTGATGATGATGAACACTCTGGTGCTACATCTGTGGTGGCTCCCTCTGTTGATTCTCATCGTCGGATTTCTAAACCACCAAGTCATCTCAAGGACTATCATTGTTATGCTGTGACTTCTTCTACAGCACATCCTATTTCCAATGTACTCTCATATGAAGCTTTGTCGGATCCATATATGATATTCATCAATGCTGTTAATAGTATTGCTGAACCTTCTTCTTATACTCAAGCACGAAAGTTAAAAGAATGGTGTGAGGCTATGGATCTCGAAATTAATGCTCTTGAAGACAATGGCACTTGGATGATTTGCTCGTTACCTGCAGGGAAACAAGCTGTGGGATGTAAATGGGTTTACAAACTTAAACTCAATGCTGATGGATCTTTGGAAAGATACAAAGCGCGCCTTGTTGCTAAGGGTTATACACAACAGGAAGGTTTAGATTATGTTGAAACCTTCTCTCCTGTTGCAAAATTATCTACTGTGAAACTCTTACTTGCTGTTGCAGCAGCTAAAGGTTGGTCTCTCTCTCAACTGGATATATCAAATGCCTTTCTAAATGGGGATTTACATGAAGAGATCTACATGACCTTACCTCCTGGATACTCAGCAAAACAGGGGGAATCTTTTCCTCCTAATGCTGTGTGTAAACTCAAGAAGTCCTTATATGGTTTAAAACAGGCCTCCCGCCAATGGTTTCTAAAATTTTCTCATTCATTACTTGAGTTGGGTTTTCAGTCTTCTTCGGGAGATCACACTCTGTTTCTGAAGAACTCTGGTGGTGTTTACATGGCTGTTTTAGTTTATGTCGATGACATAATCATTGCTAGTAGTTGTACTAAAGCTACTGAGTTACTTAAAGCAGCACTGCAAATGTCTTTTAAACTCAGGGACTTGGGTGATCTTCGATATTTTCTTGGCTTGGAGATAGCTCGATCATCTGCTGGTATCACCATCTGTCAACGCAAATACACTCTTGATCTCTTGACAGAAACTGGCTTGCTTGGATCAAAACCTTCTTCTATCCCAATGGATCCTAGCACCAAGTTATCTCAAGGTGATGGTGAGCTCCTCTCTGATGCAGAGTCGTATCGACGTCTTATTGGGAAGCTTCTGTATCTCACTTTTACCCGTCCTGACATCACCTTTGCTGTACATAAACTCTGTCAGTTTACATCAACACCACGAGCTCCTCATCTCCAAGCTGCATATAAAGTTCTTCATTATCTCAAGGGAACCGTGGGTCAGGGCTTGTTTTATTCATCACATTCAGATTTGAAGCTCTCTACTTTTGCTGATGCTGATTGGGGATCTTGTCCTGACACTAGGAGAAGTGTTTCGGGATTTTGTATGTTTGTTGGACCAGCTCTGATTTCTTGGAAATCCAATAAGCAAGACACTGTATCCAACTCCTCTGCTGAATCCGAGTATCGTGCTATGTCTGATGCAGTACGAGAAATGCTTTGGTTCCGGAATATGCTACATGATCTTTGGATTGACATCACTGATGCTGCTCCCTTATACTGTGACAACACTGCAGCTCTGCATATTGCCAATAATTCTGTGTTTCACGAGCGTACTAAACACATTGAACGTGATTGTCACATTGTTCGCGAACGGATTCAGCTTGGACAGATCAAAACGCTTCATGTTCGATCCGCTAATCAACTAGCTGACATCTTGACTAAACCTTTATATCCAGCTCCTTTCCGGCATCTCTTAGGCAAGATGGAGATTATTAATATATATGCTCCATCTTGAGGGGGAATATTGGTTTATATAGATATGGTTTAGTGATTATAAATAGAAAATCCGGTTTGTCCCGGTTAGGAAGTTACAACAATTGTATATAGTCTTTTGACTCTCATTTCAATTAATCTAACAGAAATATTCTTTATGTCGTCTTCTTCTCTCTCTCTCTCTCTCTCAGCTCTATTCACCATAGCTGAGCTATAGAGAAAGCTTCTGTTCATCTTCTATTTCACTAATGAGTTGTATGACATAAGCCTGCAGGTTCAGGTAGTTCGGTCAGGGAGCTCAGAATTCGGGTAGTTTGGTTCGAAAAAATCTCGCCTAGTTGAACCAAAAAAAGTTCTGTTCAATACGGTAGATTGGTTTTTAATTTTTTTACGGAAACTAACCAAAGTTTTTGATTTTGATTCTATTTAAGTTAAAACGGTTAAATTCAGATAATTTCGGTTAGTTCAGTTTGTCGTCTACTATGTTTCGAAATATTTAACAATTTTAGTTCGGTTAAAAATTTGGTTAACAAAAAAAGTTCTTTATTTTTAAAAAATAAAACTAACCGATTACTGAACTGAACCGAAAACTGATTTTTTTTTTTTTATAAACTTGCCAAATAAAACCTAACCTTTAAAAAATATGGGAAATATCTGGTCGTAAACCTAATACCATAGATCAGACTTCTTGCTCCTCTCCTCTTTGATGGGGGCTTTCCTACTTTCTTCTTACATGAAGTTAAGTTGGTGGATGTAGGATTCTTCAGCTTATTTTTATTTGATTGGGTAGTAATCTTACAATTTCCAGCAATGGGGGAAAGATCCTAACTGGAGCGAGATGTCAACCCTATCCTAACTTTTAAACCTAATCGTCGGTCAAAGCTGGCTGGATTCTACACCGGTACTCTTTAACCATAAGGTTTTGACTTACTACCGGTCAGGTGGAGAAGCATTGGATATCCACCTCTTACAGCCATCCCAAGTATAAGTTTTCCAATCCATAATGGAGTAGCAGAACCCTATCAGAGGGTATAGTAAGTCGCTCTGGGGTTGATCGTCTTTCTCAAGATTGGTTACTGCCATCTTCAGAATGCATAATAGGGTCCAACAACGGTTCTCTTGACGCTTGTGTTTCCCTCCCCCCCACACCCCCACCCCCCCACTTTGATATTTTGAGAGGGAGTGTGTGACATATGAAAAATGACATGAAATGAAAGAGTTCTGTTGAGGGAGGTTCCTATCACTAGTCTCCACACAATTGTTTGAGATACTGTCGGGATACTTTAGGCAGGTGGGAGCCTCTGAAGGACTGGGAAAGAGATGTCTGTTCATTTATCCTCTAACGCATTCCTAGGGATTTGTAGTCCTTGGGTCGTAATTGGCACAGAAGTTATACAAGAAACTTACAACAAGCGCTTATGGAAAAATACATTAGTAAATTTAGAATAATCATATATTTTAATTCAAAATCAATTGGTAATGAGTAGATTAAGCCATTTTATATTACTTATATCATTTCTAAGCTCTAGTGAGTTGTGTTTTATTTTCATGTCAGAAGATCTAGTCCTTAGACTCATTAGGACATACAAAGGTGTTGATTAAATGATAATTTATTGGGGGGGGGGGGGTGTCGGGGTTGTGACTTGTGAACATCTTGGGATCTGACAAATGATACCAATAGGCCATCCCCGTTTCTGGTAAGACAAGACTAGATGTCAGAATTTGGTATCAGGTCCTAGGAAAATGCCATTTTGGTCCTGGCAGAAGGTCAACTATTTCCCTTTTATTTAGAAACAAACTCTGATACCACTTATTGAAAAACAATCTCTGATACCACTTGTTGGAAAACAAGACATATTATCGCTTTTTGCAACAACACAAGCTCTATACCGCTTGCTAGGATCTCTTACTCAAGTTTCCATCAACATCAGACAAGACACATACATACACATATATCATACAAGACATAAACTAAGAACACAAGAGGATATTGTTGAGCCTGAGTTCACCTCTCGGTGTGACGTAAAAGCTACGTCTCAGGAGAGAGAAATCATGTCTCTCGTCCTCTTCATTATACTCAAGAGTTACATCTGTGTTTGGATAACACATATCTCTCACACTCGGCTAAGACACTAGCGCAAGCTTCTCAAGCACAGAGAATAAGAATAACATGAGAAGAGGAAATACACAAGAGGAAACCAAAGAGAACTCTACACCAAGCTCTCTTTATCACTCTCTCTTTCAACCACCACAATGCTACACAATCTCCACATTGCTCCAAAACATACATAATCCTGAACAATCTAAAATAGTCTCTAAACACATACAATAGTATCTAAAAGCATATATATACAATGGGTGAAAAATGGTAAACTTCATAGTATATCAACTCCCCTAGACTTATCATTTGCTTGCCCTCAAGCAAAACATAGAAAATCCTGTAAAAATGTTTAAAAACATAGGGATTCACACAATTTTTAAACTTTACTACCTTCACCTCTGCAATGTTGCAAGCCACATCAGGATGATACCAACTTTAAGGGCACTTCCATGTACTAGACCTTAGCTTAGAAACCAAGCCTTCCAGCCCATTGCTTAGCTGGTGCCGCTTGACTAACCCCTCTATTAACCTCATTTCTGAAAAAAATGTGTAGGCTAAATCGTGGGAATATCGATAAAAAGACACGTGGACTCTTACCAAACAAGTATCTGAACACACATGTAGTTTTCTTTGATTCCTTTCCTCTCTCCTCTCTTCTCTGAATCTTTTTCTTATTCTTTATTTTTTTTATTTCAATGAACAGTGACGCTGATGCAGTCAATCGTGTACATCTTCCTTCTTAATTTGACAAATTGTAGGCAAATAATAGGGTCATCAATAATGCACCTACCACTCGCTTCCAACGATGTGTGATCATTCCTTTATGTATTAGAATAATGAGGTCATAGGAAATTTTCCTACACCTATGCATCTTTCAGGAAATCATCTAAATCTTTTTCTTCTTTTCTAGATGCCGAAAAGAGATGAGAGAAGGGAACCCGAAACACACAAAGTTTTACCTTCCAGACTTGCATGAGGAATCCGATCCAGTGTATTAAGGTGGAAAATCAACTTTGGTTCCTTCAGATTTTCTCATCTAACATAGATGTTATTGGCAGGTGATCCACTTAGGTGTTTCCATACAGTACACCATGCAATCAATAACCAATAAAGAATAGTGAGACATAGTGGTTATGTAATAAGTAAAAATTGAAAATGTTCATCATCTCCTTTTTGACTCTATTAAAATCTTTAAGAACTTATAAATCTAGAGCTCAATATAAAACGAAATATCAGTAAAATCTCCCTCAGACTTATACAACAATGTCCCTAGTGTTATACAATCTAAGATTGGTGGGGAAATAAATTATAAGAACGAAATTTAACAAGGAAGAAATAGTATACGTGCTCACTGATAGTGAGTGTCAATCGATCCAGTTAAGTGGCAATCGATGAATGCTCGTGAAGCTTTGTCGATCGACATTTATCAAGTGTCGATCGATGCTCGGTGCAGACTCGTTTTTCTCGGGTCTTTTTTTCAATTGAAATAAAATAAACAAATAAATCAGTAAAAGCAAAAATTAAAACTAATTTAAAACTTACTAAATGGGTTTCCTCCCATCAAGCGGTTGTTTATAGTCTTTGGTTTGACGTTTGGATGTTTTTGTCTAGTATGGAGGTAATGGAACACTTGTTGGAAAACAAAGTATCCACATCTTCTCTACTCATCTCGAACCAGGTACCTACAAATCTTTTAATGGCTTCTTCTCCTATTGTTTTGTGATCTTGCTGTCTTTGAATGATCTCATGTGTGTAATCCACTTTCAGCTGCAGCTTTTCCACACATTTATTTAACCATCCAATGCTGTTGTTGAGAGGGAAGTAGATTGCTTCAATCTTCTTGTATAACTCTTCAAACACCCTCTCCTAAGCTGTATTAATGTCAGTTATCATCTTTTCAACTTGATCTTTCAAGTAGACCTTACGTTCTGGCCGACATGGAGGGATAAGGTGGGTTCCAGGCAGCTGGAAATATCCATCACAAAATTGGTAGACTCAAATAACAGCCTCTCTTACTATCTGCCATCTCAAGTATTGCTCTCATATCTTCCTTTGACACATTGATGATCTTTCCATCCTAAGCCCGTGCATTTCCCTCTTCATCTCTGTAAACTTCGTATTCATCTGTTGAAAGGAATTTCTGGTTGAATGAATCTTCTGAATCTGGAGCAACTGGTTGGTCGGTGTAGACTTGTCTTGACTCTGGGAATTCTTAGGTCTCAATCGATGCTTTTTTATGGGTGTTTATCGATGCTTCACATTTGAGTTCACGTTCGTATGGTGTTACTATACTGGCTTTTCTCTTAGGTGGAATGGCGGCCTCAATCAAGAAAGTTTTCTGAAGTTCTAGAGTTGCATGGGTATTGATATACTATGGATTTTACCACTTTTCACCCATAGTATATACGCTTTTTAGATACCATTATATGTATTTGGAATCTGCTTTAAAAAATTTTCAAGTTCATGTACGTTTTGGAGAACTTTGGTAATTTTAAAGCCTCTTGAGGTGCAGAACTGCACATATGCATCATAAGTTTAGCTATGGATGGAGACCTTCCCATTGTACGATCGAGCTCATATATTGAGACAAGATAGATCTTTGAGTTATATTTTTAATTCCACCAGTTTGAGGTCTATCTGAAAGTTATATCTAACTTTATGCCCGCTTTACTAAAGAGTGGTACGTCTGTCTCGCGAGAGGAAGCTGTTGAGATTTAGAAGGAGTGTCGATCGACAAAGACCTCTTGGTGTCGATCGAAAATAATGCCAGAAGATGGGCAGAGTCTATTTCAAGACCGGATAAAGCCCAAAAGTCACCACAAGTTACCATAATGCCCTTGGCCGACTTAAAACCTTTTTTTATGTGCTTTCTAAGCCATTGTTTAGGCTATGCTTTTTATTCTGTTGTGCTATGTTTTCTCTTATGTTAGGATATAATATATTAACTCATTTAGAGTCCTCTTGTAAATATTGTTTTGCCTCTTATATATTTATTTTTATTTCATCTATTCATCTATGATTTTTGTGACTTGTGAACATCTTGGGATCTGACAAATGATACCAATAGGCCATCCCCGTTTCTGGTAAGACAAGACTAGATGTCAGAATTTGGTATCAGGTCCTAGGAAAATGCCATTTTGGTCCTGGCAGAAGGTCAACTATTTCCCTTTTATTTAGAAACAAACTCTGATACCACTTATTGAAAAACAATCTCTGATACCACTTGTTGGAAAACAAGACATATTATCGCTTTTTGCAACAACACAAGCTCTATACCGCTTGCTAGGATCTCTTACTCAAGTTTCCATCAACATCAGACAAGACACATACATACACATATATCATACAAGACATAAACTAAGAACACAAGAGGATATTGTTGAGCCTGAGTTCACCTCTCGGTGTGACGTAAAAGCTACGTCTCAGGAGAGAGAAATCATGTCTCTCGTCCTCTTCATTATACTCAAGAGTTACATCTGTGTTTGGATAACACATATCTCTCACACTCGGCTAAGACACTAGCGCAAGCTTCTCAAGCACAGAGAATAAGAATAACATGAGAAGAGGAAATACACAAGAGGAAACCAAAGAGAACTCTACACCAAGCTCTCTTTATCACTCTCTCTTTCAACCACCACAATGCTACACAATCTCCACATTGCTCCAAAACATACATAATCCTGAACAATCTAAAATAGTCTCTAAACACATACAATAGTATCTAAAAGCATATATATACAATGGGTGAAAAATGGTAAACTTCATAGTATATCAACTCCCCTAGACTTATCATTTGCTTGCCCTCAAGCAAAACATAGAAAATCCTGTAAAAATGTTTAAAAACATAGGGATTCACACAATTTTTAAACTTTACTACCTTCACCTCTGCAATGTTGCAAGCCACATCAGGATGATACCAACTTTAAGGGCACTTCCATGTACTAGACCTTAGCTTAGAAACCAAGCCTTCCAGCCCATTGCTTAGCTGGTGCCGCTTGACTAACCCCTCTATTAACCTCATTTCTGAAAAAAATGTGTAGGCTAAATCGTGGGAATATCGATAAAAAGACACGTGGACTCTTACCAAACAAGTATCTGAACACACATGTAGTTTTCTTTGATTCCTTTCCTCTCTCCTCTCTTCTCTGAATCTTTTTCTTATTCTTTATTTTTTTTATTTCAATGAACAGTGACGCTGATGCAGTCAATCGTGTACATCTTCCTTCTTAATTTGACAAATTGTAGGCAAATAATAGGGTCATCAATAATGCACCTACCACTCGCTTCCAACGATGTGTGATCATTCCTTTAGGTGTTAGAATAATGAGGTCATAGGAAATTTTCCTACCCTATGCATTTTTCAGGAAATAATCTAAATCTTTTTCTTCTTTTCTAGATGCCGAAGAGAGATGAGAGAAGGGAACCCGAAACACACAAAGTTTTACCTTCCAGACTTGCATGAGGAATCCGATCCAGTGTATTAAGGTGGAAAATCAACTTTGGTTCCTTCAGATTTTCTCATCTAACATAGATGTTATTGGCAGGTGATCCACTTAGGTGTTTCCATACAGTACACCATGCAATCAATAACCAATAAAGAATAGTGAGACATAGTGGTTATGTAATAAGTAAAAATTGAAAATGTTCATCATCTCCTTTTGACTCTATTAAAATCTTTAAGAACTTATAAATCTAGAGCTCAATATAAAACGAAATATCAGTAAAATATCCCTCAGACTTATACAACAATGTCCCTAGTGTTATACAATCTAAGATTGGTGGGGAAATAAATTATAAGAACGAAATTTAACAAGGAAGAAATAGTATACGTGCTCACTGATAGTGAGTGTCAATCGATCCAGTTAAGTGGCAATCGATGAATGCTCGTGAAGCTTTGTCGATCGACATTTATCAAGTGTCGATCGATGCTCGGTGCAGACTCGTTTTTCTCGGGTCTTTTTTTCAATTGAAATAAAATAAACAAATAAATCAGTAAAAGCAAAAATTAAAACTAATTTAAAACTTACTAAATGGGTTTCCTCCCATCAAGCGGTTGTTTATAGTCTTTGGTTTGACGTTTGGATGTTTTTGTCTAGTATGGAGGTAATGGAACACTTGTTGGAAAACAAAGTATCCACATCTTCTCTACTCATCTCGAACCAGGTACCTACAAATCTTTTAATGGCTTCTTCTCCTATTGTTTTGTGATCTTGCTGTCTTTGAATGATCTCATGTGTGTAATCCACTTTCAGCTGCAGCTTTTCCACACATTTATTTAACCATCCAATGCTGTTGTTGAGAGGGAAGTAGATTGCTTCAATCTTCTTGTATAACTCTTCAAACACCCTCTCCTAAGCTGTATTAATGTCAGTTATCATCTTTTCAACTTGATCTTTCAAGTAGACCTTACGTTCTGGCCGACATGGAGGGATAAGGTGGGTTCCAGGCAGCTGGAAATATCCATCACAAAATTGGTAGACTCAAATAACAGCCTCTCTTACTATCTGCCATCTCAAGTATTGCTCTCATATCTTCCTTTGACACATTGATGATCTTTCCATCCTAAGCCCGTGCATTTCCCTCTTCATCTCTGTAAACTTCGTATTCATCTGTTGAAAGGAATTTCTGGTTGAATGAATCTTCTGAATCTGGAGCAACTGGTTGGTCGGTGTAGACTTGTCTTGACTCTGGGAATTCTTAGGTCTCAATCGATGCTTTTTTATGGGTGTTTATCGATGCTTCACATTTGAATTCACGTTCGTATGGTGTTACTATACTGGCTTTTCTCTTAGGTGGAATGGCGGCCTCAATCAAGAAAGTTTTCTGAAGTTCTAGAGTTGCATGGGTATTGATATACTATGGATTTTACCACTTTTCACCCATAGTATATACGCTTTTTAGATACCATTATATGTATTTGGAATCTGCTTTAAAAAATTTTCAAGTTCATGTACGTTTTGGAGAACTTTGGTAATTTTAAAGCCTCTTGAGGTGCAGAACTGCACATATGCATCATAAGTTTAGCTATGGATGGAGACCTTCCCATTGTACGATCGAGCTCATATATTGAGACAAGATAGATCTTTGAGTTATATTTTTAATTCCACCAGTTTGAGGTCTATCTGAAAGTTATATCTAACTTTATGCCCGCTTTACTAAAGAGTGGTACGTCTGTCTCGCGAGAGGAAGCTGTTGAGATTTAGAAGGAGTGTCGATCGACAAAGACCTCTTGGTGTCGATCGAAAATAATGCCAGAAGATGGGCAGAGTCTATTTCAAGACCGGATAAAGCCCAAAAGTCACCACAAGTTACCATAATGCCCTTGGCCGACTTAAAACCTTTTTTTATGTGCTTTCTAAGCCATTGTTTAGGCTATGCTTTTTATTCTGTTGTGCTATGTTTTCTCTTATGTTAGGATATAATATATTAACTCATTTAGAGTCCTCTTGTAAATATTGTTTTGCCTCTTATATATTTATTTTTATTTCATCTATTCATCTATGATTTTTGTGACTTGTGAACATCTTGGGATCTGACAAATGATACCAATAGGCCATCCCCGTTTCTGGTAAGACAAGACTAGATGTCAGAATTTGGTATCAGGTCCTAGGAAAATGCCATTTTGGTCCTGGCAGAAGGTCAACTATTTCCCTTTTATTTAGAAACAAACTCTGATACCACTTATTGAAAAACAATCTCTGATACCACTTGTTGGAAAACAAGACATATTATCGCTTTTTGCAACAACACAAGCTCTATACCGCTTGCTAGGATCTCTTACTCAAGTTTCCATCAACATCAGACAAGACACATACATACACATATATCATACAAGACATAAACTAAGAACACAAGAGGATATTGTTGAGCCTGAGTTCACCTCTCGGTGTGACGTAAAAGCTACGTCTCAGGAGAGAGAAATCATGTCTCTCGTCCTCTTCATTATACTCAAGAGTTACATCTGTGTTTGGATAACACATATCTCTCACACTCGGCTAAGACACTAGCGCAAGCTTCTCAAGCACAGAGAATAAGAATAACATGAGAAGAGGAAATACACAAGAGGAAACCAAAGAGAACTCTACACCAAGCTCTCTTTATCACTCTCTCTTTCAACCACCACAATGCTACACAATCTCCACATTGCTCCAAAACATACATAATCCTGAACAATCTAAAATAGTCTCTAAACACATACAATAGTATCTAAAAGCATATATATACAATGGGTGAAAAATGGTAAACTTCATAGTATATCAACTCCCCTAGACTTATCATTTGCTTGCCCTCAAGCAAAACATAGAAAATCCTGTAAAAATGTTTAAAAACATAGGGATTCACACAATTTTTAAACTTTACTACCTTCACCTCTGCAATGTTGCAAGCCACATCAGGATGATACCAACTTTAAGGGCACTTCCATGTACTAGACCTTAGCTTAGAAACCAAGCCTTCCAGCCCATTGCTTAGCTGGTGCCGCTTGACTAACCCCTCTATTAACCTCATTTCTGAAAAAAATGTGTAGGCTAAATCGTGGGAATATCGATAAAAAGACACGTGGACTCTTACCAAACAAGTATCTGAACACACATGTAGTTTTCTTTGATTCCTTTCCTCTCTCCTCTCTTCTCTGAATCTTTTTCTTATTCTTTATTTTTTTTATTTCAATGAACAGTGACGCTGATGCAGTCAATCGTGTACATCTTCCTTCTTAATTTGACAAATTGTAGGCAAATAATAGGGTCATCAATAATGCACCTACCACTCGCTTCCAACGATGTGTGATCATTCCTTTAGGTGTTAGAATAATGAGGTCATAGGAAATTTTCCTACCCTATGCATTTTTCAGGAAATAATCTAAATCTTTTTCTTCTTTTCTAGATGCCGAAGAGAGATGAGAGAAGGGAACCCGAAACACACAAAGTTTTACCTTCCAGACTTGCATGAGGAATCCGATCCAGTGTATTAAGGTGGAAAATCAACTTTGGTTCCTTCAGATTTTCTCATCTAACATAGATGTTATTGGCAGGTGATCCACTTAGGTGTTTCCATACAGTACACCATGCAATCAATAACCAATAAAGAATAGTGAGACATAGTGGTTATGTAATAAGTAAAAATTGAAAATGTTCATCATCTCCTTTTGACTCTATTAAAATCTTTAAGAACTTATAAATCTAGAGCTCAATATAAAACGAAATATCAGTAAAATATCCCTCAGACTTATACAACAATGTCCCTAGTGTTATACAATCTAAGATTGGTGGGGAAATAAATTATAAGAACGAAATTTAACAAGGAAGAAATAGTATACGTGCTCACTGATAGTGAGTGTCAATCGATCCAGTTAAGTGGCAATCGATGAATGCTCGTGAAGCTTTGTCGATCGACATTTATCAAGTGTCGATCGATGCTCGGTGCAGACTCGTTTTTCTCGGGTCTTTTTTTCAATTGAAATAAAATAAACAAATAAATCAGTAAAAGCAAAAATTAAAACTAATTTAAAACTTACTAAATGGGTTTCCTCCCATCAAGCGGTTGTTTATAGTCTTTGGTTTGACGTTTGGATGTTTTTGTCTAGTATGGAGGTAATGGAACACTTGTTGGAAAACAAAGTATCCACATCTTCTCTACTCATCTCGAACCAGGTACCTACAAATCTTTTAATGGCTTCTTCTCCTATTGTTTTGTGATCTTGCTGTCTTTGAATGATCTCATGTGTGTAATCCACTTTCAGCTGCAGCTTTTCCACACATTTATTTAACCATCCAATGCTGTTGTTGAGAGGGAAGTAGATTGCTTCAATCTTCTTGTATAACTCTTCAAACACCCTCTCCTAAGCTGTATTAATGTCAGTTATCATCTTTTCAACTTGATCTTTCAAGTAGACCTTACGTTCTGGCCGACATGGAGGGATAAGGTGGGTTCCAGGCAGCTGGAAATATCCATCACAAAATTGGTAGACTCAAATAACAGCCTCTCTTACTATCTGCCATCTCAAGTATTGCTCTCATATCTTCCTTTGACACATTGATGATCTTTCCATCCTAAGCCCGTGCATTTCCCTCTTCATCTCTGTAAACTTCGTATTCATCTGTTGAAAGGAATTTCTGGTTGAATGAATCTTCTGAATCTGGAGCAACTGGTTGGTCGGTGTAGACTTGTCTTGACTCTGGGAATTCTTAGGTCTCAATCGATGCTTTTTTATGGGTGTTTATCGATGCTTCACATTTGAATTCACGTTCGTATGGTGTTACTATACTGGCTTTTCTCTTAGGTGGAATGGCGGCCTCAATCAAGAAAGTTTTCTGAAGTTCTAGAGTTGCATGGGTATTGATATACTATGGATTTTACCACTTTTCACCCATAGTATATACGCTTTTTAGATACCATTATATGTATTTGGAATCTGCTTTAAAAAATTTTCAAGTTCATGTACGTTTTGGAGAACTTTGGTAATTTTAAAGCCTCTTGAGGTGCAGAACTGCACATATGCATCATAAGTTTAGCTATGGATGGAGACCTTCCCATTGTACGATCGAGCTCATATATTGAGACAAGATAGATCTTTGAGTTATATTTTTAATTCCACCAGTTTGAGGTCTATCTGAAAGTTATATCTAACTTTATGCCCGCTTTACTAAAGAGTGGTACGTCTGTCTCGCGAGAGGAAGCTGTTGAGATTTAGAAGGAGTGTCGATCGACAAAGACCTCTTGGTGTCGATCGAAAATAATGCCAGAAGATGGGCAGAGTCTATTTCAAGACCGGATAAAGCCCAAAAGTCACCACAAGTTACCATAATGCCCTTGGCCGACTTAAAACCTTTTTTTATGTGCTTTCTAAGCCATTGTTTAGGCTATGCTTTTTATTCTGTTGTGCTATGTTTTCTCTTATGTTAGGATATAATATATTAACTCATTTAGAGTCCTCTTGTAAATATTGTTTTGCCTCTTATATATTTATTTTTATTTCATCTATTCATCTATGATTTTTGTGACAACTATCATGTCTGAATATATCCAGTGGTAGGTTTATGTTTTCTGGGGTTTTAAACGAGCTATGAATTATAGAATTGCTAGGGTGATTTATTGTATACTTCACATGATTGTTCTTACTACTTGTTTCTAGAGTAATTAACTAGAAACCTCATCATAGGATAGTTAGTCACACGTGAGAGCATGATATATTACCTGAATCTAATCATTTTGAGCTAGGTTGTTAGACGCACGCAAAAGCTGATTCAGATAACTTAGTGAAAAAATCGAATTGGTTCTTAACGCTTGTCTGGAAGGAGTAAAGATCGATACTCACTTTATAGTATCGATCGACACTCATTCAAAGTTCGCATGTGAGAGCTGGAATCAAATGATTCCATGCATCTGATTAATAAGCGAATGTGAGATCTGGTTTAATTGCTTATATGAATTTCAGTTCTAGGATCAAACCAGCATCTCTCGATTAGAGTTCTGTTAACCTGAATGAAACCTTAAGTCTAGCACCGTCCTTCCATCAAACAAACTTCTTTATTTACTGCTTTATATTATTTAACCTAGCTTGATCTGAAACTCAAGTCTATTGTTTGAGATATCAAGTCTCTGTGGATACAACCCTTAAGTACTAGAATCAATTTCTTATTTGAGAGAGTTTCTCTTGGGATAATTTGAGCATATCGAAATTGGCACCGTTGCCATGGACTCTGATCACCATTAGAATAGGTGTAGGATTTCGTCTAGGTTTTTATTTTTAGTTTACTTACATAAAAAATATTCTTACGTTTCAGGTACATACATCTCAATACCAAGAAACGATGAGAACATGATTTTTGGGTTCTTCAAACAAGGAGCATGCTGATTCACGCACTGTCTGTAAGTCTTTGAGGGAAGTATTGATCGACACCTCCAAGCAGTAGCGATCGACACCGTAAAGACACAAGTATTGATCGACACCAATGCCTCATTTTTGATCGACACTACTTGCGAGAAGATAGAGAAGGTGGAAGTACTCATACTGATTTTTGTTGAGAATGGGATCTTACGAGATGAAGAAGGTTGCATTCGCAACAGTGCAGGACAATTGATTAATGAACAAAAGTTGAGTAGCCTATTCCACCTGACATAAGTGTGCATATGGGTTCTTACATTGGGGGTATTTGATGATCCTCTACACGTAGTAGCCTCTCAGAGAGGGTTGAGATATAAAAGTGACATCAACCGAGGTCCATCAGTAGCAGTATCGATTGACTACCACTTTATTGTCGATGAACACCCTTCGTGTATCATAGAACGAGGAGCTTGAAGTGTGTCAAAATGTTTATGATGGAGGCAGCACCACGAGTTCAGAAAAGTATTGGGAGGGGGGGGGGGGGAGAATTGGAAGAAGAGATAAAGGACCAAGGGTGGTTCTCAGTTGTTAGTTATTCCTCACTTCTCATATGGTGTTAGGAAATCCAGAGTGCGCAGCAGATGCTTCTCACAGTAATTTGCAGAGCTCCGAGCTCTCTTTCTTGCCGAGATGGTAGACAAAGGAGAAGATTCTATGAAGGCTTTCACAAAAAGTGTGATGAAGCTGAAGAGAGTAGACATTGAGACTTGTTTTGGAGCAAGTTCTTATTCTCATCCGGACTGAATCTAATCTCCACAAGTCAAGCTAATGACTGAAAATAAGCGCTAAAGGGGAGGCAACCCACTGTTAAGTCAAAAAAAAAGAACTGAGGAAGATGAATTGATAAACAAGCATCGATCGAAAACCAGACGGTTTCGGTTGTCAATACATCACGAGCATCGATCGCCACTTAACTGTGTCGATCGACACTCATATCAGAAGGCAGGAATGGCTTGATTTCCCTTGTTATATTTTCGTGTATGATTTTTTTCCTTTCTAATCATGGACTGTATAACACTGGAGACAATGTTGTTTAATTTTGGGGGAGGTAGTTACTGATATAATGTTTTATTTTGAGTTTTTTTAATTTGTTTGTGTTTTTATTGAGTTTTTATCGAGCCAAGAAAGGGATAATGATCTTTTTCAAATTTTACTTATTATCTAACCACTCTATAGTACCATTCTTATATTTACTGACTGCAGAGTATACTAGAGATACGAAAGTGGATTACTTGCCATTATATCCGCAATTGATGAGAATGTTTGAAGGAGGCGAAGCTGACCTCCAAACTAATTAAACTTAATATGCTTGTCTTGAGGCTTGGTATACACTGTATCAGATTTTTATTTCAGGTCTGAGAGATAAAATTCTGTGTGGTTTTTGTTTCCTCCTCTCCTCTCTTCGATATCTAGAAAAATAAAGAAAAGAAAAGATTGAGATGATTTCCTAAAAGATGCATAAGGGTAGAAAATTTTTCTAAGACCCAATTATTATAATTCAGAAAAGAATGATCAAACATCATTGGAAGCGAGGGTAGGTACATTACCGATGACCCCATTATTTGCCTACACTTTGTCAAAAGAAAGGGAAAAAAAGAAGATGAACAAGACGGACTGCATCAGCGTCATTGATTCATTGGATTAATAAATAAAAAAGAAAAAGATTCAAAAAACAGAGAAACATGGAAAAAACAAGACTACCTGTATACTTAGATACTTGCTGGGATAAGAGTCCATGTGTCATTTGATTGATACTCCCAAGGTAAATCATGCACTTTTTATATGTAAGAAATGAGGTTAGTAGAGGGGTGAGTCAGACAATATTAGCTAAGTTGTTGGCTAGAATGGATTTGGTAGTTAAGCTATGATAACGTATATACAATACCTCTAAGGTTATCATTGATTCAATGTAGCTGCCACATTGCAGATGTGATAGTAGTAAGTTAAATATTGTGTGAGTCTCTACTATTTAGAACCTCTTTTACATATTATGATATTCTTTGTTTGAGGACAAGCAAAATGCTAAGTATGGGAGATTTGATATACTATGGATTTTACCAGTTTTTGACCACAATATATGTGATTTTTTATACTATTACATGTATTTGAAGTATGTTTTAGAGTGTTTTTATGGTCATTACATTTTGGAGAACTTTGTTGATTTTACAGCATTTTGAAGTGCAGAACTTCACAAATGTGTCAGAAGTTTAGCTATGGATGGAGACCTTCCCACGGTGTGATTGAGCTCATCGTTTGAGACAAGATAGAGATTTTAGTTATATTTTACGGAATAATGGTATGTCTGCCTCGAGAGAGTAAGCTGTGGAGATTTAGAAGGAGAGTTGATCGACACATACCTCTTGGTGTTGATCGACACTGATGCCAGAAGATGGACTGAGTATATTTAAAAACCGACTAAGGCCCAAAAGTCACCACAAGTTATAAGAATGCCCAATCGACTTAAAACCCTATTTATGTGTTTTCTAAGCCATTGTTTGGGCTTTGCTTTCTATGATTTATATTCTATTGTTTTAGGTTTTCTCTTAGTTTAGGAAAGAAGAGGGAAACTCCTTCATAGTCCTCTTGGAACTTCATTGGTTTTGGCTTATATATATTTATTTTTGTTTCATCTATGATTTTTGTGAAAACTATCATGTCTGAATAGATCCACT
The DNA here is from genome assembly GCA_905132885.1 of Moricandia moricandioides. Lineage (NCBI taxonomy): Eukaryota > Viridiplantae > Streptophyta > Magnoliopsida > Brassicales > Brassicaceae > Moricandia > Moricandia moricandioides. The sequence continues at coordinate 128,279 of CAJHQQ010000356.1, forward strand.
GCTATGTTTATGTCTTCTAGAGTTTTGAATGAGCTTATGAACTATAAATTTGCTGAGGTGATTTATTGTATCCTTCAAACGATTGTTCTTACTTGTTTCATAGTAATTAATTAGAAACATGATCATAGGATAATTAGGCGCACACAAGAGCATGGTATATTACCTGAATCTTATCTTGCTGAGCTAGGTTGTTAGACGCACGCAAAACCTGGTTTAGATAACTTAGTGAAAAAATCGAATTGGTTCAAGCAATTGTCTGGAAGGAGTATCGATCTATACTCACTCTATAGTATCGATTGACACTCATTCAGAAGTTCGCATGCAAGAGTTGGAATCACATGATTCCATGCAGCATATTAGTAAGCGCACGCGAGAGCTGGTTTACTTATATGAAATTGAGTTCTAGGATCAAACCTTTAACATATATATATTAGAGTTCTAATAACATGAATGAAAACCTAAGTCTATCACCCTCCTTCAATCAAACAAATTATTTTATTTACTTCTTTTATTTAGTTGAGAGAGTTTCACTTGAGGTAATTTGAGCACATCAGGTGTCGATCGATGCTGTTGGCTAGGAGTCGATCGAGGCCTCAACATCCTCTTCGTACTCTATACTAGAATCAGAATAGCAGATTGCCATGAATCATGGATAATCTCTTATCGCAATGTAGGGCGTGTTTCCTTTGACCACTTGAACAAGGTCATAGAAATCAGCCTCACTAATGAGTGAGAGATACATCTTGTTTGTCTTTATGTCACAAACATCTCATACGGTAACCATGAAGGCTCTCCCAAGTAATAGGAAAGAATTTTAGTCTATTTGAATATCCATAACACGAAAATACACTAGAACTAGGGCATTGCCGATTTTTACCTGAAGGTTTCTGACAATCCTTCCTGAACCTTGGAGCAATCCACAAAGGTGAATGAATCTCTAGAAGGTTCAATCTTCAGAGTCATCTGCTCAGCCATCACTATGGGAATCATACCGACTGAAGAATTCGTGTTGCATAGTGCATTAGGGTAGTTGTGACTTCCAATCATGCAGGGAACCATGAACTTCCCATGGCCACTCTTCTTCTTCTTCAATGTAACTATCTGCTTCATATTCTCTCTGGTCTGAGGGAACATACGCTCAATGTCCTCTTCTGTCTTTCTGCTCTCTCTGAAAAACATCCAGAGTCTGTGGATCCAATAAGCATTCATCGAATGGAATATCCACTAGGATCTTCATCATCCTCTTTGTGAAACTATCACTCTCTTTCTCATTTGCTCCTCTATTTAGATGATTAGTGACATGGTGTGTTTATTGTGTTAGCAGGGTATGAATATCGTATACAATTAACTATGAAATTAACCCTGATCTTAACACACAAATAAAACTCTTTTCAAAAGAGATCATGTGTAATACTTAGGGATCAAATCCATAGAGAGCAATGACACATAATAGATCTCTTATTTCTAAAGACTAAAATAGGTGGATATATATATATATATATATATATATATATATATATATCAGTAGCAATTAATCAGTTTAAGGAAATATTCCTTATCAAAGAAGTATAGATGAAAATTGGAAATATGATAATAGTGCAGATATGGAAATATGTTATTAAACTAGCTCAACTCAAATGTAAATATGCTAGATCTAGGGTTTCAGGCTTAATGGATTATAGGGAATAGGAAAAGAGAAAATGTAAATATTATAGAACTCAAATATTAACCTTTCTGACTCTTTTAACTCTAAATCTCGTACGCGAATAAAAGGAAAGACCACCGATCGACGGCTAAGTCCTTATGTCGATCGATGGTGAAATCAAAGGGAAGTGTGAATGAGTTTTGATATGTTCACCAAGATAATTAGACCAGCTCTCGCATGCGCCTAACAACCTAGTTCAATAGAGTCTATTCTGGCAGAGAACCTACTCTCGTAATCGTCCATGTCCTACTTTCGAGATCCTAGTTAGCTACTCTAGAATGCAAGCATTAAGCACAACTCAATTGATGGATATTATCTCAACCTAGAAATACTACTTTTGGGCTAATCATGATTGCCATCATTCAACCGTAAATCTAGTTGATAACTACTCAGACATAATTAAAGTAAGAACAATAGTTTGAATGTAATTCATAGATAAAATTCTGGGATTCCAATACAAATCTCCTTGAGGAGTTATGAATCTTCTTTCCTAAAACCCTTACAACTATAATAGAAAACAAACGTCTCTTTTCTTAATTCTATCCAACTCTCCACACACTATTTTTGTGTGTAATACATAAAGCATAAATATAAAACCCTAAAATCTAGGTCAAAACTCGTCCATGGTATCTTCGTCATTTGTCTCTAACTTGGGCTTGAGATCCGCTGTCTGTGGATTGGTTATCGATCGATGGCAAGTGTGCAGCATCAATCGATCTTGGTCTTGTACCATCGGTCGATGAAAAGTTTGTTTCGTCGATCGACGACTATCTTGCACTTTGACTCTCGCAATGATCATATACGGATTCTTCTCCTCTAAATGCTCCAAAAGCTCCAAGTATCTCCATATATCTCCAAAATGTAACTGGACCTATAAAGACCCTAATACATAGCCTAGATACACATAATAGACTCTAAATAGAGCCTATAACTGGTAATAAATAGGCTATATCAACTCCCCCAGACCTAACCTTTTTCTTGTCCTCACGCAAACAAGCCTGCAAAAGAGGTTTTGAAAAGCGAAGACTCACATAATGTCTATGTATAAATGTCACCCTACTTTGTTGCAACCACATCCTATCAAGTCAATCATAGAGAAACTTTATATACCCTATCCTAGTATAGCAACCAAATCCATTCTACCAACAACTTAGCGAATACTAGTCTGACTCGCCCCTCTATTGATTTCATTTCTTTGCATATTATGAAAGTGCAGACTTTACCTTGAGAGTATTGATCAAAAGATATATGGACTCTTACCCCTGAAAGTATTTGAGCACATAGGTAGTCTTCTCTGATCCCTTTCTTCTCTCCTGTCTCACTTCTCTCAGTCAATGTGTCCCTTTCTTTGAGGGTATCATTTTTTTTAACTGACTAAGATATTTGGACATGTTTCCATGAATCAAGCCCTACTGGTTTTTGCCACCAGATTATGTTCACTTCTAATTGACCTTTATCTCTTTCTAGAATCATATGTATCAAGCTTTAATGGTTGTAGCCACCAAATCCTGTTCGATTCCTTTTTAAATCTAGGGGGAGAGAGAGGGGAATCAGAAGCACATAGAATTTTACCTTCCAGACTTGCAGAAGGAACCCGATCCAGTGTATACCAAGTCTCAAAGCAAGAAAATAATGTCATGATTAGTGTTGGAAATCATCTTCGGTTCCTTCAAACTTTCTAAGCAAGTGTGATATAGTGGCAGGATGATCCACTTTGGTATCTCTAGTAATCTATGCAAATAACCTTCCAAGAATGGTGTTAATGTGTGGTTAGTCAATAATAAATCTTGATCATAGTCCCCTTCTTGACTCAATAATTGTTTTTTGAAAAACTTATACAGTTATAGTAATAAAACTCAAAAACATAAAAATTGCGTTAGCGAATATCTCCCAGACTTAAATTACACTGTCTCCAGTGTAATCCGTCCCGGATTAGTTAGGGAAAATCAAATCATAAGTAAATAATTTAAGTGTAAAACTCAATACCTCCCTCTGTAAGAAGGTGTCGATCGATGATAGGCAGGTGTGGTCGATCGATTGTCGCAATCCATTGTTTACTGATGGTGCCTCTATGGTGTCGATCGATGGTGATTTAAACAGTATGTAAAAACAAAGTAAAACTCGAAATAAATAGTAGCATAAGTAAAAACTAAGTAAAAGCTTACTAAACAGTGGGTTGCCTCCCACTCAGCGCTTGGTTATAGTCTTAGGCTCGACGTTTGAACTCTCTGTCTAGATTGGAGGTGGATCAACACTTGGAAAACAAGTGTCTACATCTTCTTTGCCCTTCTGAAACCATGTACAACCGAAGGTTCTCATTGCCTCATCTTCTCTGGCTTTCTCATTCTTCATGATCTCCTTAGCAACCTCCACTGAATGCATTCTCCTTTGTAGATTCTCAATACTGCGCTGTAGCATTCTAAGTCTGGCAGCTGTAGTCTCTGATATATCCTCCAATTGCTGAGAAATATCTTCTTTCCTCAGGCTTTGAAAAAAAGTAATCTCATCGAACCTGTCTTCTAATTGTTTTTCTGCTGCGGACTTCTGTATGTTGAACTTAGTATCGATCGATGGCATTATGCTGCCGTCGATCGATGGCATTATGCTGCCGTCGATCGATGTCACTCTGTTTGCTCCATTCGCACGCTGCCTTTGATCTTGCTTCATCTCATCCATGCGTGTAGTCAAACCGGTGAGGAAATTATCTATAGGATAGTAGACATCATCAAGCCTCTTGTAGAAATCATCCAGTTACATCTCTTGAGCTTTGTAGATCTCTTGCACAATTTCATCAATCTATGCTCTGCTGTATGTCTCTTGCTTCTTCATAGACATAGCGATCTTTGCTGCATTTTCTGGTAAACATATGTAGCTCTGCTCAAACATAGTAGCTCTTTCTAGAACTGCTCTGATGTCTTCTCTTTTCACATTCACGACTCTACCGTCTATAGCTCGTGCATCGCCCTTCTCATCTCTGTAGATGCCATACTCATCTTTCTTTTCCCGATGGAAAATTCTTCTGCAATTAGCATCATACACTCTCGTTCCATGCTCTATACGACTGTCAATCAGTAGTGGTTTTATCCAATCGACTGATCGTGGATTTCCTAAACCAAAAGGATTTGAGGTACAAAACTGGTTCACCCCTGGAATGGTGTCGATCGATGCAGGATGTCTGTCGTCGATCGATGTTTGATGTTTGGGAATGTATGGATCATTGTGGATTGGCACGTTATTCTGTTGATCGCTGTCGATCGATGCTTGTACTCGTGCATCGATCAATGGCTGTTGTCCGAATAAATTTCCTGTCCAAATAAACATCCTCCTTAGGTATGTTTAGAATTCTCCCATAGAGAGCTCGTTCACGTTTTTCTGTATCTCTGAAAATTCCAAACTTATATGGTCTGAGATAACCGTCGCATGTGTCTTCTGCTCTTGGTTCTTGCTCTCGTGTGCGTTGGATATTGTTTGAAGGCAATTGTTGATTGATGGTTGATTATCCACTTTCACGTTCATTACCCAGCCAGCTTCTTCCATTGCTAGGCCACGATACTCAATCAGCTCTTCCTCTCTGTAATATGCATCGTAGTTTTCGTAAGCTTCACCGTATCCTTGGTTTGCTTGATGGGTGTCAATCGATGGCGTATGGTGACCGTCGATCGATGCTCGATAATCAGACTGTTTGCCGAAAAGATTTCCAGCTCCATTAGCCATCGCAAGTATATCTGCCACATCTTCTCTCGTGACATGCATAATTCTACCATCCATAGCTCTTGCGGGACCGTCTGGACCTCTCATAATACCGAACTCATATGGTTGTAGATAACCATACTATCTTTCCTGTTTTGTAGCTGAATCCAGTCCGGACTCTGAGTTAATGTCAATATCGATCGACGTCGAGTTCCCGAGTTCATGGGACACATGAAAAAGCACCAGCCAATTCCATAGCAGTACCTCGGTATTCAATTATCTCTTCTTCTCTGTAGTCTTCATCGTGCTCGAGGTAGGCTGGATTCTAATCAAGATCTGCGTGGTAAGTGTTGATCGGTTTTGAATGGTGGGTGTCGATAGAAAATAAGGCCTGGGCGTCGATCGATTGTTGAATTGTAAGCCCGTCGATCGATTGTTTCGGCTGGGTGTCGATCGATGCTCCTTCTTCCGATTCCTCATTGAACTCATAATCGTAGAAGCATGTAGCCACAAGCTTTGCATCATTACATATTTCAACCAAAGTAGTTTTCTCTTATTCTTAACAAGTTCATAAAAAATATTCTGATCAATTAGAAATAGATACGACCTATTAAGCTTCATATCGAAGATAACTCCCACGGTGGCCATGAATGCTCTATCCTGATGTCCATCACATGGAAGTCTATTGGGAATAGGGTATTGTTAATCTGCACTGGAACATCTTTTACCATCCCTCCTAAGTTCACTCTTGAGCAATCTACAAACGTGAACGAATCCTTGGAGGGTTCCACTCTCAGGTTCATCTTATCTGCCATAAAATTTGGCATAATACTCATTGATAATCCAGTGTCACAAAGGGCATTGGGATATTCGTGGCCTTTGATGAAGCATGGGATCACGAACTTTCCAGGATCACTTTTCTTTTTTTTCAAACAAGTCCTCTGTTTCATCTTCTCTCTGAGGTGATTGAACATGATTTCTATATCATTATCTGTCTCCCTTGTTTCCCTGAAAAACATCCACAATCTGTGAGTCTAATAAGTTTCATCAAAAGAGATATCTAGAGGAATCTTAAAAACTCTTTTAGCAAAGCAATCCATCTCCTTTTCATTGGCTCCTTTGCGTTGATGCTTGGGGATCTTTTGCCTCCTCTTTGAGGAACAAAATACAAACACATGCCTTATAATGGTTTCGCTCGTCTACATCACTTGATTCTCCAACTTCTTTACATGGGTGCTGAGGTTTTCGAATTTGGTATTGCGGTTGAGGTACATACCATCTCTTTTTCCATTGAAATCCAAGGTCATTTTCTGCTTTCCTTCTAAAACTCTATCAACCATCGCTTCGATCTTGCTTTCTTGACCATTTGGAGGAAGATTCTGGTAGTAGGAAGATCCATAGGTTATATTGTTGTTGAAAGGTCTTCGCTGTGAACTCTGACTAAAGTTACTCCTTTGACCATTCCCATAGGAGTTCCTGTTAAAACCTTGATTCCCTTGTCTCTAGAAACCATTCCTATCAATGTAGTTCACATATTCTTCTTCAATCTCATCTTCTCCAGATTTTATTGCTTTACTACTTCTTGAGAAACTTTTGAACACTATCCAGGTTTGCCTTGACTTCTTCAGTCTGCTCCTTGCTCACAACTGGGGTTTATTTCCTCCTTTCAAAATCTAGGTTCTTGGTACTATTGCTTGATGCCAGATTCTCAATCAATCTAGTAGCTTTTTCAGGGCTCTTGGTGCTGAAATGTCCGTCACTAGTTGTGTCCAAAGCCATCTGATACTGTAATCCAATACCTCTGAAGAAAGTGCTAAGAAGCTGTACTTCGTTGAACATGTGATGTGGACAATCTCTCTGGTATGACTTGAATCTGATCCAAGAATTTCTGAAAGACTCTGAAGGTTCTTGTGAAAAAGTAGCAATCTTGCTCCTTAGATCTTCTGCTCTCGCGTCATCAAAGAAGTTACGCAAGAAAGCGTTCTTGATGCCAGTCCAAGATGTCAGAGATCCCGGTGTTTGTTGCTTAAGTCAATATGAAGCTTTTCCAGAAAGTGAGTACTTGAAGAGCTGATAGAAAAGATTGTCCTCAGGTACTCCATTAGATTTAATAGCAGTCACTAGATCTTCAAATCGCTCCAGGTGATCCATATGGTGCTCATGTCGCAACCCATGGTAAGGTGTCTGCGCTAAAAGTCCGTAGAAAGCAGGCTTGATCTCAAAATCGTTTCTCTAGAAAGCTGGAGGACGAATGGCGGACCTGTTGGCGTAGAACTGGCCTGGACGATTGTTGTAAGCTAGTGTTCTCTGAGCAGCTTGGGCATTAGCTTCATGTTTAGCTACTGCAGCGTCTGCTTCTGCTTCTGCTTCCGTATCAGGGATCACAGCCCCCTGATCGTCTATATTTTGACCAGCTGCATTATGCAGGTGACCGTTGAGATCACATAAGTCTTCATTCTCATTCTGAACCAATACAATAGTCACAAACATCTGAACTTGTCTGCTGCCTTTGATCGATGCGGGTAGGTGTTCATCGATCGATGAGGTGTGGTTGACGTTGGTCGATGCTCAAGTTCTGATGTCGGTCGATGCTATCCGTAAAGAGGTGTCAGTCGACACTAAGTAGATGCCGTCGATCGATGCTTGTAGTCTTTCTTTGCGGATCGTATGTTCGAGCTTCTCTGGGTCTGAGAATAGTAGTTCTTGTTCTTTATTGCTCCTGATACTCTTTTGCATGTACCTAAAAATAAAGAAAAGAATAAATTTCGTAACTTGAAAGTAAAAACAAACTTAGACTAAATCTTAGAAATTAAATCTAATGGCGATCAATGCTCCCCGGCAACGGCGCCAAATTTGACATGGTGTGTTTATTTTTCTAGAAGGGTATGAATATCCCAAACAATTAACTATCAAATTAACCATAATCTTTACACACAAATAAAAGTGTTGCCAAAAGAGATCATGTGTAGTACTTAGGGAACAAATCCACAGAGAGTAATGACACACAATAGATTTCTTATTTCTAAAGACTAAGCTGGGTGGATATATATTAGTAGCATTTAATCAGTTTAAGGAAATATTATTTATCAAGAAGTATAGATGAAAATTGGAAATATGATAATAATGCAGATATGAAAATATGTTATTAAACTAACTGAATTCAAATGTAAATATGCTAAACCTATGGTTTCAGGCTTAATGGATTATAGGGAATATGAAACACGAAAATGTAAATATTCTAGAACTCAAATATTAATTATTCTGACCATTTTCACTCCAACTCTCGTATGCGAGTAAAAGGAAAAACTATCAATCAACGGCTAAAGCCTGATGTCGATCGATGGTGATATCAAAAGGAAGTGTGAATGAGATTTGATATGTTCACCAAGCTAATTATACCAGCTCTCGCATGCGCCTAACAACCTAGTTTAATATAGTCTATTCTGGCACGAAACCTACTCTCGTAGTCGTCCATGTCCTACTTTCGAGATCGTAGTTAACTACTCTAGAATGCAAGCATTAAGCACAACTCAATTGATGGATATTATCTCAACCTAGCGATCCTACTTTTGGGCTAATCCATGATTGCCATCATTCAACCGTAAATCTAGTTGATAACTACTCAGACATAATTAAAGTAAGGACAATAGTCTGAATATAATGCATAGACAAATACTAGGATTCCAATACAAATCTCCCTGAGGAATTATGAATCTTCTTACCTAAAAACTTTAAAACTATAATAGAAAACGAAACTCTCTTTTCTTAATTCTCTCCAACTCTCCACACACTTTTTTGTGTGTAATACATAAAGCATAAATATAAAACCCTAAAATATAGGTCAAAACATGTCCAGGGTATCTTCATCATTTGTCTTTAACGTGGGCTTGACATCGGCTGTCTGTGAATTGTTTATCGATCGATGGCAAGTGTGCAGCATCGATCAATCTTGGTCTTGTACCATCGGTCAATGACAAGTTTGTGTTGTCGATCGACGACTATCTTGTACTTCGACTCTAGAAATGACCAGCTAAGGATTCTTCTCCACTAAATGTTCCAAAATCTCCAAGTATCTCCAAAACGTACCTGGATCTATAAAGACCGTAAAACATAGCCTAGATACACATAATAAACCCTAAATAGAGCCTATAACATGGCCTAAAACTGGTAATAAATAGACTATATCAACTAGGAATCTAGTTCTTCTTCCTCTTAGATGTTTTTTTACCTCTGTAGCCTGCTCAACAATTATAGGCTCTAATGCATCTTCGGTTTGCTGATTGGTGCCCACTTCTGGCTTTGTTGATGTCTGAGATGAATGTCTTGAAGCACTCAAATGACCGACATCAATACTTGGCAATCGCACTCGGTAAGTCACCGGTGTGTGTCGATCGACGAACGAGTTAAGGTATTGATCGACGCCTTCCATTTCACAAGAATCTATGGAATCATCATGGGGTGTCGATCGGTGCTCAGCCTCGGGTGTCAAACGACACCAATGAGAACTACCTAAGGACATAGAACTGTCTACTTGAAAGTCTCTTTCTTGGAGTTTGTCTTCTTCCACCACTTTCCAAAAATCATCATTTATAATGTCACTCATGTGGTGTTTCTTTTCAGCCTCTCCTTTGTCTTTAATTAGTGCTTCATACTAGTCTGAACCACTTGAGTCTCCAACTTCATCACATGGGTGATGAGAGCTTCGAACTTGTCGTTCAAGTTGGTGTACACTGCATCTATCTTCCCATTGAATCCATTGTAAGCTTCTGTTGACCCTCAAGAACCTGATCAATCATTCTCTTTATCTTCCTTTATTGAGTAGTTGGTGCATGATTACGGTAAGAAAACGCTCCGTAGCTCGTTGTTGTGATTATTCTTCTAACCATTGCCATAGAAATTTCTGTTTGCACCTGATATAGCCTATTTATTACCAATTTCAGGCCATGTTATATGCTCTATTTAGGGTCTATTATGTGTGTGTAGGCTATGTTTTAAGATCTTTACAGGTCCAGACACGTTTTGGAGATATATGGAGATACTTGGAGCTTTTAGAGCATTTAGAGGAGAATAATTCGTAGCTGATCATTGTGAGAGTCGAAGTACAAGACTGACGTCGTTCGACGACACAACCTTGGCGTCGACCGACGTTACATGACCAAGATCGATCGATGTCGCACATCTTACATCGATCGATGACCAATTCGCAGATAGCCGATTCCAAGCCCAAATTATATACGTGACACAAGATTACAAGATTACCCATGGACGAGTTTTGACCTAGACTTTAGGGTTTTATATTTATACTTTATTTATTTGCACCAAAAAGGTAGTGTTGTGCTGGAGTGATGGGTGCTAGTAAGTGTGCTTTGTTTTGTGCACCAGCACTCCATCATAGTTCTAGGATTTATTTGGAGAGATTTGTATTGGATTCTCAGTGTTTTATCTATGCATTATATTCAGATTATTATTCTTACTTTGATTATCTGAGTAGTTATCAACTAAGATTAGGTTTACTAATGGTATTGATGAATAGCCAAACAATATAATTGTTAGGGTTATTATTAGATCTATCAATAGAATTGTGTTTATTGCTTGTGTGTTTAAAGTAGCTAACTAGAACCCTGATAATAAGATAGTTAGGCACAAGCGAGAGCATGGTCTACAACCGAAATTAATCATGTTGAGCTAGGTTGCTAGAAACAAACGAGAGTTGATTTAGTTAATCTAGTGAACTTATCGAATTAGATCATAAAGCTTGACTCAAGAAACCATCGATCAACGCAAGATCATTGCCATCGATCGACGATCATTTTAAGTCAACAAGCGAGAGCTGAGACATTGGACTTAGTTAATAGATTAGACTCGCAGCGGGAGTTGGTCGTCTTTTACATTGGATATCGAGTTCTATGATTAATACCCTAGCTTTTATCCTCTATAATCCACTTTCCTGAAATCCTAGATCTAACATATTTACATTTACATCATGTTAGTTTATTAGCATATTTACATATTTACATTATTAGCATACTTCCATATTTACATTTCTAGCATATTTCAATATTACATATTCTTCTTCTCATAAGGAATATTTCCTCAACCAATTACTTTTTACCAATATAAATATAATCACCTATCTTAGTCTTTAGAAATAATAAATCTATTGTGTGCCATTGTTCTCTGTGACAAGAGTATTGTTTTGTGTGTTAAGATTAAGGGTTAACTAGTATTTGACCCGCGCGCCCGCGCGGGTGTTATTTTTATAAATGAAAAATATTTTAAGCAATTTATTTGATATAATTGTATATATGACTGGAACTTAATATTCACTATCCGTTATCCGATCCGGGATCTGATCCGCTTCAAAAAACGAATATTCAAAAATCCTGATAGTGATTTTACGGATTCGACTGATCCACGTACAAATTTGGATATTAAAATTTTAGGTCTGGATATCCGGATCCGGATATTAAATATTTAAAATTTAATTATAGTTATCTATGTATATTATATATACTTTATATAAAATAACTAAAATTTTAATTTTATTAAATTTGAATTATTTTAAAGGTTTTTTAAATAATAATTTTAAATAGACTGAATATATGGTTAATAGTTAGTTTTTGATTTATTTTTAATTAAAAAACAGATCCGGCTGTCCGTGTGTATTCAGATTTTATTCCGAATATCCTAACCCCAAATATCCGGATCCGGATAACAATTTTACGAATCTGACGAATGCATATCCAAATCCGTATATCCTAAAATACCCCGAATTTTCGATCCGTCCTAGACCAAATTGTGTATATGTATTGTATGGTGATTAAAAATTTTAAATTTATAAATTACGTAAGTTATTCTTATTAGATATATATATCGTACAAATGAATAATACATTGTATTTGTTTGGATATATAATCATTTACAATAAATATTAGTATGTATTTTAGTCATTAAATTGTTATGGAAAGCTACATGATTTTGTTACTCTAAATGAATAAGTTTAGATTATAATCGAAAACTATTAACATTATTATCATTTTTATAGTTCAAATATAGTTGAGTAACTTATATGAATATGAATAAAAATAAAAATAATTTAATGCTATATATGTATAATTCTGTTTTTATTATAAAAATTTGGAAAAAACATATACATTTTTTATGAAGTATTCAATTAAAATGACAAAAGTTGTTAATGGGCTTAGCCAAGCTTTAATTTTTCTTGTTAAGAATTAATGTTTGGATGTTTGGATGCAAAGATAATATCAGTGGCATTCATTGTAAATATTAAGTAAAATTAAGGGTTATTTCTTATTTGTACTTCAGTTTTAATAAATTAGATTTTATAGTTAATTGTTTAGGATATTTAAACCATGCTAGAACAGTAAACACCACACATGTCAAATTTGGCGCCGTTGCCGGGGAACATTGATCGCCATTAGATTTAATTTCTAGGATTGAGTCTAGGTTTGTTACTTTCAAATTACTGATTTTTCTTGTTCTTTGTTTTTCAGGTGCATGCAAAAGAGTACCAGGAGCAACAAAGTACAAGAATTACTGTTCTCAGACCCACAACAACTCGAGCTTACGATTCGCAAAGAAAGACGATAAGCATCGATCGACGGCACCTACTTAGCGTCGACTGACACTTCTTTATGGATAGCATCGACCGACATCTGAACTCTAGCATCAACCAACATTTGATCACTTAGAATCGATTGACAACATCTCATACGCATCGATCGACCACAACAGACGAATTCAGATGGTTGCGCCTATAAAAAGTGATTCAAAACGAGAATGGAGACTTGCATGAGCTCAATGGTCATCTGCGTAATGCAGAAGGTCAAAAAATAGAAAATCAGGGGGCTGTAATCCCTGATACAGAAGCAAAAGAAGCAGACGCTGCAATAGCTCAACCTAAAGCTAACGCCCAAGCTGCTCAGAGAACGTTGGGTGACTACAACCGTCCAGACTAGTTATACGCCAACAGATCCACTATTCGCCCTCCAGCTTTTCAGAGAATGATTTTGATATCAAGACCGCTTTCTTCAGACTTGTAGCGCAGACACCTTACCATGGGTTACGACATGAGCTTCCTATGGATCATATGGAGCGATTTGAGGACCTAGTGACTACTATTAAAGCCAATGGAGTCCGTTTGGACTATCTTTTTTGTAATCTCTTTGAGTACTCACTTGTTGGAGCGCTTCATATTGGCTTAAGCAATACCACCAGGATCCCTGGCATCTTGGACTGACATCAAAGATGCTTTCTTGCGTAACATCTTTGATAACGCTAGAGCACAAGATTTGAGGAGTAAGATTGCTACTTTTTTCACAAGAACCTTCAGAGTCTTTCAGAAACTCATGGATCAGATTCAAATCATACCAGAGAGACTGTCCACATCACGGGTTCAACGAAGTACATCTTCTCAGAACTTTCTTCAGAGGTATTGAATTACAATACCAGATGGCTTTGGACACATCTAGTGAGGGAAATTTTAGTACCAGAAGCCATGAAGAAGCCACAAGACTGATTGAGAATTTGAAATATAGCAGAAGCACCAAGAACACTGATTATGAGATAAGAAAATCAGCTCCAACGGTAAGCAAGGAGCAGTTTGAGAAGGTCAAGGCAAAACTAGATAGTGTTCAGATATTTTTTAAGAAACATGTTGCTTTCGCAGAAGTGGAAGCAATTGATTCTGGAGAAGATGAGCTTGAAGAGGAAGATGTAAACTACATTGATGGGAATGGTTTTCAGAGACAAGGGAACCCAAGCTTGAACATGAACTCCTATGGTGCTGGTCAAAGGAGTAACTTCAATCAAAATTCACAGCGCAGACCCTTCAACAACAACATGACTTATGGATATTCCTACTACCAGAATCCCCTTCCAGAAGGTTCGGAAAGCAAGATTGAAGCAATGATTGATAGAGTCTTAGAGGGACAACCGAAGATGACTGTGGATTTTGTTATATATTTAAGTGAAATGGTGTAATGCTTTATATATTTAAGTGAAAGGGTGCAAGACTTTATATGAACCATTGCAATTGTTTATCTGAACAATTGTAACTATTAATGAAAGCAACCTTTGGTAATAACCATATTGATGTTTGAACCCCTTGGTGATTAACCATTATAACTCTTTGCTAAACATTGCAACTCTTCATTAACCTTTGCAACTCTTGGTTTAACCATTGCAACTATTAGTTGCAACTCTTCACTCTCTATATAAAGAGATGTAGGCATTGGAAAATCATAGAGAAAAATTTGAAACTAATAGTTAGTAAGAGAGTAAGAGAGAAAAAGATTCATTGTTCAAAGATCATCAAAGATTTTGAAGAAACACATATAAACACTAAAGCTCTTTTTGTTTCTCTTGTATCTTAGCCTAGAACAAGAGTGAGACTTTGATTATCTTATCTTACAAAGGGATTTCGTGTAACCCAAGGCTTGGAATAGGGTCTAAATACTCTTCAAGGAAAGCACGACGATTCAATCATTATCCAAGTATATAATTCACAACTTTTCAAGTTACAACCCAAAATAACCAACAATCTTAAAGAGTATTTTCTTGTAAATTATGGCTGGTGTGTCTGTGCGAGAGATGAAATCGAAGTTTGGAAAGTTAGATAAGTTTGAGGGAGTAGACTTTAGAAGATGGAAAAAGAATATGCATTTTCTCCTCACAAATCTGAATGTAGTGTATGTTCTAAGCATGCCTATGCCTATTGTGCCAGAGGATGCTGAAAATGAGTCTTTGGATGAGACAAGAAAGCAACTTAAATGGGAAAATGATGATTACATATGTTGTGGCCATATTCTTAACGGAATGTCAGATCCTCTATTTGATGTTTATCAGAATGTCGAATCTGCAAAAGAGTTGTGGGATGCGTTAGAATCAAAGTACATGGCTGAGGATGCTTCTAGCAAGAAGTTCCTTGTTAGTAATTTTATTAATTACAAGATGTCTGATTCTAGGCCAGTTATGGAGCAATACAATGAATTGCTTCGTATACTAGGTCAATTTTCGCAACACAACATGAAGATGGATGAATCCATCTCTGTGTCGAGTATCATCGATAAATTACCACCTTCATGGAAAGATTTTAAACACATGTTAAAACACAAAAAGGAAGAGTTGTCTCTTGTACAACTTGGCAGTCATTTGCGCATAGAAGAATCTCTAAGGGCGCAAGAGGGTGAAAACCCCAAAAATAATGAGGCTGGTACTTCTGCCATCAATATGATGGAGGAAGGTGTGAGTTCTAAGAAAAATTGGAAGAAACGCTCTTTTAATAACAACACTTACAATGGATCTAACAAAAAGCTCAAGAGCATTTGTTGAAATTGTAACAAACCGGGTCACTTAAGTCGTGTTTGCCGAGCAAGAAAGGATAAGAATAAAACGAGACAGAACCGTTTGGGACAAGGGTCTAAGGACCAAGATCCATCCACTCATCAAGGTCAAATCTCTAATTTTAAAATATATTCTAATTTCAATTATGTATCAAAGATTTATGAGGCATTTTATGTGCAGGATGATGAAGTGGCATGGTGGATTGACTCGGGTGCAACAACACATGTTTGCAGGGATCGTGAATGGTTCATTACATATGAGCAAGTTCAATATGGATCCGTACTTCATATGGGAAACGAGTCAACTGCCCCTATCCTAGCTCGTGGAAGAGTGGTGTTGGTGTTTAGTTCTGGAAAAACCCTTAATCTCAAGGATGTACTTCATGTACCCGGAGTTAGGAAAAACTTAGTCTCTGGTAGTGTTTTAAATAAATGTGGTTTTAAACAAGTGTATGAATCCGATAAGTATATAATATCAAAATGTGGTGTGTTTGTTGGATTTGGATATTTCTGTAATGGAATGTTTATGCTTAATATTAATAAAGTTAGCAATTTTGTTTGTTTGGCAAGTTCTAGAAAAATTGATATCTCTTTATGGCATGCTAGATTAGGTCATGTTCATTATAATCATATGATTAATATGTCTAAAGAAGGCTTGATTCCTACTTTTGATGTAGGTTTAGAAAAATGTAGTACTTGCATGCCAACAAAAATTATTAGGCACCTATTTAAAAGCATTGAAAGAAATTCTGTAGTGATAGGACTTATACATAGTGATCTATGTGATTTGCATGCTACACCATCTTTAGGAAACAAAAAGTATTTTGTCACTTTCATAGATGTTACTCTCGTTTCTGTTATGTGTATTTATTACATACTAAAGATGAAGAGCTAGATAAATTTAAGATTTATAAAACTGAGGTTGAACTGGAATAAAATGGTTTGATTAAGAAGTTACGAACTGATAGAGGAGGAGAGTATTATGATCCTGTATTTTTTCCAATCCGTAGGCATTATTCATGAAACTACGGATCCGTATACACCACAACAAAATGGTGTATCAGAAAGGAAAAATAGAATTCTAAAAGAAATGGTTAATTCCATATTATCTTACTCGGGATTAAGTGATGGATTTTGGGGTGAAGCCATGTTAACGGCTTGCTATTTATTAAATAGAGTTCCTAACAAAAGGGCAAACTTACCCCTTATGAACTTTGGTATAGGAGAAAACCAAACTTAAATTATCTTCGAGTTTGGGGATGTAGGGCAGTTGTAAGACTACCACAACCAAAGATTAAAACTTTGGGAGAAAGAGGTATTGATTGCATTTTTATCGGATATGCAGAGCATTCCAAGGCTTATAGGTTTTATGTAATAGAGCTTAATGATTCAATAGAAGTTCACACTGTCATTGAATCAAGAGATGCAATATTTGATGAAACTCGATTTTCATCTATACTTATAACAAAGACCTTGGTTCCAAGTTCAAGTGGAACTAGTAAAGGAGAAGAAACTATTGTGCCTCCTAACATGTCACCTATGCTTCGTACGAGTAAGCGAGGAAGGATTGAAAACTCATTTGGTCCTGATTTTCAAATATATTTAGTTGAAGGATCAAGAGATGAGATTGGTTTCCAACACTATTATTTTATAATATTGATAATGATCGAAGAACTTATAGTGTGGCTACGAAATCTCAAGATGTTGCCTTTTGGAAAGAAGCAATAAATGATGAGATGGACTCCATCAAGGTAAATAATACTTTGATTTTGTAGGATCTCCCACCCGGTTGCAAGCCTTAAGGATGCAAATGGATCTTCAAAAAGAAGATGAAAGTTGATGGAACAATCGATAAGTTTAAAGCCCGATTAGTTATTCAAGGCTTTACACAAAGGGAAGGTATTGATTATTTTGATACATATGCTCCAGTTGCTAGAATCTCTTCTATAAGATTATTAATAGCTTTGGCAGCAATTAAGAACCTTGTGATTCACCAAATGGATGTTAAGACAGCGTTCTTAAATGGTATTTTGGAAGAAGAGGTATATATGAAGCAACCTGAAGGTTTTGTTATGCATGGTAGTGAGCATAAGGTGTGTAAGTTGATCAAGTCATTGTATGGGCTAAAGCAAGCACCTAAGTAGTGGCATCAAAGGTTTGATGAGGTTGTGTTATCAAGTGGTTTCAAGTTAAACCAATCGGATAAGTGCTTATATAGCAAATTTGATGAATCCGGTAATGGAACAATCATTTGCTTGTACGTTGATGACATGTTGATCTTTGGTACTGACCTTAGACTAGTAGAACTTACAAAAGAATTTTTGTCATCAAATTTTGCAATGAAAGACATGGGGGAGGCAGATGTGATTCTTGGAATTAGAATCAAACGTGAAAACAAAGGACTATCTTTGACACAATCTCATTACATTGAGAAAATTCTTAAGAAGTTCAATTGTGAGAATTGTTCTCCAATGAGCCCTCCCATGGATGCAAGTGTGAAGCTTATTCCCAATACGGGACAAGCAGTATCACAACTCGAGTATTCACAAGTGATTGGCTGCTTAATGTATGCCATGACGAGCACTAGGCCAGATATAGCTTATGCTGTAGGAAGGTTGAGTAGATAAACTAGCAATCCTAGTACTCAACATTGGCAAGCATTAAAAAGAGTTCTCAAGTATTTTAAAGGAACCATTGATTATGGTTTATCATATATCGGATTTCCTTCGGTATTAGAAGGATATTCAGATGCAAGTTGGATTACCAACATAGAAGATCATTCTTCTACAAGTGGTAGGGTGTTTTTTTCTTGGGAGAGGTGCCATTTCATGGGCTTCCAAGAAGCAAACTTGCATTACAAGTTCGACTATGGAGTCGAAATTCGTAGCATTAGCAGCTGCTGGTAAAGAGGCAGAATGGCTAAGAAATTTAGTGTACGAGATTCCATTGTGGCCGAAACCAGTATCACCAATTTCTATCCATTGTGATAGTCAAGCTACCTTGGCTAAGGCCTATAGCCAAGTGTATAATGGTAAGTCTAGACACCTGGGCGTTAGACATAGCGCAGTACATGAGCTGATCACTCACGGGGTGATTACAATAGAGTTTGTTCGGTCTCAACAAAATTTAGCTGATCATTTGAAGAAAGCATTAGTTAGGGACTTAGTAATTAAGTCGGTTAAAGGGATGGGTTTAAAGTCCATTTGAAATCTTTAATGGTAGGATACCCAATCCCCCTCTAATACAACGTTAGAGGCTGAATTCAATGTGGAAAGCCTACACTTAAAGATTGAAGCACATTTTTTTTTATCCCAAGGTATGTGCTTGGACCTGCAAGAAGGGATAGGTTGAAATACTAGTCTTAATAAATACTTTAAAAAAATGCGTTTGAAGGTGCATGACTGAAAGTATTTACCTATATGAGTGTGAGGTGATGCTGCTTCAATAAGATGGGACTTGGCTTTGTATATACTCATGAATGGATAGGGACACATGGCTTATAATAGTGACAAGTATAACACTTAGAGTAGTGTGAAAACATGTGTGTGTATTATCTTCATGTGCCCAAAATGGGTTGAGGGATTCAATCCGTAGGACATCTTGATTCTCGGACATTTGGAATGTGTAATACACTAAGATGAAAATTCAATTCTTCGAACATTTTCATTTATGCATGAGTTTGATATATGTATTAGTTATTTAATGAATCTATGATTACACTTAAATTGGGGAGGATTGTTATATATTTAAGTGAAATGGTGTAATGCTTTATATATTTAAGTGAAAGGGTGCAAGACTTTATATGAACCATTGCAATTGTTTATATGAACAATTGTAATTATTAATGAAAGCATCATTTGGTAATAACCATATTGATGTTTGCACCCCTTCGTGATTAACCATTATAACTCTTTGCTAAACATTGCAACTCTTCATTAACCTTTGTAACTCTTGGTTTAACCATTGCAACTATTAGTTGCAACTCTTCACTCTCTATATAAAGAGATGTAGGCATTGGAAAATTATAGAGAAAAATTAGAAACTAATAGTTAGTAAGAGAGTAAGAGAGAAAAAGATCATCAAAGACTTTGTAGAAACACATATAAGCACTAAAACTCTTTTTGTTTCTCTTATATCTTAGCCTAGAACAAGAGTGAGACTTTTATTGTCTTATCTTACAAATGGATTTTGTGTAACCCAAGGCTTGGAATAGGGTCGAAATACTCTTTAAGGAAAGCACGAGGATTCAATCATTATCCAAGTATATAATTCACAACTTTTCAAGTTACAACCCAAAATAACCAACATATTTCAATGGAAAGAAAGATGGTCTGTACCTCAACCTCAACACAAAGTTCGAAAACCTCAGCACTCATGTGAGGAAACTGGAGAATCAAGTGATACAAACAAGTGGACCATCAAGAGGCATGAGAGCTTGATTAAGGAAAAAATCGAGGCTGGGAAAAATCACCATGTCAATGCATTGATTGATGATGATTTCTGGCAGGAGGTCGAGAAAGAGAAGCCCCAAGATTACAATTTTTGTGAGTCTCCACTTTTCAAAACCTCTCGCACAGGCTTTGTTTGCTTGGTGACAAACAAAAGGTTAAGTCTGCGGAGTTGATATATCATGGATTTTACCTATGATATATAGTCTTTTTAGAGTCTTTTATATGCATTTGGTATTGTTTTAGAGTATTTACAGGTCAAGATACTTACTGGAAGAAATTGGAGCTTTTGTACTAATTTCGAGCAATCAGGATTGCCCAGCAGAAACTCAGAGATGGATCCAGATTTATGAATAGACCATCGATTGACATCACACACTGTGCGTCGATCGACGGTGAAGTCGGCAGAAAGATTGGTGAAAGCTTGAGAAATTACAATTTTTCATTAATCGCAAGACAAGTCCCTCGACAAAATTTAGACTATTTATTAGGGTTTTCTATCTTTGTTAAGCCCTTAGCTGAGTACCCTATAATTTAGAAGACCTAAGAGAGAGTTTTAGTTGGAACACATTACGACATCTATTGGAGAGAAAGATCTGATCATCATTACCGAGAAAATCTTGAACTCCTTATCTTTTTACTGAGTTTATTCTATGCAATTTATTTAGAATTTATTCATGTTCTTTACTGCTATGTCTAAGTAATTCTTTATTAGATTTAGGGTTATTCAATGGTAGTAATGTATTGTTGATTATATAGAAATTGTTAGGGTAATCTTCTTGGTTCTTTGTTTAAGTTGCTCTAAATGCTAAGTTGAATTTGATCACCTCAATCTTAGAAATTATGGTTCTATAGCGCAAGCGAGAGCCTGATTATAACCTGGAATCTATCTTAAACAGTCTAAATAACTAGTGACAAACGAGAGTTGAATTAGAAGTGTAGATAATCCATCAAACCGCGAAACCAAACTGTTTAAAATGAACATCGATCAATGCCATCTTATTGCAATCGATCGACGCTCAACCGAGATGCGCGAGAGCGATCTTCTAAACCCTAAGGTTTGAATTCAGAACGATGCTTAATAAAACCCTAGCGAACTATTAGTTTTCATTATCTACACCTACCTGAGAATTTCTCCTAACTCTAATCTTTTATTTTAATCCTCACAAACCAAATCAATCTTGAAATCGCTTTTATTGTTATTGTTATAATTCATCTAGCTTTCGAAAATAATAAGTCTATTGTGCAATCCTAAAGTATCTGTGGATTCGATCCCTAAGTATTACACTGAACGTCTTATTTATGAGAGTAAAGTGGAAACATGGTTAATTTGAAAGTGAAGTAAAAATAAACCCCACATCAAATTTGGCACCGTTGTCGGGGACCGAACCCAGTTCACCCGCGTGAAAGGCGAGAATACTTACCATTTTACTACAATGACATCCTATCAAGTTATTGGTAGAATGAATTTGGTTGCTATACTAGGATAAGATATATAAAGTTTCACTATAATTAACTTGATAGGATGTGGCTGCAATAAGGTAAGGTGATAGTTATAATTAGACATTATGCGAGTCTCCGCTTTTCAAAACATCTCACAGAGGCTTTGTTTGCTTGAGGACAAGCAAAAGGTTAAGTATGGGGGAGTTGATATACCATGGATTTTACCTCTATTACCTATGATATATAGAGTATTTTTAGAGTCTTTTATATGCATTTGATATTGTTTTAGAGTATTGACAGGTCTAGGTACTTACTCGAAGAAATTGGAGCTGTTGGACTATTTTGGAGCAATCAGGATTGCCCAGCAGAAACTCAGAGGAAGATCCAGATTTATGAATAGACCATCGATCGATGTCACACACTGTGCGTCGTTCGACGGTGAAGTCGGCAGAAAGATTGGTGAATGCTTGAGAAATTAAAAGTTTTACCCAGAAGTTTCATTTATTGCAAGACAAGTCTCTGGCCAAAATTTAGACTATCTACTAGGGTTTTCTATCTTTGTTAAGCCTTATGCTGAGTAGCCTAAAACTCGGAAGACCTAAGAGAGAGTTTTAGTTGGAACACATTACGACATCTATTGGAGAGAACGATCTGATCATCATTACAGAGAAGATCTTGAACTTCTTATCTTTTTACTCAGTTTATTCTATGCAATTTATTCAGAATTTATCCATGTTATTTATTGCTATGTCGGAGTAGTTCTCTATTAGATTTAGGGTTATTCAATGGTAGTAATGTATTGTGGATTATATAGAAATTGTTAGGGTAATCTTCTTGGTTCTTTTTTTAAGTTCCTCTTACGCTAAGTTGAATTTGATCACCTCTACCTTAGAAATTAGGGTTCTATAGCGCAAACGAGAGTCTGGTTATAACTTGGAATCTATCTTAAACATTCTAAATAACTAGTAACAAACGAGAGTTGAATTATAAGTTTAGAGAATCCATCAAACTGCGAAACCAATACTGTTTAGAATGAGCATCGATCGATGCCATCTTATTGCCATCGATCTACGCTCAGCCGAGATGTGTGAGAGTGATCTCCTAAACTCTAAGGTTTGAATTTAGAACTATGCTTAATAAAACCCTAGCAAACTATTAGTGTGCATTATCTACATCTACATGAGAATTTCCCCTAAGTCTAATCTCTTAATTCAATCCTTACAAACCAAATCAATCTTGAAATCGATTTTATTGTTATTGTTTTAATTCATCTAGCTTTAATTAAAAAACAATAAGTCTCTTTTGCAATCCTAAAGTCTCGAATGAGACTACAACTTCACTTATCATCCAAACACAGAACCTCATCTTCGCCCATCACCTCGTCCAAATTTGGGTCCGCGACGCCTCTGCTTACTTCGACCACGAGATCTTGCTTCTTCGGGTCATCTGAACACGACGGAAGGGTAGAGTCGGACTTCAGGCCGGTGAGGATCAGATCAAGTCACCCTTCACATCCACCAGCTGGTCTTTACGAGCGGAGAACTTAGCCTCCTCGGCCCGTTGAGATGGGGGTACATCGCCTTGAAATAGTTGAGTCTCGTCTATGCCCCCCTTCAATGGATGCCAGAGCCAGGCCTCGATTATGAACCATCACCAGGGAGTCAATGGAATTGGAGATCCTTCCCAAACGAGCCTGAAAATCGCGATGAAGAGGATCTTTAACCTTTTCAATCCTGAAACTCGTCGATCCTTCTCCGCTCTGAAGCTGTCGCTGAAGTCGACGCACCTCCGCAGCCTTAGTCTTCCTGGCCTGTTTAGCCTTAAGCAAAGAACTCGAAGTCTTCCCAAGACCTCTCTGGAGCTCACCGATTCGATCCCCAGACTGAGATATTTCATGAGAATGAGATTCCTCTATAACTTTCAACCTTGCCTCGAGCTGCGATGACTTATCCTGCGATTCTGCCAACTCTTTAGTAAGACGTTCAACTTCTGATCCGAAATCATTGGTCATCCCATCGATCAAAGACAAAAACTGCAAAAACAAGATGGCAATCAGAGAGCGACCAACATACTCAAAAAGAAACACTCATAAGACAAACATTGGCACGATGTTTTGGCATCAGACCCGAACCGGACGTCCCTGCTGACAAAGGAACAGCTTTGGCGCCCTTGGGACACCTCCTCCTCTTAATCGCATAGAGATTAGCGAATGGTTTTTTGTTATCCCTCGAAGCAGTAGACGGAGTGGCGCTGGGAGCACGCTGTCCCAGAACAATCTCTCTCATGGTAGGAGGAGGAGGCGTCGATTCAGGAGCCATGTCAAATTCGGCGACATGAATTGGAGTCGTAGACGAACCCGACGGCTGGGATATCGCCTCAGGGACGGGTTACAACCATAATGGTCACCCCTCCATCAGAGGTAGCATGGTGCAAAGGCATTTCCTCGACCGGGGAAGCCAAGGCGTCAGCTGGAGTAGGGAGATTTGGTGGAACAATGTGTGTTTGACCGACGGCTCCCTCGGCTTCATTGTGATCCATATCATCCTGAAAAGAAAGGAACTATGCAATATTAGCCGGAATGCTTGCATGAAGGGCCTTGCTCATCTCAGCATCAAAACTCTTCTGGCCGCTATTGGAAGAAGACATGTTTGCGGAGGGAGGTTATTAAAGAAGGCAGAGAAAAACTTAGAAAGTTGAGAAAGTGTGAAGTGAATGAAGGATGGGAGTCCAATACTTATAAGAAAGTAAGGGCGATATACTTCTATGCATTAAAATAATCAACAAAAATCTTTTGGTGAAAGTCGCTCCTAGTCGTAGATTCTGATTAACACCATCACTATCTCGCAAGAATCTTGCTCGAAGCTTACGAGCTGGGGGGGGGGGGGGGGGCTAACTATTGGGGTCAAAAACAGTAATCTCAAAATCAACGTCTAGGATGATACCTTTTAAGGAAACCTTCTCGGAATAATTCTAGGAAAGGTCCTAGGTAAGAAACCTTGGAACAACGGCCGCATCGCCATCAGGCGAGTTAGATTGACCATTCCAACTCACCATCAAGCGACTTGGATCGACCAGTCCAACTCGCCATCATGCGACTTGGATCGACTAGTCCAATTTGCCATCAGGCGACTTGGATCGACCAGTCCAATTCACCATCAGGCGAGTAGGATCAGCCAATCTGCATTAGCGATAAACTCGACCTAGGTGCAGAAAAGGAAAGGATGACCGCCTATAAGGCATATATAAGGGAAACTAAAGCAAGAAGCGCATGGATCCGAAGAGAGAGACTTAGAGAATTCTTGTTAGTTTAGAAAGATTTGGAACTTAGGTGGCTAGACCATCAAGGTCATACTTAGAACTTTTTTTTCGCTTCTTTTCTACGATTCTCTCTATTAATAGTTCTCTGTTCATCTTGTTTTTGGTGAAATATTGCAAGCTCTGTTCCCGTTAATTAATAAAACGCATCTGTGCAATTTGTCATCGATATTTTGTTGTCTTTGTATTTTTCGTATTCATGTGTTTATTCAGATAATCCGGGTCCTCTGGGAAATTTAGGGTTTCCTGACTTTCCTTATTTTACGGAAATCGACAGTGCGAATTTCGGTTCCCACAAGAATGCCCCCATCATGGGTTTGAGGATGATTACCTTTTAGGCATTTTCTATGATGGAGTTGACTGGGAGTTCGGAATGCTCTCAATTCCGCGAGAAAGGGAGATAGCTCATTCAACAAGAATCAGGAGACTGACCGCTCTAAGAAGGTGAACAATATTGATACTCGAAACATAGAAGAGCTATCGGCCAAGGTTAATCAGCTGCTCAAGAACAACCAAGGTCAAGTTTTTGTGATGGAAGAAGCTATTCCCGAGCAGAACACTCAAGACGCTGTATCTGAAGCCGAGACACCAGCAGAGGATCAGCAAGAGTTTAGCTATATCCATGGTCAAGGATGGCAATTCAAGAACTATTATGCACAATCCCAACGTTAGGAACAGCCAGAACCTGTTCTCTTACAAGAAAAACAATGCGGACAATCCTACGGATAAACGAAAACCAACTAGGCACAAGGAACCGGTTATCAGAAGAGTTACCCCAAAAATTATCAGGGAAGAACCTATATCTTTTGCCAGGCACAAAACCAGTATCAGAATCAGAAACAGTAGAACAACGCGCAGGATGCTCCAGATATCGCGAGCGGTCCGCAAGATGAGTTGAAGGATTCAGTATGATGATGCAACATCTGTTGAAAGGACAGAAGATTCGGGGCAAGGCATTGAATCAGGTTACAACAGACATCAACACCAAAATGGAAAATATGTAACTGAACTAAACTCCAAGTACAATGTTGTTGCGAGTCAGATAAGAAAGATGGACATTTAGATTGCTCAAACAGCTGAGAGTATCCAAAGGCAGCAAGGGACGCTTCCTGGGAAAACAGATAAAAATCCTAAGGATAGTATTGCAGTTGAGCTGAGAAGTGGAAGATAGCTCGCAGAGCCTGTTCCTAAAAAGTTATCTGTGGCAGAGAAAGGGAAACAAAAAGATTCCGAGAAACCTCTACGTGAGGATTCTCCTGAAGAATAAGAAGGTGAAGCGGAACATCATGTTGAACCTGAATATGCCATTCCTGCTCAAGTCTACACGCCTAAGGTCCCATATCCTGTTCTAGTAAAGAAATCTCGTACGGATCTAGAGGAGATGAAGTGCAAGAAGATTCTTGAGGACTTGACCATCAAGCTACCCTTGATTTATGTGATTCAGATGATACCCTCCACGCACAGTTTGATGAAGGGATTGGTCTCAGGGAAGATAGCAGGAGAGAGCAATGTCATGATGGTTTCCAAGGAATGTAGTGCAGTGCTCCAGAACATAATGGTCAAGAAGCTGGGTGATCCCAGAAAATTTGTCCTCTCAGTCCAGATTGAGAAAGTAATATTCGCATGCTCTCTGTACAATCTTGGCTCAAGTGTAAACCTCATGCCTTATTTTGTGGCAAAGAGGCTGGGTTTCAAAGATTTCAAACCAAGCAGGATTTCCTTGGTGTTCTCAGGCAGATCAGTCAATCTCCCAATTGGTGTTCTCGAAGATCTACAATTCCAGATTGGAAACACCATGGTCCCAGCTGATTTTGTGGTTCTGGAACTTAAAGAAGAACCAAAAGAGACACTTATTATGGACCGCATTTATCAATGCACATATGGTGCAATCATTGATGTGAGGAATGGGAGGATCAATCTCAAGTTGGGGGACATCATTATGAAGTTTGAGATGGATAAGATGCTCAAGAAACCGATGCTGGATGGACATACTTTCATAGTGGATGAAAAGGATGAAAAATTAGTACCTGGAGAAGGAATGATCGAGGAAATCCTAGTGGATGATCCATTGGAAGTCACCTTAATCAGAGCTAAAGCTGAGCAGAATGTTTTCAATGTAGACGCTGATGGGTATGCAAAGATGTTGGACTCTAGAAAATTCATAGAGAAGATGGTCGCTTACTTGAGTCTAGAGGAAAAGAGCCATCATGTTAAACTAGTCGGAGCGACTGCTCCGAAACGAGCAAACACTCAGTAAACTGACATGGTGTGTTTATTGTTCTAGCATGGTATAGCTATCCTAAACAATTAACTATCAAATTAACCCTTAATCCTAACACGCAAAACAATACTCTTGCCAAGAGAGATCAAGTGTAATACTTAGGGATCGAATCCACATAGAGCGATGACACACAATAGATTTCTTATTTCTAAAGACAAAGATAGGTGATTATATATAGGTCATTCTAGTCATTCTAAGATAAATTAGAGTCATTCCAAGTAATTTCTCTTATATATATTGGTAACAAGTAATCATTTTAAGGAAATATTCCTAATTAGAAGGTATAGATGCAATATGGAAATATGTTAATAATGTAAATATGGAAATATGATAATAGACTAACTCGATGAAAATGTAAATATGCTAGATCTAGGGTTTCAAGCTTAATGGATTTATAGAGAATATGAAGCACGGAAATGTAAATATTCTAGAACTCAAATTTTAACTATTCTGACCCTTTTAACTCCAACTCTCGTATACGAGCAAAAGGAAAGACCATCTATCGATGGCTAAGGCCTGATGTCGATCGATGGTGAAATCAGAAGAAAGTGTGAACGAGATTTGATATGTTCACCAAGCTAATTAGACCAGATCTCTCATGCGCCTAACAACCTAATTCAATGGATTTTATTATGGCACATAATCTACTCTCGTTGTCGTCCATGTCCTACTTTCAAGATCCTAGTTAGCTACTCTAGAATGCAAACATTAAGCAAAACTCAAATGATGGATATTAACTTAATCTATCAACCTACTTTTGGGCTAATCCATGATTGCTATCATTCAACTCCAAAATCCAGTTGATAACTACTCATACATAATTAAAGTAAGAATAATAGTCTGAATATAATGCATAGATAAAATATTGGGGTTCTAATACAAATCTCCCTAAGGAGTTATGAATCTACTCCCTTAAAAACTTTAGAACTATAATGGAAGGCTGGTGGAGATAATCTTCCACTTGCACGCGCACACACTCACACGTACGCACGCACGCACGCACACACACACACACACACACACACACACACACACACACACACACACACACACACACACACACACACACACACACACACACACACACCTCGCACACCTCTTTCTTGGTGTCATACATAATGTATAAATATAAAACCCTAAAATCTTGGTCAAAACTCGTCTAGGGGTAATCTTGTAATCTTGTGTCTTGTTTCTAACTTGGGCTTGAAATCGTCTGTCTGTGAATTGATTATCGATCGATGGCAAGTGTGCAGCATCGATCAATCTTGGTCATGTAACATCTGTCGACGCCAAGGTTGTGTCGTCGATCGACGACAGTCTTGTACTTCGACTCTCTCAATGATCAGCTACATATTATTCTCTTCTAAATACTCCAAAAACTCCAAGTATCTCCATATATCTCCAAAGCGTACCTGGACGTGTAAATACCTCAAAACATAGCCTAGAAACACATAATAGACCTCAAATAGAGCATATGACATGACCTAAAACTGGTAATAAATAGGCTATATCAACTCCCTTAGACTTAAAATTTTGCATGTCCTAAAGAAAACAAGCCTGCGAAAGAGGTTATGAAAAGCGAAGACTCACATAGTCTTAGTATAACTGTCACCCTTCTTTATTGCAACCACATCCTATCAAGTTAATCACAAAGATACTTTATATACTATATCCTAGTATAGCAACCAAATCCATTCTATCAACAACTTAGCGAATACTAGTCTTACTCGCCCCTCTAATGATTTAATTTCTTTGCATAAAATAAAAGTGCAGGCTTTACCATGGGAGTATCGATCAAAGGACATATGGAATCTTATCCCTGCAAGTATCTGAGCACAAAGGTAGTCTTCTCTGATTCATTTCCTTTCTCTCTCTTCTCACTTCTTGTCAGTCAATGTCTCCCTTTTTTTGAGGGTACCATTTTATTTTTTAATTGACTGGGATATTTGGATAGGCTTCCATGAATCAAGCATTAATGGTTGTAGCCACCCGATCATGTTCATTTCTTTTTTAATTTTAGCTCTTTCTAGGATCATATGAATCAAGCTTTAATGGCTGTAGCCACCAAATCCTGTTCGATTCATTTTTTTAATCTGAAGGGGAGAGAAACGGGAATCAGAAGCAGATAGACTTTTACCTTCCAAACTTGCAAAAAGAATCTGATCCAGTGTATACCAAATCCCAAAGCAAGCAAATAATGTCAGGATTAGTGTTGGAAATCAGCTTCGGTTCCTTGAAACTTTCTAAGAAAGTGTGATATAGTGGTAGGATGATCCATTTGGTATCTTTAGTAATCTTTGCAAACAACCTTCTAAGAATGGTGCTAAAGTGTGGTTAGTCAATAATAAATCTTGATCATATTCCCCTTCTTGACTCAATAAAATTTTGCGAAAAACATATACATATATATATATATATATATATATATATATAGGTAAAACTCAAAAATAAGTAAATAGCATTAGTGAACCTCCCCCAGACTTAGATTACACTGTCCCCAGTGTAGTCCGCCCCGGATTGGTTAGGAAAAATTAAATCATAAGTAAATAGCTTAAGTTTAAAACTCGAGACCTCTCTCTGTAAGAGAGCGTCGATAGATGGTAGGCAAGTATGGTCGATCGATGGTCGCGATCTAATGTCGATCGATGGTGCCTCTATGGTGTCGATCGATGGTGCCTCTATGGTGTCGATCGATGGTGGACTCAAATAGTCTGTAAGAATAAAATAAAACTCGAAGTAAATAGTAGTATAAGTAAAAACTAAATAAAACATACTAAACAGTGGGTTGCCTCCCACTCAGCGCTTGGTTATAGTCTTAAGCTCTACGTATTGAACTTTCTGACTAGAATGGAGGTGGATCAACACTTGGAAAACAAGTGTCTACATCGTCTTAGCTCTTCTGAAACCATGTACTGACGAAGCTTTTCATTGCTTCATCTCCTATACCTTTCTCATTCTGTATGATCTCCTTAGTAACCTCCACTGAATGCATTCTCCTTTGTAGATTCTCAATACTGCGCTGTAGCATTCTAAGTCTGGCAGTAATAGTCTCAGATATATCCTCCAATTTCTGAGAAATATCTTCCTTAATCAGGCTCTGAGAAAAAAACAATCTTATTGAACTTGTCTTTTAATTGTTTTTCTGCTATAGAATTTTGTCTGTCGAACTCAGTATCGATCGATGGCATGATGCTCCCGTCGATCGATGTCACTCTGTTTGCTCCAATCACACGCTGTCATTTAACAAGATCCAAATCTTGCTTCATCTCATCCATTTGTGTAGTCAAACCGGTGAGACATTTGTCTATAGGATAATAGACAT
This sequence comes from Moricandia moricandioides, assembly GCA_905132885.1. Taxonomy (NCBI): domain Eukaryota; kingdom Viridiplantae; phylum Streptophyta; class Magnoliopsida; order Brassicales; family Brassicaceae; genus Moricandia; species Moricandia moricandioides. The sequence goes on from CAJHQQ010000356.1 coordinate 158,847, forward strand.
CATCAAGCCTCTTGTAGAAATCATCAAGTGACATCTCTTGAGATTTGTAGATCTCATGCACAACTTCATCAATCTCTGCTTTGTTGTATGTCTCTTGCTTCTTTGTAGACATAGCGATCTTTGCTGCATGTTCAGGTAAACATATGTAGTTGTACTCAAACATAATAACTCTTTGTAGAACTTCCCTGATATATTCTTCTTGCAAATTAACAACTCTTCCGTCTGTAGCTCGTGCATTGCCCTTCTTATCTATGTAGATGACATACTCGTCTTTCTTTTCCCAATAGAAAATTCTTTTGCCGTTTGCATCATAAGCTCTCTGTCCATGCTCTACGCGACCGTCTATCAGTAGTGGGTTTATCCAATCGACTGATTAAGGACTTCCTGAACCAAAAGGATCAGAGGTACAAAACTGGTTTACTCCTGGAATAGTGGTGTCGATCGATGCAAGACTGCTGTCATCGACCAATTTTTGATGTTTTGTCACGTTCTTCTGTTCCTTGCTGTCGATCGATGCGTGTACCCGTCCATCGATCGATGTTTGTTGTCCAATTAAAGTTCCTGATCCGTTTGCCATAACAAGGGTATCGGCTACATCCTCCTTAGGATGCTTAGAATTCTCCCATAAAGATATCGTGCACGTCCTTCTTGTCTCTGAAAATTCCAAACTCATCTGGTCTAAGATAACCATCATCTGCATCTTTTGTTATAAGTTCTTTTTCTAAGTTGCGTTTGATGTCGTTCGATGGCCAAGTCGATCGATGCTCTATCATCCACTTTTGAATTCAGTACCCAGCAAGCTTCTTCTAGTGTCAGACTGTGAGACTCAATCAGTTCTTCATCTCTATAATATGCATCGTATTCTTTGTAAGCTTCACTGTATCCTTGGTAAGTCTGATGGGTGTCGATCGATGGTGTATGGTGACCGCCGATCGATGCTAGATAATCAGACTGGTGGCCAAAAACGGTTTCCAGCTCCATTGGACATCGCAAGTATATCTGCCCCATCTTCCTTCATGACATGTAGAATTCTGCCATCCATAGCTCTTGCGTGACCATCTGGATCTCTCATAATACCGAACTCATCTGGTTGTAGATAACCATGACCCCTTTCGCATTCTGGCTTCTGAATCTAGTTCGGTCTCTGCTTCATTCCCAGTATCGATCGATGGTGTATGGTTACCGTTGATCGATGTCGATTTCCCAAGTTGATGGGAAACATGAAAGACACCAGCCTCTTCTATAGAAATCCCTCGGTTTTTGATAATCTCTTCTTCTCTTTAATATTCTTCGTACTTGAGGTAGGGTGGGTTGTAATTGAGATCTGCTTGGTAGGTGTTGATTGGTTCTGAAGTGTGAGAGTCGATAGATATATAAGGATGGGTGTCGATTGATTGTTGAACTGCAACCATGTCGATCGATGGTATGGGTTGGGTATCGATTGATGCTCCTTCTTCTGATTCCTCATTGAACACGTAATCGCAGAAGCATGTGGCCACACTCTGCATCATTAGACAATTCAATCAGAGTAGCTTTGTTCTTATTCTTAACAGGTTCATTAAAATACATTTTGATCAATTAGAGATAGATACAACCTGTTTAACTTCATATCCCATACAACTCCCATAGTGTCAATGAATGCTCTCCCAAGTAGTAGCGAAGAGTTCCAATCTATCCTGATGTCCATCACATGGAAGTCTATTGGGTCTAAGGTATTGTTGATCTGCACTGGAACATCTTTTACCACCCCTTCTAAGTTCAATCTTGAGCAGTCTACGAATGTGAAAGATCGTTGGAGGGTTCCACTTTCAGGCTCAGCTCCTCTGCCATAGACTTTGGCATATTGCTCACTGATGATCCAGTGTCACAAAGGGCGTTGGGGTATTGTTTTCCTTTAATGAAGCATGGAACCACAAATTTTCCAGGATCACTTTTCTTCTTAAGACAAGTCCTCTGCTTCATCTTCTCTCTGAGGTGATTGAACATTATCTCTATATCATCATTTGTCTCCCTTTTTTCCCTGAAAAACATCCATAAGCTGTGAGTATAATAAGCTTCATCAAAAGAAATATCTAGAGGAATTTTAAACTCTTTTAGCAGAACTATCCATCTACTTTTCATTGGCTTCGATGCATTGATGTTTGGGGATCTTTTGCCTCCTCTTTGAGTGTCCCTCATCTTCTCTATCAAGATCCATAGCTTCAGATGTGTCTGTATTCTGTTCTGAAACTGTCACAGTTGGACGCACAATCAGACTTGCATCGAGGTTTGGTATTCAAACTGGGTTTCTCTCCTATCGATCGATGTTGAGGTCGCACTGTCAATCGATTCTTCTATCTCCATGTCGATCGATATCACGAGTCCGGTGTCGATCGACGTTGGTCGACTCACACGAAGCCACTGATGGACACTGATTGGTGTCGATCGATGCGAATGAGAAGTGCCGAGTGATATGGAATTTTCCACATGAAAATCGATGTCTTAGGGCTTCTCTATCTTGACTTCCTGCCAAAAATAATGATCAATCAATTCATTGACGTGGTGATTTTGTCCAGCCTCAATTTCTCCTTAATCAAGCTCTCATGTCTCCTAATGGTCTCATATGTTTACATCACTTGATCCTCCAATTTCTGCACATGGGTGTTGAGGTTTTTGAACTTGGTATTAATGTTGAGGTACAAACCATTTATTTTGTTGTCCCTCTAAAACTCTATCAACAATTGCTTCAATCTTGCTTTCCTGAGTTTCTGGAGGATGGTTCTGGTAGTAGGAAGATCCATAAGTCATGTTGTTGTTGAAGGGTTTTCGCTAGGAACTCTGATTAAAGTTACTCCTTTGACCAGTACAATAGGAGTTCATGTTGAAACCTGGAATCCCTTGTCTCTGGAAACTATTCCCATCAATGTAGTTCACATCCTCTTCTTCAATCTCATCTTCTTCAGACTCAATTTCTTCTACTTCTGCAAAAGTAACCTACTTCTTGAGAAATTTCTGAACACTATCCAGTTTTGCCTTGACCTCTTCAATCTGCTCCTTGCTCATAGCTGGAGCTGATTTCCTTCTCTCAAAATCTGTGTTCTTGGTTATGCTGCTAGATGCCAAATTCTCAATCAATCTTGTAGCTTCTTTAGGGCTCCTGGTGCTGAAATTCCCTTCACTAGCTGTGTCCAAAGCCATCTGATACTGTAATCCAACACCTTTGAAGAAAGTGCTAAGAAGTTGCACTTCGTTGAACCCGTGATGTGGACATTCTCTCTGGTATTACTTGAATCTGATCCATGAGTTTCTGAAAGACTCTGAAGGTTCTTATGAAAAAGTAACAATCTTGCTCCTCAAATCTTCTGCTCTCGCGTCATCAGAAAAGTTACGCAATAAAATGTTCTGATGTCATTCCAGGATGTCAGAGATCCTGGTGGTAGCTACTTAAGCCAATATGAAGCTTCTCTAGTAAGTGAGTACTTGAAGAGCTTACATAAAAGATAGTCCTCAAGGACTCCATTGGCTTTAATAGCAGTCACTAGATCCTCAAATCACTCTAGATGATCCATAGGGAGCTCATGTCGCAACCCATGGTAAGGCGTTTGCGCTGCAAGTCCGAAGAAAGCGGGCTTGATCTCAAAATCATTTCTCTAAAAATCTGGAGGACAAATGGCGGATCTATTGGCGTAGAGTCTGGACGGGTGTAATTAGCCAGCGTTCTCTGAGAAGCTTGGGCGTTAGCTTCATGTTGAGCTAATGCAGCGTCTCCTTCTGCTTTTGTATCAGGGATTACAGCCCCCTGTTCATCTATCTTTTGACCTTCTGCATTACTCAGATGACCGTTGAGGTCATGCAAGTCTCCATTCTCATTCTTAACCACTACAATATGCGCAACCATTTGAACTTGTCTGCTACCATTGATCGATGTGGGTAAGATGTTTTCGATCGATGCTGACTGATCAATGTCGGTCAATGTTAGATTTCTGATGTCGGTCGACGCTGAGTAGATGCTGTCGCTTGATGCTTGTCGTATTTCTTTTCAGATTATACGTTCAAGTTCCTTTGGTTCTGAGAATAATAATTCTTGCCCTTTATTTTTCCTGCTACTCTTTTGCATGCACCTAAAAAAAACAAATGGCGATCTAATGGCGATCAATGCTCCCCGGCAACAGTGCCAAATTACATGGTGTGTTTATTGTTCTAGTAGGGTATAAATATCCTAAATAATTAACTATCAAATTAACCCTTAATCCTAACACACAAAACAATACTCTTGCCAAAAGATATCAGGTGTAGTACATAGGGATCGAACCCACAGAGAGCAATGGCACACAATAGATTTCTTATTTCTAAAGACTAAGCTAGGTGATTATATATATTGATAACAAGTAATCAGTTTAAGGTAATATTCCTTATTAGAAGGTATAGATGCAATATAGAAATATGCTAATAATGTAAATATGAAAACATGATAATAGATTAAATAGATGCAAATGTAAATATGCTAGATCTAGGGTTTCAAGCTTAATGGATTATAGAGAATAGAAAGCTCAAATATTAACTATTCTGACCCTTTTAAATCCAACTCTCGTATGCGAGCAAAAGAAAAGAATTTTATCTTAAGATCAAGGACAAGAAATGGATCGAGATGGGCTTGCTGACCACTGATCCAGAATGAAGATCGACGAGCAAACAAATCTTGACGACAGTCTTCCGGTGGAGCATTTTATTCGATCAGTATAGGAAGAACAGCTGAACAATGATCCGTGCAAGCTGCTCCAGCAACCTGGAATATTTTGTTGCTGTGATCAAGATGAGGTACCCGAACCTTCCATGGTTTGCTATGATCGCAAACTACCTAGCTGCTGCGAAATAACCAATGAAGTTCACTGGTAACGAGAAGAAAAAGTTCTTAAGGGTTGTAAGAAATTACTTTTGAGATGAGCCATACTTGTCCCGAGATTGCAAGTATGGAGTATTCAGAAGGTGTTTAGCTGAAGCTGAAATTCCAAGGATCCTATATCACTGCCACGGATCCTCTTATGCAGGGCATTTCGCAAATTTCAATACTGTCTCTAAGATACTTCAAGCCGGATTCTTGTAGCCAACTATGTTTTAGGACGCTCATGCGTGCATCTCCAAGTGCAAATCATGTCAGCAACAAGGCGATATCGGCAGGAGAAACGAGATGTCAGAGAACTTCATCTTGGAAATAGACGTGTTCGATTATTGGAGGATTGATTTCATGGGACCATCCCCACCATCCTTTAAGAACGAATATATCCTGGTGGCAGTTAACTATGTATCTAAGTAGGTTGAGGTGCTGGCCAGTCCCAAAAACGATGCAAGAGTGGTGATTAAGGCATCTGGCCTATGAAAGCTCAAAAATCTACAATGAACGGACCAAGGCCTATCATGACAAGAGGATCATCAGCAAGAGATTTGCGCCAAAGGATCAGGTGCTGCTCTTTAATTCCATGTTGAAGCTGTTCCCTGGAAAGCTGAGTTCAAGATGGTCCGGACCTTTCACTATCAAAGAGGTTCGCCCCCTATGGAGATTTTGTGTTTCTGGACATAATAAGGAGGAGAATTTGTCATCAATGGTCACTGCTTGAAGCCATATATAGCTGAGACAACCATCGCAGAGAGTGAAGAAATTCCCCTAAGTGACTCCTCCTTAGCCTAATCGGCTAACCAAGTCAAGCTAGTGACTTAAACTAAGCGCTTGGTGGGAGGCAACCCACTTGTGAGTGTATATATTTCTTGATTTTGTTTCAGTTTCTTTTAACTTTTAGTTTCAGGTCAAAAATTAGAAAACCTGAGAACCTTGAAGGGAGCAACCACGAGGCTTCTCCCACTTCATAGAAGCTGCTCCGTGCAGATGCCTCCACACACCAAGCAACTCGCTTTGAAAACATCAAACCGCTCCTCCCAACGCGCCTCCTCTTCCCAAGGAACACCCATCAGCGAATCACTACCAGTGAGTTACCCTTGGTCTCAAAGGGAAGGAGAGACGATCAACGTCGACGACCCCAACCTCCAAGACTTTTCTGAAGAAAGTTGGACCAAGGATAATGTGAGCGCCTACAAGCACTTCTGGAAATAAATATCTAGCCCACACGTTTTGTCCACGCTCGGTCATTCTCTCAACTCAGAATACATGAGTATGTTCACGCTGTCCTTCACGCACAAGGGGTAGCTAATCTACGCTATGAGACGCCCACGCTTTTTCCCGACCTGGTTCGGCAAGCAATAGCATTGCTGAGATCATATACGAGTACCCAGACTTGCCCATCTTTGAGAATGGATCATTCTATTTCTTTACGAGCGGTAAGAGGTACGAGCTCTCAATGGAGAAGCTCATGGATATCTATGACATAGCGGAAGAGCCGAAGGAGATTTCTTTCCCAAAGAGACTCATGCCTTTTGGGAGCTCATTGCGACAAGAGAACTCAAGTCTCGAATGGCCAGCAAGTCTTACATCTGAAACCCCATGATGAGGATAGTCGCAAAGGTTCTGAGCAACCTCCTATTCTTAAAACATCAGACCTCCAAGGTCACCAATGGTGAACTGAAGATGCTCTATGCAGGGATAGAGGATGAGATAAGGGCTTCAAGAGCAGGGATCCTGTTAGCCGTGCTAAAAACTAGCCCTAGTTGCGTTCTCGCCACGATGTTCATGGAGAAGAAGCACCAGCTGTTGAAGTATTCAAAGAAGAAGGATTGCTGCAGCAGCCTTCTCACACCTCTGTTCTGCTACTTCAACATTGATATCAGCCTCTACACATTCAACGCCACACCGGATTTTATTGATATTCCCTATTTCCTCAACTGCCAAATCTTGCGTGACGAGAACACCTACAATTTCCAGGACAAGGATGGGAACGCGCTCTACTGACCTCCATCACCTGTCTCAGCAGCTTCGGCAACATATGCTTCCTGCCTGGTCCAGATTACCTTTGAAATTATCCTCGAGTCCCATCACCGACTCACGAGGATATCAACATGGATAATCCAAGCGGCGGGATCCCTTACGCGGATGGAGATTACGATCTCAAGGCTCTTTCTGATGATGCTGGTGCTGAGACATAGAGGCGTTGGATAAAGAGAATATTCACGCTATCACTAGAGGCTGTTTCCAGGGCCAATCTTCGGGAGCTGTCAGAGAGAAGCAGGCGGCAAGAGAAGAGCAACGCGCCGCAGAAAATAATCCTATGTACGAGGAGCTGTCACCAGCAGTTGTGCACAGGAATCCGAACAGGAGGTACGCTGGTCAGTCTGACAGTGAGGAGATTGATAGAGTAACCCACCATCACCACCATTGTATTCTCCATTTGAACTCTTTTATTTTATGTTTTTGCTTATTATTTTAGCCTTCCTTGTATTTGTTTACACACCAGGGATGATTTGAAGTAAGTATGGGGGAGGCACTTATCTACTACTACTGATATTCGTTTGTTTCCTTTGGCTTTATGTTTTGAGTCAGTCTTGAGTCATTTTGATGTTTATATCGACTCAATAAAAACTCTTTTATGGGATTTATGACCTTATTTTATGGTATTTATTAACAACCCTCGTGCTTTATTTATCTTATTCAATGATCTTAGCAGTGACGAAAGACACACATGTGGACCTGGAACACCCTGGCATTACCTCATCTTGTTCTCCAGATGCTTTCGGCTTGTTGAGGTTATTTTGGAAAGGCTTAACTCCATTGAACTTGAACCTAATCTTGACTGTTCTTGTTTTCGCTGGCGTTAGATTAGAGAAACGAGTTTACATTCATGACTTCTTATTCTTTCTATCCATCTTGCTGATCCTGAGTGGCTAGCTCATTTTTAGCTAGTACCCACCTTGAACCCCAAAGCCTTTATTCCTCACTTATGCATTTTGCTTTTCAGTATCTTATGTGCATATATGCACAAAAGGGCCAAAGAGGAAATGATCGACGGAGCCTCTTATTCGTTAGCATACAGCAGAAAAGTATTCCACAAGGAGAGTAGCCAAGGTTAAAGGAGCAACTGCTCCGACACAAGTCACCGCACAAGAGTGGGGGTAGAAAACCGGAATGGTTGTGTAATTAGGACCACTAGTGGCACATCAAAACCATCATGTCTACTTCCTTCTGCGTCATAATCACCGTATCTTTTCCATGTTGCTTTATATAAAATAATAAGGTGAAGGAGAGGAGAAGAAATCAAAGAAACATGAGCTACTGGAAGGCCGAGCAAAAGAGTGAGTAACGAGTTGAAAGAACAAAAAGCATACGGATAATCGGAGCAATTGTTCCAAAGAGAGTGAGAGAGAGAGAGAGAGAGAGAGAGAGAGAGAGAGAGAGAGAGAGAGAGAGAGAGAGAGAGAGAGAGAGAGAGAGAGAGAGAGAGAGAGAGAGAGAGAGAGAGAGAGAGAGAGAGAGAGAGAGAGAGAGAGAGAGAGAGAGAGAGAGAGAGAGAGAGAGAGAGAGTGAGAGAGAGAGAGAGAGCAAGAAAAAATGAGTAGAGGCTATGAACATCAATGGATCTATCCTTTGTTGCAATTTTGTGTGATATCATGCATCCTCTACAGAGAAATGGTGACTCCTAAACATTGATTAGCTCTACCTAAACACTTAAATGGCCTGTTTCACATTGAGAAGCTCACGTCACTCTTAATTGAATGTAAGGAGTTTTGTTTGGAAGGGATGACTTTTGCAGGTTTGAGATATAGAGTATGGAGCCATTTTGAACAGTGGTCAGTGTTGTTCCGGTAAGGGTGTGCTGTCCTAGTTTTACTCTTGTATGGTTCCGAGATTTGTGGTTAAAACATGGTTGCTGAGAATAGGCTAGTTCCCACACTTTCAAAACCTTCTCATTCTTCTTGATACTTGATTTTGTTTGAGGACAAACAAGGATTTAAGTATGGGGGAATTGATATGTTGTGCTTTTGACACATTATATATAAGTTCTACCATTTGTTTTCAGAGTTTTATCGAGTCTTTCAAGTCTATTTTGAGTCATTTCAGATCTGGATTAGGTACGGAAAACCCTTGGAGAGATGTAGGAGGAAAACGAGCCAGAATTGTGTTTCCCGCGAAGTAACCAACTGGAGCAACCTGAAGGGTGTTCCCGAGTGAGCGGAACAACCGACTGTTTGTTCCCGATATTTATGGAAACCAGGATCTTATTTCGGGATTTTCCCTAGTTTCCCCATCTTTTGGTTCCTGTCGCCTTTTCCCTCCATATATATTCTCTTTCTATTTTCTTTTAGGGGTTACCTTAGTTTTTACTTAAGAACCCTAGGGAGATTTTGTTTTTTGGTGATTGCTACTTTGTAAGGGAGGAGTATCTATTATCTCTTGTTCAATAATAACTCCTAAACTCTACTTTCTATTCAGTCGTATTTCATGTTGCTTTACATCTCTGTCTCAGCGTTTACTTGTTTAGTGGCTGAGTAGTCACTTTGCTCCGTTTAGGGTTCTAGGGTGTTAGATCCGTGAGTTAAACATAGATAAGTATCCATTGATTGTCTTCCTTTATAACCATAATTATTTCTTGTATTAATCTGATTACTTAGTGGATAATCTTAGGTTTAATCTATCAATCAACCGTGTGATAGGTTGCTAGATCTGTTATAAATGAGCATTGCATCTCTAATCAACGAAAGTAGATATTAGGACGCTTTGTGAACCGATTAGACTTGAGCGTTATTTTTTTCAGTCGTGGCTTGATTCAAACGAGAGTTTCAGTATAAAGGCTGATCTGTAAAAGGAGAAGTACCACGACAGTGGACTGATCTAGCTAGAGTGTTTTGAGTTCTAACAATAATGAAATTAAAATTATTGAAATTATGAAAAAACATAAATTAAACCTTATTTCGGTATGTATATATATATATATATATATTTAAAAAAGATATATTTGCTGCTCACCTTATAATTCAACACGTTATCAAAACGAACCTTTGATCTTATACCAAACGAGGTTATACTAGCATGGTGAAATTTAATTATGTTTTTCAATAAATTTTGATAATTTTATTATTATTCCGGAAAGAAGGATCTGCCTTCTTCGTTTATTTTTCGGGAAGATAGGTGTTGCCTTCTCCAACTGATTGTTAAGATATGCCATGCCTTCACGATCAGTAAAACACGTTGTAGTCCTTGCCTCCATGAATAAAAAGAAAAAGGTTAACATGGAAGATTATGTCTCTTCAGACCTTGAATAAAATAAAAAAGGTTAAAATGGTAGACTATGTCTCCTGGGACCTTAAAAATGATTAATATGGAAAACTTTGTCTCCTCGGATAATGTGGAAGGCTAAGCCTCCAATTTTATTTATTCTCTTTAATTTTTACAATTTAATTGTATGATTTATTGCCTTCAAATTATGCATTAAATTCCAGTATTATATTTTATATGTTATTCTATGAATACGTTTTCATGTTAAATTTGAAAAATCTTGAAATAAATACCCTTGATATTACATGAAATAATTATATGACTTTTTCAGTGGGTGCAAAGATGCACCTGAGGGAAAACACGCTTTTGGAAATCATCGATAATTCAAAAACGTTGTTGGATGAGAAAAAGACTTAAGCCATGATATTTTTATGACACAATATACATGAGGGTTTAAAATATGAGTATATTATAAAAGAGGATCCTGCTGATCTTTGGCAATAATTAAAAGAGAGATTCGATCACCAGAAATATGTGATCTTTACTGAAATCCAAAAATGAGTTGATCCATCACGGTTCCAGCACTATAAAAGTATTAGTGAATATAATTTCGAGATGTTCAGAATTACATCTAGGATGATGTTATGTGGAGATAAAATAAGTGACTACGATATGATAGAGAAAACTTGATGTGAACCTGACCACCATCATGGACGAAGGTATGAAAATCAGGTACGAACTAGCTAAACAACTGATCATAGCTTGGATTAATGGGCTGTTTATGGGGCTTATCGGTTTGATCCATGAAGTTCTAGACCGAGAGAAGCTAATGGACTTGAAACAAAACATGGAGGCCTTGTTCTCATTCGGATATCCGTGTTTGAAGTTGTTCAAGAAAGGCCCAACAAGAAACTACTTGTCATGGTCGAATAATATATCAATCTGACGGCAATTCTTTGACCGTCGACCATGCGAAAGGACGAGACTAGCCGAAGAGTTGTTCAACCACAACTATCACAATTTTGCCAAGTCTTTGGTATTTTGTCCAGTCCAACATACTTATCTAGTTTGCATTTCCTAGAATATATTTAGACCTTTGGTGTAACCCATAACCTATTATATAAAGGCTAGCTATTTTATTGTTTTGTTCATTCATCAGTTTTTAATCAAAAATCTTTCTTTTTTTTTCTTGTTGAATCCTTTTTTATTAATCGAACATCGTAGCTTCTAAGTCGTCGGAGTGAGTCATATTTTCGGGCTTAGGAGTTGGAATATCAAGGGTCGTCCGCAGCCCTTGTGCGACCTTTCGATCCACGTCCCTTGATCCTTTGTGCTTTCTAGCTCATTCGGTGCAAGGCTTATCCAATCCTTCAACCTTAGAGTGATCCTTCAATTTTGGGCGTATCATGTGGTATCAGAGCCACTCTGAGGTTTGGAGTTCTTCACAGCCAGACATTCGTAACTCGTCATCTTCTAAGGGATCAACCGTGTCTTTTGGACTGTTGAGAAACCATGAAGAGAAGTCAGCGCGCAAAGCACGAGAAGAAAATTCACAAGAATGGAGGTAGAAATCTTCATCTTCTAAGATATCTGTGTCTTTTGGACTATTAAGAAACTATGAAGAGGAGGTTGAACTTAAAGCACAAGAAGAAAAGTTGCGAGAATGGAGTTACAACAAAACTACAACCGAGATGATAGAACAATATGAGCGTGACCAAGAGGAGGAAGCCAAGAAGTCACGAGGTGAGAGAGACAAATGGAAGAAACCAATCAGAAAAAGGTACACGAATCTTCCTTGATTCTGGTTCAATGGGAGTTAAACCGAGAAGTCCAAAGAAGGCAGCCAAAAAGCCACAATCGAAACAAGTTGCAGAAACTCCATCGGCCAGAACTGAAGAGAAGAGGAATGAGGGTTTTGAGAGATGGATGGAGAATTTCAAGCCTAAGATCCATCAAAGGATCACAGACCCACGTCCATCGTCAGTGTTGGAAGAAGATCAAGAGGCCAAAGATATGGAACCAGAGCTATCGACTGTTTATGTCCGAGCAGAATATATGGACGACCATCCGCATCAAAAGGAAGAACAAGAGGCTGTAAGTGTTCTCTTGGATGTCCAAAAGGTGGCTGAAAATGTGGTTGATAGTGGACCAGAAGCTGATCATGAGAAAGATCTCACAACCGCTTATGCTTCAGGTGATATTCTTGGTTCTTTATCAAGTGATAAACTGGTTCAGCCATTCGTTTGCAAGGAGTAAGACCCAGTGGAGCTACTGAGGCCTGAAGAGGGTATATAAAACTTCATACTTGAGCCTGGAATAGGGGAATGTATGCACAAGAAGAGTAGAAACACCCTGACTGAGAAAAACCATGTCGGTTCATTCATCCTAAAAGGTCCGGACTTGAGGACAAATCATTTTAAACGAGGAGGGAATGATGCGACCCTGACCAGCATCATGGACCAAGGTATGAAAATCAGGTACGAACCAGCTAGACCACTGATCATAGCTTGGCTTAATGGGCTGTTTATGGGCCTTATCGGTGTTATCCATGATGTTCTAGGCCGAGAGAAGTTAATGGACTTGAAACAAAACATGGAGGCCTTGTTCTGAAATGAAATATGTGTTTGAAGTTGTTCAAGAAAGACCTAACAAGAAACTACTTGTCATGGTCGAATAATATATCAATCTGACGGCAATTCTTTGACCGTCGACCATGCGAAAGGACGAGACCAGCCGAAGAGTTGTTCGACCATAACATTCAAAATTTGGCCAAGTCTTTGGTATTTGGTTCAGTCCAACATACTTATCTAGTTTGTATTTCCTAGAATATATTTAGACCTTTGGTGTAACCCATAACCTATTATATAAAGGCTAGCTATTTTATTGTTTTGTTCATTCAACATTTTTTAATCAAAAACCTTTCTTTTTTATTCTTGTTGAATCATTTGTTATTAATCGAACATCGTAGCTTCTAATTCGTCGGAGTTAGTCATATCTTTGAGCTTAGGAGTTGGAATATCAAGTGTGTTCCGCAGCCCTTGTGCGACCATTCGATCCACGTCCCTTGATCGTTTGTGCTTTCTAGCTTATTCGGTGCAAGGCTTATCCAATCCTTCAACCTTAGAGTGATCCTTCAATTTTGGGAGTATCATGTGGTATCAGAGCAACTCTGAGGTTTGGAGTTCTTCACAGCCAGACATTCGTAACTCTTTATCTTCTAAGAGATCAACCGTGTCTTTTGGACTGTTGAGAAACCATGAAGAGGCGCAAAGCACGAGAAGAAAATTCGCGAGAATGGAGGTAAAACTCTTCATCTTCTAAGAGATATGTGTCTTTTGGACTATTAAGAAACTAAGAAGAGGAGGCAGAACTTAAAGCACAAGAAGAAAAGTTGCGAGAATGGAGGTACAACAAACATACAACCGAGATGATAGACCAATATGAGCGTGACCAAGAGGAGGAAGTCAAGAAGTCACTCCCTGAGAGAGACAAATGGAAGAAAACACTCAGCAAAGAAGGTACAAGAATCTTCCTTGATTCTGGTTCAATGGGAGTTAAACCGAGAAGTCCAAAGAAGGCAGTCAAAAAGACACAATCGAAACAAGTTGTAGAAACTCCATCGGCCAGAAATGAAGAGAAGAGGAATGAGAGTTTTGAGAGATGGCTGGAGAGTTTCAAGGCTAAGATCCATCAAAGCATCACAGACCCACGTCCATTGTCACTCTTGAAGAAGATCAAGAGGCCAAAGATATCGAACCAGAGCTATCGACTGCTTATGTCCGAGCAGAATCTATGGACGACCAGCCGCATCAAAAGGATGAACTAGAGGCTGTAAGTGTTCTCTTGGATGTACAAAAGGTGGCTAAAAATGTGGTTGATACTGGACCAGAAGCTGATCATGAGAAAAATCTCACAACCACTTATGCTTCAGGTGATATTCTTGGTTATTTATCAAGTGATAAACTGGTTCAGCCATTCGTTTGCAAGGAGTACGACCCAGTGGGGCTAATGAGGCCTGAAGAGGGTATATAAAACTTTATATTTGAGCCTGGAATAGGGGCATGTGTGCACAAGAAGAGTAGAAACACCCTGGCTAAGCAAAACCATGTCGGTTCATTCATCCTAGAAGGTCCGGATTTGAGGACAAATTCTTTTAAACGATGAGAGAATGATGCGACCCTGACCAGCATCATGGACCAAGGTATGAAAATCAGGTACGAACTAGCTAAACAACTGATAATAGCTTGGATTAATGGGCGGTTTATAGGGCTTATCGGTTTGATCCATGAAGTTCTAGACCGAGAGAAGCTAATGGACTTGAAACAAAACTTGGAGGCCTTGTTCTCATTCTGATATCCGTGTTTGAAGTTGTTCAAGAAAGGCCCAACAAGAAACTACTTGTCATGGTCGAATAATATATCAATCTGACGGCAATTCTTTGACCGTCGACCATGCGAAAGGACGAGACCAGCCGAAGAGTTGTTCGACCATAACATTCAAAATTTGGCCAAGTCTTTGGTATTTGGTTCAGTCCAACATACTTATCTAGTTTGTATTTCCTAGAATATATTTAGACCTTTGGTGTAACCCATAACCTATTATATAAAGGCTAGCTATTTTATTGTTTTGTTCATTCAACATTTTTTAATCAAAAACCTTTCTTTTTTATTCTTGTTGAATCATTTGTTATTAATCGAACATCGTAGCTTCTAATTCGTCGGAGTTAGTCATATCTTTGAGCTTAGGAGTTGGAATATCAAGTGTGTTCCGCAGCCCTTGTGCGACCATTCGATCCACGTCCCTTGATCGTTTGTGCTTTCTAGCTTATTCGGTGCAAGGCTTATCCAATCCTTCAACCTTAGAGTGATCCTTCAATTTTGGGCTTATCATGTGGTATCAGAGCCACTCTAAGGTTTGGAGTTCTTCACAGCCAGACATTCGTAACTCTTCATCTTCTAAAGGATCAACCGTGCCTTTTGGACTGTTGAGAAACCATGAAGAGAAGGCAGCGTGCAAAGCACGAGAAGAAAATTCGCAAGAATGGAGGTACAAATCTTCATCTTATAAGAGATCTGTGTCTTTTGGACTATTAAGAAACTATGAAGAGGAGGTTGAACTTAAAGCACAAGAAGAAAAGTTGCGAGAATGGAGTTACAACAAAACTACAACCGAGATGATAGAACAATATGAGCGTGACCAAGAGGAGGAAGCCAAGAATTCACGATGTGAGAGAGACAAATGGAAAGAAACCACTCAGAAAAAAGGTACACGAATCTTCCTTGATTCTGGTTCAATGGGAGTTAAACCGAGAAGTCCAAAGAAGGCAGCCAAAAAACCACAATCGAAACAAGTTGCAGAAACTCCATCGGCCAGAACTGAAGAGAAAAGGAATGAGGGTTTTGAGAGATGGATGGAGAATTTCAAGCCTAAGATCCATCAAAGGATCACAGACCCACGTCCATCGTCAGTGTTGGAAGATGATCAAGAGGCCAAAGATATCGAACCAGAGCTATCGACTGTTTATGTCCGAGCAGAATCTATGGACGACCATCCGCATCAAAAGGAAGAACTAGAGGGTGTAAGTGTTCTCTTGGATGTCCAAAAGGTGGCTGAAAATGTGGTTGATAGTGGACCATAAGCTGATCATTAGAAAGATCTCACAACCGCTTATGCTTCAGGTGATATTCTTGGTTCTTTATCAAGTGATAATCTGGTTCAGCCATTCGTTTGCAAGGAGTAAGACCCAGTGGAGCTACTGAGGCCTGAAGAGGGTATGTAAAACTTCATACTGGAGCCTGGAATAGGGGAATGTATGCACAAGAAGAGTAGAAACACCCTGGCTGAGAAAAACCATGTCGGTTCATTCATCCTAAAAGGTCCGGACTTGAGGACAAATCATTTTAAACGAGGAGGGAATGATGCGACCCTGACCAGCATCATGGACCAAGGTATGAAAATCAGGTACGAACCAGCTAGACAACTGATCATAGCTTGGCTTAATGGGCTGTTTATGGGCCTTATCGGTGTTATCCATGATGTTCTAGGCCGAGAGAAGTTAATGGACTTGAAACAAAACATGGAGGCCTTGTTCTGAAATGAAATCTGTGTTTGAAGTTGTTTAAGAAAGACCTAACAAGAAACTACTTGTCATGGTTGAATAATATATCAATCTGACGGCAATTCTTTGACCGTCGACCATGCGAAAGGACGAGACCAGCCGAAGAGTTGTTCGACCATAACATTCAAAATTTGGCCAAGTCTTTGGTATTTGGTCCAGTCCAACATACTTATCTAGTTTGTATTTCCTAGAATATATTTAGACCTTTGGTGTAACCCATAACCTATTATATAAAGGCTAGCTATTTTATTGTTTTGTTCATTCAACATTTTTTAATCAAAAACCTTTCTTTTTTAGTCTTGTTGAATCATTTGTTATTAATCAAACATCGTAGCTTCTAATTCGTCGGAGTTAGTCATATCTTCGAGCTTAGGAGTTGGAATATCAAGGGTGTTCCGCAGCCCTTGTGCGACCATTCGATCCACGTCCCTTGATCGTTTGTGCTTTCTAGCTTATTCGGTGCAAGGCTTATCCAATCCTTCAACCTTAGAGTGATCCTTCAATTTTGGGAGTATCAGGTGGTATCAGAGCAACTCTGAGGTTTGGAGTTCTTCACAGCCAGACATTCGTAACTCTTTATCTTCTAAGAGATCAACCGTGTCTTTTGGACTGTTGAGAAACCATGAAGAGGCGCAAAGCACGAGAAGAAAATTCGCGAGAATGGAGGTAAAACTCTTCATCTTCTAAGAGATATGTGTCTTTTGGACTATTAAGAAACTATGAAGAGGAGGCAGAACTTAAAGCACAAGAAGAAAAGTTGCAAGAATGGAGGTACAACAAACATACAACCGAGATGATAGACCAATATGAGCGTGACCAAGAGGAGGAAGTCAAGAAGTCACGCCCTGAGAGAGAAAAATGGAAGAAACCACTCAGCAAAGAAGGTACAAGAATCTTCCTTGATTCGGGTCCAATGGGAGTTAAACCGAGAAGTCCAAAGAAGGCAGTCAAAAAGCCACAATCGAAACAAGTTGTAGAAACTCCATCGGCCAGAACTGAAGAGAAGAGGAATGAGGGTTTTGAGAGATGGCTGGAGAGTTTCAAGGCTAAGATCCATCAAAGCATCACAGACCCACGTCCATCGTCACTGTTGAAGAAGATCAAGAGGCCAAAGATATCGAACCAGAGCTATCGACTGCTTATGTCCGAGCATAATCTATGTACGACCAGCCGCATCAAAAGGATGAACTAGAGGCTGTAAGTGTTCTCTTGGATGTACAAAAGGTGGCTGAAAATGTGGTTGATACTGGACCAGAAGCTGATCATGAGAAAAATCTCACAACCACTTATGCTTCAGGTGATATTTTTGGTTATTTATCAAGTGATAAACTGGTTCAGCCATTCGTTTGCAAGGAGTACGACCCAGTGGAGCTACTGAGGCCTGAAGAGGGTATATAACACTTCATATTTGAGCCTGGAATTGGGGCATGTGTGCACAAGAAGAGTAGAAACACCCTGGTTAAGCAAAACCATGTCGGTTCATTCATCCTAGAAGGTCCGGATTTGAGGACAAATCCTTTTAAACGATGAGGGAATGATGCGACCCTGACCAGCATCATGGACCAAGATATGAAAATCAGGTACGAACCAGCTAGACAACTGATCATAGCTTGGCTTAATGGGCTGTTTATGGGTCTTATCTGTTTGATCTATGATGTTCTAGGCCGAGAGAAGTTAATGGACTCGAGACAAAACATGGAGGCCTTGTTCTCATTCTGAAATCTGTGTTTGAAGTTGTTCAAGAAAGTCTCAACAAGAAACTACTTGTCATGGTCGAATAATATATCAATCTGACGACAATTCTTTGACCGTCGACCATGCGAAAGGACAAGACCAGCCGAAGAGTTGTTTGACCACAACTTTTAAAATTTGGTCAAGTCTTTGGTATTTGGTCCAGTCCAACATACTTATATAGTTTGTATTTCTTAGAATATATTTAGACCTTTGGTGTAACCCATAACCTATTATATAAAGGCTAACTATTTTATTGTTTTGTTCATTATTTTTTAATCAAAAATCTTTCTTTTTTTTTCTTGTTGAATCCTTTGTTATTAATCGAACATCGTAGCTTCTAAGTCGTTGGAGTGAGTCATATTTTCGGGCTTAGGAGTTGGAATATCAAGGGTCGTCCGCAGCCCTTGTGCGACCTTTCGATCCACGTCCCTTGATCGTTTGTGCTTTCTAACTCATTCGGTGCAAGGCTTATCCAATCCTTCAACCTTAGAGTGATCCTTCAATTTTGGGCTTATCATGTGGTATCAGAGCCACTCTAAGGTTTGGAGTTCTTCACAGCCAGACATTCGTAACTCTTCATCTTCTATAAGACCACCCTGTCTTTTGGACTATTGAGAAACCATGAAGAGAAGGAAGCGCACAAAGCACGAGAAGAAAATTCGCGAGAATGGAGGTACAACTCTTCATATTCTAAGAGATCTGTGTCTTTTGGACTACTAAGAAAATATGAAGAGGAGGCTGAACTTAAAGCACAAGAAGAAAAGTTGCAAGAATGGAGGTACAACAAACATACAACCGAGATGATAGACCAATATGAGCGTGACCAAGAGGAGGAAGCCAAGAAGTCACGAGGTGAGAGAGAAAAATGGAAGAAACCACTAAGAAAAGAAGGTACACAAATCTTCCTTGAGTCTGGTTCAATGGGAGTTAAACCGAGAAGTCCAAAGAAGGCAGTCAAAAGCCACAATCCAAACAAGTTGTAGAAACTCCATCTGCCAGAACTGAAGAGAAGAGGAATGAGGGTTTTGAGAGATGGCTGGAGAGTTTCAAGGCTAAGATCCTCAAAGCATCACAGACCCACGTCCATCGTCACTGTTGAAGAAGATCAAGAGGCCAAAGATATCGAACCAGAGCTATCGACTGCTTATGTCCGAGCATAATCTATGGACGACCAGCCGCATCAAAAGGATGACCTAGAGTTTGTAATTGTTCTCTTGGATGTCCAAAAGGTGGCTGAAAATGTGGTTGATACTGGACCAGAAGCTGATCATGAGAAAAATCTCACAACCGCTTATGCTTCAGGTAATATTCTTGGTTATTTATCAATTGATAAACTGGTTCAGCCATTTGTTTGCTAGGAGTACGACCCAGTGGAGCTACTGAGGCCTGAAGTGGGTATATAACACTTCATATTTGAGCCTGGTATAGGGGCATGTATGCACAAGAAGAGTAGAAAAACCCTGGCTAAGCAAAACCATGTCGGTTCATTCATCCTAGAAGGTCCGGATTTGAGGACAAATCCTTTTAAACGAGGAGGGAACGATGCGACCCTGACCAGCATCATGGACCAAGGTATGAAAATCAGGTACGAACCAGCCAAACAACTGATAATAGCTTGGCTTAATGGGCTGTTTATGGGCCTTATCGGTTTGATCCATGACGTTCTAGGCCGAGAGAAGTTAATGGACTTGAAACAAAACATGGAGGCCTTGTTCTGAAATGAAATCTGTGTCTGAAGTTGTTCAAGAAAGGCCGAACAAGAAACTACTTGTCATGGTCGAATAATATATCAATATGATGGCAATTCTTTAACTGTCGACCATGCGAAAGGATGAGACCAGCCGAAGAGTTTTTCGACCACAACTTTCAAAATTTGGTCAAGTATTTGGTCTTTGGTCAAGTCCAACATATTTATCTAGTTTGTATTTCCTAAAATAAGTTTAGACCTTTGGTCTGACCCATAGCCTATTATATAAAGGCTAGCTATTGTATTGTTTTGTTTATTCAACATTTTTAATCAAAAAGTTTTCTTTTTTTATTCTTGTTGAATCCTTTTTTATTAATCGAACATCGTAGCTTCTAAGTCGTCGGAGTGAGTCATATCTTTTGGTTTAGGAGTTGAAATATCAAGGGACTTCCGCAGCCCTTGTGCGACCATTCGATCAACGTTCCTTTATTGTTTGTGCTTTCTAGCTCATTCGGTGCAAGTCTTATCCAATACTTCAACCTTAGAGTGATCCTTCAATTTTGGGCGTATCATGAATGATGCGCCCTTGGATATCACACCGGGCAAAACAGACATGCATGGCTTGATCATGGGAAGAAGTAAAGATATATGTTCATTGTTTGACTCATATCTTCAAAAACACGAGGCTTCTACGCATGAAATTACTTTGATAATGTTCCCAAATCAATTATGGAGCTCCTTGAAGAAGAATCAGATCAAACGGAGTTCAGATGTGGCAGTTATGCCATTTACAAAACAGGTGATCTTCAGTTCTCACGAATTCAGACATGTGCGCATTCAGGTGAGCTGGACCGACATTGCCTTGGATCTGGATGAGCTAATTGACACAATATTATGAGCTGAATACTCAAGTGAGTTGGACTGACACTATCCTAGACGAGCTGAGCTGGATTGACACTCATTTGGACGAGCTGAGCGAGCTAGTTTGATCTTCCGAGCTGGTTCGACCACCCGAGAAGATACAATCGGTCAACTCCCTTTCTGATGAACGAAGCCAATCTCTTCAAGGTTATAATTCATGTCCATGGGCCAAAATTATCAAAAAAGCTAAGGAAAACATGCTTGACGAATTGGCTTGTTTTGGACTGCATTTAGGCCGAAATATGGATCTAAACATTTCTATGGTTTACAACTTTGCCCAAGAAGTAAACAATATATTACTTTGAATATTTTCGACCAAGCAGTCAATGGAGAGTCCCAAGACAAGTCAAAACCGTGTGGAAGATCATATCTAGTCTTTGTTTTCGGTCTTTTATGCCTTGTTTTTAGCACATTTTCTTTGGATTTCTACAATTCTAATCCTATAAATATGGCCTAAGATCCAAGAAATAAATCATTGAGTTTTCCCCTTTTATTTGAGTTTATCTCTTTGTTCTTTGTTTAGAACTTTTCTGTTTCATGGTGAGGTTATCCCCTAATAAACAAACTATTCGATTGTTGGACTTATGCGTCACATCAAGCAGCATCGAATCTCTGGTAGTATCAAGAGTGTTTCTGCCCCTCTTGTGTCACCCCTCGATCCATTATTTCTCCGTTGCGAGATCATATCCACTTCTGACCGTTTGAGTGATCATGTCCAATCCTAGGACGTATCAAAACTCTCTCTACGTTCAATCAGGGAAACGTAGTCCGGCAACAACAGTACCGCAAAAAAGGTTATACTCCTTACTCGAAATTGATGGAAGTGCTCCTTGTAGCGGAGAAAAATAATTAACTCATGAAATTAAACCATCATGCTCGTCCCCGAAGCGAATGTTGAATCATCCAGTTGTGATAATTAGAGAGGACGAAGACGTGGACGTGGTCGAAAACATTATCGTAGTCATGGAAGAGGAAGAAAAAAGATTCCTTCCCTATGATGAAAGGAATAATGAGGACTTCCACAAAAATGAAAGGTCGGTATGATAAAAGGCAAACAAAAAAAGTTTTTTAGAGATGTGGCATGAAAGGACATCGGTACATGGTTTTGGTACGCCAAAAAATTTAGCCGATCAGAATAGAGGATCCCAAAAAGAGAAAGATAAAGGAAGTGAAACAAACTTCATCTTTGATGAACGCGCCGTCTTTTCATGGTTTAAATTGTGATACTCATCTCGACGTATCAGGTTTTCTGGTTGGTCCATAAAATATCAATGAGTAATAAAAATGTTGTGATATAATGTTTGCTTTATTATATTATCTATATCTTTTGTTGTAAGATAAAATATTATTTTTATGTTTAATTTTATGTTAATAAATGTTTTATGAATATTATAAATTCAGAAAATGTCAGACTTTGAGACTATTGATGGAGATATGTATTTGGCAGATAGTGCGTCAATGCACAAGATAATTAAAGATAAAAATTATTTCTCCAGTCTCAAAATAAAAGATTACGCCGAAAGCGTAAGTACAATATCTAGTAGTGCAAAAAATATTAAGTGATTTGGAAGAGTCAGTTTTCAATGCCAAGGGGCACAAAAATTTGAAATAAGTAATGAATTATACTCCCCCAAGTCTCATAGAAATTTGTTAAGTTTTAAGGATATCTCGAGAAATTGATATCATATTGAGACAATGAGGAAAGATACCATTGAATGTCTTTACATTAAGTCCGAGAGGAAACATATATTGGAAGAGTTAAGAATATTATCTTATGCCAAATTAAACTTGTAGTTTAATAGTACATTTAAAGTTCGACATGAGAGGTTAGAACATCCCGGTTCAGTAATGATGAGAAAAATAATGCAAAATTCCAATGGCAATCCGTTGAAAAGTGAGAGAATTTTGCAAACGGGCGAGTTATGAAATGCATGTTCTCAAGGAAAATTTATAACTTCGTCATCACCAGCAAAAGTTGGGCATGAATCACCAATATTTTTGGAAAGAATTTATGCTGATATATGTGGGATGATCCACCCACCGTGTGGGCCGTTTAAGTATTTCATGGTATTGATTGACGCATCTAGTAGATGGTTAAATGTATATATTTTGATGACAAGAAATGCGGCTTTAGAAATATTCATTTCCCATCTCCGTGTCTTTGGGTGTACGGTCTATGTTCTGATAGCTCCGCCACAAAGAACAAAAATGGGCCTACGAAGGAGATCAGGAATATACATGGGTTATATGTCACAAAGTATAATGAGGTATCTTGAACCGGTAACTGGTGATATGTTTACGTTATGGTTTTCCGATTGTCATTTTAATGAGGATGAATTTCCAGCGTTAGTGAAGAAATTAGAGAAATTTCTAAAGAGATTAGATAGTTTACATCGTCGTTGTTACATATTAATCTCCCTACGAATCAACAAGAGATGGATCTTCAAAAAATTGTGCATTTGTATAATTTGGAAAATCAGTTACCAAATGCGTTCAAAGATACGAGAAGGGTGACGAAATCATATATATTCACTGAAAATGTTCCATCAAGATTTGTTATTCCTGAAGAACAAACTAATGGAAACACAATGAATGAATCTAGAGTTCAGTTAAAGAGGGGGGGGGGCTAATGGGTTCTAAAGATAAAAATCCCCGTAAGAAAAAAAAATTGGTTGAGAAAAATGAAAGGTTTCAGAAAAACATGATACTAAAAAATGTCTGAAATAAGGCATAAATGAAAAGTTTCAAGAAGAACCAAATAAAGATAAAGATCCATATGGCGAGAAGAGAAAAAAAAATGAGATTTTCATCAACTACGCCCGAGATAAAAATTATAGATCAAGAATAAGATAAAAGATGTTGATAGAATGTTCTCATTTTTTTTCCAAAGAGATCGATTATGAAATTGATGATCTAGACCCAAGGTCCACTATAGAATGTATGAAAAGACATGATTGGGAGGAGTATAAAATGGTCATACAAACTGAGTTACTCTCCCTAAATAAAAGGAATGTCTTTGGACATATAGTTATTACGCCTCAGAATATAAATCATGTTGAGTACAAGTGTTATTCGTGAGAAAATTAAATGAAAAGAATGAAGTAACATGATATAAAGCCCGATTAGTTGTTCAAGGTTTTTCTCAGAGACTGGGAATTAATTTTGAGGAAATGTATTCCCCGGTAATTGATGCAATTATGTTTAGATTTTTGATGAGCCAAGCGCATCGGAAATTTTGTAATGCATCTTATGGACGTTGTGACTGCATATTTGTATGGATCACTAGATAATATTATATACGTGAAACTCCCTAAATGATTGGAAATGCCAAAAGCACTGAAAGAAATATCTAAGGAGATTTTTTCGGTCAAGTTACAGTGGTCACTTTATGGATTAAAGTAATCGAGACGCATGTAGTACATCGCTTAAGTGAATATCTATTGGGAAAAGAATATGTGAATAATGGGATATGTCCATGATTTTTTGTTAAGAAATCGTCATCTAGATTTGTGATCATTGTTGTATATGTAGATGACCTGAACATAATTGGAACTCAAAAAGGGTTGATGATGCACAAACTCATATGAAAGAAGAGTTTGAAATGAAAGATCACGGAAAGACAAAGTTTTGTCTTTCCCTCCAGATTGAGCATCTCTGAGAAGATATTTGTGCAGCAATCAAATTATACGAAAAGGTTACTAAAATGCTTTTATATGGATAAAATGACTCCTTTGAGTACTCCAATGGTAAATAAATCTCTCGATGTTGAGAGAGATCCTTTTAGACCCTGCAAAGATAGCGAATAAATATTAGGTCCTGAAGTACCTTATATGAGTGCTATCGGTTGGCTTTTATATCTTGCAAATTGTACTAGACCTGATATTTCTTTGTTACTAACCTACTTGTAAGATATAGTTTTTCTCCCACCGGTAGACATTGGAACGGAATAAAGCACATATTACGTTACCTCCAAGGTACAATTGACTTAGGGTTGATTTATTTTAGAAAAACCGAGTTTAGTATGGTTGGTTTTACAGATGCGAGATACTTATCAGATCCTCATAAATCTCGATCGCAAACCGGCAATTTTTTTACAATTGATGGAACCGCGATCTCTTGTAGTTTCCAGAAACAAACTATGGTTACGACTTCTTCGAATCATAGAAACTATTGCACTTCATGAAGCATATCAAGAATGTGTGTGGCTCAGGTCAATGAGTCAACACATACAAGAAGCAAGTGGAATAGTTAGCAAGAAAGAGCCAGCGAAAATATTTGAAGACAATTCGACGTGCGTCGCTCAACTCAAAGAAGGTTATATAAAGAGAGATAGAACAAAGAACATCCCTCCGAGGTTTTTTGTCATATATACGAGAGCTCGAGAAAATCAGGAAATGGACATAAAGTATATACGGTCATGCGAAAATTCAGTTGACTTGTTCACCAAGGGCTCTTCCCACTACAACATTCCGACAATACGTCTACGGGATCAGAATGCGGTATTTCTCGTATATACGGGAACTCTAGAAAAATCAAGAAGTGAACATCGAGTATGTACGGTCATGTAACAACCCGGTTGAATTGTTCACAATGGCCTTCCCACTACAACATTCCAAAAACACATAATTGGTATCGGAATGCGTTCTTTGCGTGACTTATGAAGAAAAAGCTTTATCCATTATTCTCAGGGAGAGATTACGTCACTGTACCTTTTTCGTTCGTCATGGTTTTTGTCCCTCTAGTTTTTTTCATGAGTAGGTTTTTATCGAGGTAGTATATAATACAAATTGGATAATCAAGGGGCAGTGTTACAGATAATGCCAAAAATAGTGATTATCCAAATCCACCGGTTCATTTAGCTGATCTTCACATTATTAAATAGTTTTCCTTTGACTATAAATAGGTTGTTCTTCTTTCCATATTGTAATCGTAAGAAAACACAAGATCAAATATAAAAGCTTTACCACTCGAACTCTCTCACCTATATATATATATATATATATATTAGAAAATATATCTTTGCTGCTTACCTTATTATTCGCCACTTTTGAATAAATTCATGTATGTAATAAAATTTCTTTATTTTAGAAAAAAATATAGAGATGTACATAAAAGTTATTGTGAATTATTAGCTCGGATGCATACTTTTATATATTTGTATTATTGTATATAAGTATGTTATTTGTGAGAAGCAAAGTCACGTTGGAAAGAGGAAGTGTTGATCTTCTCATTATTATTTTCAGTCCATAAACTCTCTACTTATAGGAGATGAAACAATAAACACACAATGACATGTACTAGTGATAATGAAAAACACAATATTAGTCATGAGACAAGTGTGTTCATGAGATGGATGATCATTATCTAACAAGTGATGAGGATCACTATTGCTAGGACATATGTCTTTTGATGACTAATCACTATTTTTAACACTCCCCCTTGATTAGTCATCTTGCACTACGTACTGCCTCGTTAAAAACCTAGTCATGAAAAAATTTAAAGAGATAAAAATCCTGACGAGGGAAAAAGAGTACAGTGACGTAATCTCTCCTTGAGAATGATGGACACAGCTTTTTCTTCATAGATCATGCATATTCCGAATTCCGACACTGTAAACGTGTTTTTCGATATTTTGTAGTGAGAGAACCTTTGTGAACAAGTCAACTGGATTGTCCCATGGTCGTAGATACTCGGTATCTACTTCTTGATTTTTCTTGAGCCCCCGTATGCACGAGAAAAAATTTGGGGGATATACTCTTTTTTTGTCACTTTTAATATAGCCTTCTTTGAGTTGAGCGACACATGCTAAGTCATACACATTCTCGACATGCTTCGAAGGAGCCGAAAACAATGATTGTTTCTTGGAACGCCATATAATCGTGGTTTCACCAATTGTTAAACCATATCGGGTTTGTGTTCGACTTTATAAATAACATGTATCTGCAAGACCATACCAAACTCGAATTTTCTAAAATAAATGAACTTTAAGTCAAAAACATACCTTGAAGAGAACGGCTATATATTCTCAATGCCATTCAAAACAACATATATTTCAATAGATGTTTAAATTTTGGGGATATCTTAATACTTTAATATTTCAACCCAATTTTTCTCTTTATATATACGGCTTGTTATAACTCTTTCAGAGTTTATACATTCTCGAGAACATAATTTTTGATATCACTAATCCTCCAGGGATTATTAAAAATCGAGATGCAACTCAAGTCGTGTATGTCCTGCCAGACATATCAGTATACTACATCTATTTTAATTTTTCTCTAGTGACCTTGGAACAAGCCGTTTTCATACCTCAAGGTCTTTTTTATTTCATTTCATCTCTCAAGAAATATACATCTTTTAGATGTTTGGACTTCTGGTCCAAAATTTCTCGTTTTTATTACGAGCTTTATATCGACTTGATTGCCTCATTTCACTTTTTCCAATCATTTCTTCTACACTCATACATAGAGATAAATTCATGATCTTTATTTATATTGTGCTTTCTCATTTATTGTCAACAATTTGTTTTCTATTTATTTCCATTTTTTTATCCGTACTGATATGGTTAATCGAGATCTCTTTATCATCATCGATGATTTACCGAGGTACTTGACTATACATTAACCATATCAACGGTCTCTTTATGAGATTCATCCTCTATTTATATATTTTCTCCTTTTCGAGGATTCTTCGGAACCAAAAAGTGATATATCATGTCTCTAGCGTGCCATATACTCATATATCGTCCTTTTAGGACACATTTTCTTATTGGAGCATTTCTGCTTGAATATGAGATTTCATTATTTCATCAAAATGTCTGGCAGTCATTTTGTAAATGAATTTTCCTATGAGGATACATTACTTTTCATGATAATCCATTTCTCATATCTCATTCATGAGCTGTCTATATGCTTCCAGCAACCTTGCGAACATATTTATAATTATTTGTATACTTTATCCTTCTGGATTGTATATGTCTATGCACAACTGCATGTTTACACCCGATCATGGGGATCATCTTACTTGAATTTACTTTATCAAGTTCTTTTCGAATGCAAACATAATCTTCTCAATGTTCCCCTCACTAAGATTCTTTAATTCTCCCCCTCGAGATGATGACACTTCATGTCTAAAATATCGTACAGAATCCCACTCTAGAACCAATAACATATTCATTTTTTCCCATTTTTGGATGAACTATGTTTCAAATCCTTCAGAGTGAGATCCTTATTTGGGTCCCATTTAAAGAAATCACATCCAATGAACTTGTTAGATGATTCATCACCCATGATGGTTTTCTTTGTTTTCTTTAAGATATTCTATACGTGAAAAACTTCTGGTTTTTCAACATTTGACAATAATGTCTATAACATTATTCGAGATGGCTATATATCAGTAAACTTTAGGTTTACCACTATTTATACTTTTGCTATCTTTTACTTATGCATGTATTTTAATCATATGCTAGAGCCAAATAGTAATTTATATAGTACTAGATAATATAACTATTTATTTTCAGAGAGGAGAGATATTTGTTACCTTTACTAGTCATGTAAGATGATCCAATATTTTCCAAGTATATATATCTCCATCCTCAATCTCAAAATCTTATTCAGGAAAATAATTCTCATGCCACATCGATATTTTAAATTTTATTTTCTCGATCAACCAGAAAATCTAAAACATCAAAATGAGTATTCAAGCCATGAAAAGATGGTCAGGGATCATAAGAGATGAAGTTAAATTCACTTCCTTTCTCGTTTTCTTTTTGATACTCGATACAGATCAGCTAAATATTTTGGCATAGGACAAATACATACCAAATGTTCTTTCTTGCCCTATCTGTAGCAAATCTTTTTTTGTTTGCCTTTTATCACCCGACCATTCATTTACGTGGAAGTTCTTATTATTTCATATGAATGGAATTTCCTTTTTCGTCCTCTTCCACGACCACAATAGCGGTTTCAACTGTTTTTACAACCTCGTCCTTTCCTAATAGGACAGACTTGATGGTTTAGTATCATATGTTTCATTTTTTTTCTCTGTTCTCACGGATGATTTACATCAACTCCAACTATTTAGTGAATCCTTTCTTTTAAAGATTTAATTATCAAAGATCTTAAAGATCTTTGATAATGATATACCTCATCTTATAAACCATCATTGAAGTGATGTAAAATATCATGGCTTTATCTTTTTCTCATCCGATATAGTTTATATCGATGTTTTCTAAAAGCTCATCTACTCTCAGGTGCATCTATGCACCAACTGCCGAGATCATATAATTATTTTTCGTAATATCAAGGGTATTTATTTTGAGCTTTCTCAAATTTGACATGATAAACTTATTCATAGAATAGCATAAAATATAATAAATACTAGAATTTAAATACATAATTTAAAAGAATAATTAGACAGATTACTCTTCAGTAAATCGGGCATAACTTTAGATCTAACCATCATATGGACCTAAAAACGGTGGCATTATAAAGCGAACTCAAAGATCTATCTTATGTCGAAATATCAGCTCAATATCACTGTGGGAAGGTCTCCATCCATAGCTGAACATCAGACGCATATGCACAGTTCTACATCTCTAAAAGCTCCAGAATCACCAAAGTTCTCCATAACATACATGAACCTGAAAATAATCCAAAAACATACTCCAAACACATATAATAGACTCTAAATAGGGATGATATCATGGCACAATAGTGTAAATATCAGTCCCTATCACTTAGGCATCTGATTAGACTCGCAGCGATAGCTGGATATATTGCTTTAGTATTCGAGTTCTAGGACGGTTTACCACATACCCTTATCATCTATATAACAATACTATAACAGGAAACCCTAGATCTAGATATTTATTCTCATAAGTTTACAAACCAACTCTCAACTGATTTCCGTTGTTTACTGCTTTACAATTACTTGCATAACTAAATCTTTATATTTATAAATTTATTTTATTAGGATTCTCCTTGTGGATTCGATCCGAAGTACTAAAATTGATCCTCTTATTAGCGAGAGTAAAGTTGCTCATAGGGTAATTTTAGTGATATCGCTAGACGCTGCAAATCAACCAAACTATACAGGTTATAAAGAAGGTCTTTCCAAATTGTCATTGGCAGCTAGGATGATGAATATCAAAACTGATCATAATTTACCTAAAGTTTGTATGGATGCATGGGTTGAGTTGTTTAAAGTGTATTTGCTAGCAAATAACTTGTTTGTGATTCGTGTTATGAGATTCAGAAATTGGTTAAGTTTTTGCTTACCTTCAGAAAAGATAGATGCGTGTATACACAATTGTATGATATATTGGAGAAAAGATGCACAACTGTTGGAGAGTCAATGTTGCAAGAAGTCCAAATATAAACCGCAAGGACGTGGGCGAAATAGGGTACCCTACCAACAAATGTGGTATTTAAGAGATTATATCAACCTGAGAGGATTGCATGAGCGATGAGATGGCATGCCGAACATACTTAGATGGATGGCAAGATCAATCATCCCTCAGATTCAAAAGTGTAGAAACATTTGAATTCGGTACACCCTAATTTTGCTAGCAATATTCACAATGTTTATCTTGGGCTTTCCGCTGATGGATTTAGTCCTTTGGGAATGTCTGGAAGACAATAGTCGCTCTGGCCAGTAATCCTCACGCCATACAACCTTCCCCCAGAGATGTGTATGGAAAGGGAATTCATTTTCATGAGTATATTAATACCTGACCCTAAGCATCAAAAATGGCCATTTGAGGTTTTTCTACAACCTTGTATAAAAGAATTTAAGGAATATTGGTCAACAAGGGTGCATACTTATGATTGTTCTTCGAGAAGAAACTTTACATTGTAAGCAACTCATCTATGGACCATCATTGACTTTCATGCATACATGATGCTATCATGGTGGACTCATCATAGGAGATTATCTTGTCCCTATTGTATGGGTAGGACATACACAGTTCAGCTGAAGCATGGTAGGAAGAAGACTTGGATTGATTTTCACTAACGATGTCTTCCCATTAACCACCCCTACCTAAGGAAAAAGACATTGTTCAGGTCAAAAGTGACTCGACGGGACACTGCTCCACCATATTATCTAGCGAACAAATCAAAGAGGAAATTGATTACTATTATGTACAAAAAACAGTCAATCGAGGAGGAAATTGGCATATTCCTGCAAATATTTTTGATGGTTACAACAGAATTTGCACAAGAAGAGTATAATTTAGGAACTTCCATACTGTAAAGATCTACTTCTGTGACACAATTTTGATGTGATGCATATAAGGAAGAACTTCATGGACAACATCATCAATACATTACTAAACATCATAGGAAAGACAAAAGATAACATAAACTAAAGGTTGACTTGCATGCAATATGTTCTAGGAGTGAGTAGCATCTAAAAAGCAAAGGGAAAATCTGGTTCTCATTTTCAGGTTGTCATCAGAAGCGAATGCGGCGTTGTTCAAGTGGGTGGCATATAATATTAAGTTTTCTGATGGGTACCTTCTCTAAAGATGTGTTGAGTAAGGGCAAAAGTTGTAAGGCATGAAGAGTCATGATTGTCATGTATTTATGCAATGATTAATACCATTTGCATTGGCAGAGATGCTTCCCAAAAATGTTCATGAAACACTTGCAGGTAACTAATTATTTTTTTTTGAAGTGGCTGAATTATATTATATTTCAACAAATACATATATCTAATTCTTATACAATATATTTGTAGGCATTTGAGTTTTTTTTCGTGGATCTTAACACACGTACCTTAACTGAAAATGTTATTAGGCAACTTAAAGAGAATATACCAATCTGAATGTGCAATTTGGAGAAAAAAAACATTTCTCTGTCATTTTTTGACGTCATGGAACATCTAGTTGTCCACTCCCGCATGATGCATTGCCTTGGGGACTTGTTCATTATGTATGGATGTCTCCCTATGGGAGCTCCGTAAAACATCTGAAAGGGAAAAAAAATATAACAAAGGTGGAAGGTTAAATAGTTGCTGAGAGTTTGACGGAGGACATATCTCACTTCACTTCGTACTACTTTAGGTCAAAAGTGCGGACCTGGAAAAGAGTTCTAAGAAGATATAATGATCGTGGTATTATGCCAAATTATGATGTAGAAGATTTTTTAGACATTGTTTTGCCGGATTAGACGTGTATGTGGGAAATTGAAAGAAATTTGGTGGTAGAGTCCAGAAGACTGTCACAGTGCCCACACATATATACTTCTAAACAGCGAGAAAATATTGTCTTTTAAAAGGTAAATATGTTCAAATCTTATTTCTTTATTTTTCATATATAACAATGAAATTAATGATTACTTAACAAAAACAGCGAGTTTGTTGCCCAAGTTGAAGAAGCTATACCAAGAATAGCAAGTAATGAGCTCAACAAAAGGAAAGAGCAACACTTTGTTAAATGGTTGAAGACGCATGTATATCAGCTAGTAATTAAACATTATAATTACATTATTTTACTATATATATATATATATATATATATATATATATATGTGTGCATGTCTTCTTATTTTTAATTCAGTGTTGATTATGATGATCCATTTTATCCTTTATGATTTCACAAATTGATCAAGGTCTGGTTTCTTCGGTCACCACATCGCCTATGTATTTCACATGAGATTATATTTTTCCCGCTTAAGAGTATGAAAGTTGTTAGGAAACATTCAACTATATAAAATGCGTAAAAGGTGAAACAAATTTCTAGGAAATATTGCATGATATTATTAAAGTCGAATTCCTTAGTTTAATGAAATGAGTCATATTTAAATGTGTCTAGTTCGACCTGTCGTCAGTAGAGGTGTTCGATATAAAAAGTTTAGAGTTGCGGATACTAATGCTACACGGAAGTACAACAAATTTGAACCTTTCATCTTGGCATCTCAAGCAGAACAAATTTTTTTATTCCATATCTGAGGATCAAAGAATCTGGAATATCTTGGTTATTGGCTATTAAAATTCTATCTTGGGGACTAATAATTTGTTGTGAAGAAGCATTTTGCAACACGATTCTGTAAATAAAGGGGAAGTACCTGAATAACCTACAGAAAAAATCTTACTTGTTGATCCGCAAAATCGTGAATATGAAGATTTTCCAAACGATATGGCGGACGATGGATGAATTTGAAGAAATTGATGATTGCGATAATGACTCGAGTGCTTGATCTTATGACTCTGGAATTGGTTATGTCGTATTCTTTAATTATGTTTATAACAACTCTATGTTTAATTATATTTGTAACAACTCTATATTTCATGTTACTATATTAAATGCAAAGTTATATTTTTGAAACACTTAACAAAAGCTTATGAATTTTTAGTTTAGCGGTTATTAGAAGTATATATATATAATTAATGAATTTAGGGTTTAGGGATTTATTGTTATGAATTTAGGGTATAGACTTTATTCTTCGTAATTGGATCGTAGAAAGAAAACATGGATCGTCCTTAATTCGTCGGAACGCCTATTTCATCCCTTATTGTTAAAACGCTATGATCAAAGAAAGAAAACATGAATCATCCTTATTTTGTCATAACTTCTAAGCTGGAGCGTTTCAGACACCATCCAAAGGTACTTCGTCGAAGCGCATCCGAACTGGTCTTATATACCAGAGTATGTTCAGACCACTTGGTTCAAGTGTTTTGCGGTACTTTTTTAATTTTATATAATATATTTTTTTATTTATTATACATTATTAGTGTTTTAAAATTTTTTTCAGAAACAAATGGCATTGGTCTATTTGGCGAGAACGAGGAGGTAAAGAAGGAGTTCAACGCTAAGGCGAAGCTACGCTTAAAATACACTGTCTCCGATTGGAAGGAGAAGTGGATGGAGAGAGAACATGATGCGAAACCCATCAACATCGCAGACAATGTTTTGGGATGGCCTGAATTGTTAATGGTGTACTCCTCGCTCGGTTAGAGTGTCCGCTTTGGCCTTGGCGGCTCGGATGACGTAAGATGCTGATAGCAACTTATCGATGGTCCACACTTCTGGGCAGATCCCACATGTCGGGATGGCATTACTTATTGTAAGTCTTAAATTTGTATAACTCGTTTAATTTCTATTTAATTAATAAATATCTAATTATATATGATTATAATATTTTAACGTTTTTAGGCTTCTCGTGAAGGAGAATTACCGTCTCTTTCCCGACTTTTCAAGGAGACGCACCAGACCCGAGCTGGTAAGAATGTGGATCATAGATCGGAAAAAAAAAACCACAACGATGTGGAGGCTTGAATCGAAAAGGTTTAGACCCAGTTGACGCAACAAACTCCGGATGGCACACCCGTCTAGTTGTGCACGCAAGAAAAGGACAATTTTTGAATAGGTAATTAATAATCAGGTTTTCAAATATACACATACATTTTAAGGCTTATTCGCCGACTAACCAATTTATGAGTTGAAATTAGGTAAGTTGCATTGATTTTGACATAATGTAGTAGCTACCATTTACGCCAATTGTTATCCGGTTCTAGCCCTTCTTCTTGTAATCATTCGGTAACTATGTGTTGTTTGAGATGACGTGACCGAAATAATATATGGTGAAGATCAAGCTAAGACTATTCCATTTGAAAGAAAAGGACACAGCCACATAGCAATTTTATTTACTGGAGAAAGTTTTTGTTGGTCAACAATGAATCAATATTATTTACAACCACATCAAGTTAAAAAGCTCATGTTACAAATTTATTTACCACATATTTCTATATGCAGTAAAATAAGTGGCTAAAAAACGAAGACTTTTAAAATAAAAAGTGTATTCCATTTATTACAGATAGAAAGTTCAAGAATGCACAAGCACATGACTTGAAAGTTTTGTAGTGTTCTATTCCATATCACCAAAATAGTGTAGGACATAAACCCCTTCTCAAACTCCAAATAATAAACTTAATCAAACCCACCTTCAACACTTAAATACTAAACCTTAAACTTTAACCACTAAACCCTAAACCCCACTATGAACCCTAAATTTAAATATAAACCCTAAACTCAAATGGAATAGAACAAAATAAATAGTACATAGTGGTTAAAATATGAAATGTATATAATTGCATGGAAGAAGTTAACCCTAACTCAACCTCAACCCTCACCTTCCAGATACTAAACCCTAAACCCAAATATAAATTTAAAACCCAAATATCCAAATCTGAAAATAGTACATAATAGTATGTAATATTAAACTATACAATATAGATCATTCAATGCAATAATCTACTTTGAAATGTAAACTATAATCATTATAAAAAGAATAATATAAATTTGTATGAAGTTTACACTAGTATGGTTTTTGTTAATTAAATATCAAAATCGAATTTGTAAATATTTATTTTTGATCAATATATATAAACCAAGATTCATATTAATAATACAATAACAGAACATAACTCATACTTATTTAATGCTATTCTACGTTTGTAAAATAGAATAGAAAAAAAAACAAATAAAACATTGCAAGAGGCAAGGAGAACATGGGTGGCGAACTTGAGGAGGAGAGGATAGTGGCAGCACACAAAATAGATGTATGAGATCCAATCTGCAATACTTTGTCAAATCTAGTTTTGTATATTTTTATTGTCCTTAAATCTTTAATTACAAATCTGAGACGCATAAAAAATTAGAAGTGTTAGGGTAAATATAGAAATGTATATAGGAAATAGAACATATAATAGAAAAAAATATAGAAGAAAAAGCAAGTAAATCGTCATATAATAAAACAAAAATATAGAAGAAAAAGCAAGTAAATCGTAATGAAATGCATTATATTTACAAAATATATAGTCCATACTATTTTACCTTTTAAAGTAGAATACCATGTTAGGAGACATAAAAGTGTAAATAGGAAATAGAACATATATCACAACATTAAAATAGAAGGTAAACGAAGAAAGATCTACTGAAATACATATAACATTCAATGCATGAGTGAATCAATAGAAGCATACACAATCACGTGTTAGTCTATTTTGTCTAAACCACACAACTAAGTAATTCTATTCTGTTTATATAGAACATGATCTGCTATTTTGTTAATAACCATGTAAATTAAGATACTAAAACAATGCATAATTAGAAAGAAATGAATATGAATAAATAAATAGTTCTTTCCACATAAAATTTTATAGTAATATACTATTTATACTGAATTCGATATAAAGACAACTATACTATTCAAACCACTAACAAGTTCTATTCTACTTTACGATTACATGGTATTCTATTAACATAACATATGCATTCTTGTAAGCCAACACACCAATATTAATAGAATTTTGAGAAGTAAAATCAAATCAAATCAGATTGAAAACTATATTGAAAAATCATAATCGAATAAAATCAAAACGCAAATTAAAATCCACATACACTTTGTTTAATGTGTTACCAAGTATAAAATCAAACATGTAACAAAAAAATATCACTTTCAGATGATTCAAAATATAACAACATGACCATATGAATTAATTATTTCAAGCGAAGCTTCGGAACTTGCAGTTTTTCATTTCTCGTTTTCACCTAACCGCTACATCGTTGTCGCGACAATCACTTTCCAAATTGTTGAAGCCTCCACCTCCCTTCACTGACAGCAGCTGCCAAAATGGGCTCCTCTTCCAATATACTTCACTAGGAATGAAGTCGGTGCTGTCCTGGTCGCTCAAAAATCAGAAGGAATCTATTGAATTTGTCATTTTCTTGCCTATGAAGAGCTAAATTGTTGAGTTGTATGTGATAAACAAACGGACATGTTTCCCGGTTGTTTCTAAGACCATGTACAATGGTTTCAACACCCATTCCATTTTCAACACCTTCTTTTTCCCTTTGTTAACATTCCACATCATCTTCTCTCTCTTCCACCTAATTTATTCAATACTTACTTCTTTCTAAATATCTATAATATTTTGTTTTAATAAATCCAACATCCTACGCCATAACTTTTAATTCATATTTTTGTTTTTTAGAACATAATAATTACATATTAATAATTGATTGTAATTAACTTAAAAACTAAAATAACATAATGTTTTTTTTTTAAATTGAATAATTATACTTAGCTTACTCTCTAAAATAATTCTGAAATAAATATTATTAAAGAATTAAAACTAATAACATCTTCATTTTTAAATTAGATATTGACCTAAATTTATTTTCAAAAATTTGGAACTTAATATTATTAAAACAACTAAAATTAAAAACTTTAAATGCACATAAGGAATTTCAAATACACACGATACAAATCACACAAAAAAAAGACATAACTTAATTAGTACAATAGACTTAGTTCACAAACAATGAAACTCTTAAAGCACACACAAAAATTTAAAATATTTTTAACCATGAAACATTCCAAATTTTGTCCATATGTGTTTGACTAGATTTGATTGCAATTCGTGATGTACATTTGAATCACGTAATTCAGATATAGCACGCACATTATTTGCAAATGATGGTAGCACCTCAGTCAAAAATGGTTGTGGTGTAATCGAACCACTTTCCTCAAATTGATCATAATCAGTTTAGTGTTCAGCATATGTATCTCATTCATCCACAACAATCATATTATGTAATATGATACATCACCTCATGATGATATCCAGATCTGATATCTCCCACATGCGAGCTGGTTCAAGAATGATTTTAAATCGAGATTGTAAGACTCCTAATGAACGCTCGATATCCTTCCGAAAACCTTCTTGATGTTTTGCAAATAACTTGTCTGGTGTAATTAATGGAAGTCGATTGATCTGAAAAAAAAATTGGATAAAAGGGATAGATACCATCAGCTAGAAAGTATGCCATGTCATATGGACGTTGGTTTACAAAAAAAACACAATCTTGGAGTATTAACTTGTTCAACATCATCAAACACCGGCGAACGATCTAGAACATTTATATTGTTTAATGTTCCCAGAAATCCAAAAAATGCATGCAAAATCCATAGATCATAGATGCAAAGTTTTCAAGTATAATTGTGGTGGTTCTCTTATCTCCCAAGTAAACTGACCTTCCCATGATGTTGGACAATTTTTCTATTCCCAATGCATGCAATCAATACTCCCGATCATCCTTGGAAAACCCCGCATTTCACTAACATGCAAAAAAATTTGCATGTCATCTTGAGTTGATGCTTTAGTACCTCAAATTTTGATATATTCGTCGACAACATCGGCAACAACACCATACGGTAACACCGCTCATACCACCAAGAGCTATTTGTGTAGAAAAATTGGGAGATTCAATTTCTCTCGGAACATGTTCATCACCTGTTGGAGTAGAAGAAAAGGAGGTGTTTGAGAGAAATATTTCCTCATTGATCCATAATTGGAAGATAATTGGGAATAAATGATGGTAAGAAGAAATTTGGTGGAAAACCATAGTTTGGTATATTTTGGGGTTGATTGGAAGTATGGTTTTGAAATTGATAATTGTTGGGATTTTGGAAGTTAAACGGAAAATTAGAAGAGTTTTGTATGTTAAAAGGATTATTAGGATCTATTTAAAGAAAAGGTTTAAAACACTAAAATAGTTGATTATAATGAAAGATTACATTTTCTGTATCCAAATAAAATAAGAGTACTCTCTATTTAGATTAAAAAATCTTGAATTTTGATATAATTTTTTTAAAAAAAACTTATTATATAATAAACATGTTAGAATTATTTGGTGAGGATAAAACTCAAAAGAAAACAATAGAGCCAATGAGAACACAACATTTAAATCTTATACATATTTAAAAAAAAATTGGGTTAAGCCGCGCCGGTGCGTACACGAGCTCATTGTTTCTGTCCAATCATGAAGCGACACGTGGCAGCATTGGGCCACAAATTTTTTCCAGCTGTTGAAACTTTCCAACGATTATTGAGTCCACGTAGATAGACACAAATATTCAAGACCTTCATTGCAAGGTAATTGAAAATCACTTTCACCACCCCCATTGTGGGTGGTGTAAGGGTAACATGACAATATTATATATAAGAGATGTGGCGTGTAGGTGAGATAGGGAATTTGGAGTAAATTATGATTTTCTGAAGAAAAAAGGATGGATGGTCGGTATCGGTTCAGTTAACAGTGTCCCGAGGGTGACGTCAGCCTACGATGCTGAGAGGCGAGAAGATTCCCAGCTCTGGGCAGATTTGACGGTGGCCCTTAACATCATAGCAGAGATCATGGAGGAAAAACAAAACACTAGGGCTCGGGTCAGGATTAGGGCCATGGAGGGAATGTTTGATGTCATTGCAGAAGGGATCCCGGCGAGTTAGCAGGTGTGGCAGAGTGTACATCAATCCATTCACCGCGAACCCACAGCAGAGGAGCAGGCAGAAATGGAGAGACGGGCCGATGACCATAGTTTTGAGTTGTTTGACGATCTTAATTGTCTGCAATAGTTTTATTAAATTTTTGCTTTGTAATATTTTGGATATTATAATATTTTATACATTATATTTTCAATTTATAATTTATAAAATTTTTAAAATTTCAATTTTTTTGAATTTTTTTAATTTCAGATTTGACAATCGATGTTAATTGGTCATAAATTTTACGACTGCTTAACATGCTTTGAACGAAAAAGTTTGACAACTGCCTTACAGCGAATATTTATGACTTAAATGCAACAAAAAAAATTTGACGTGACATAACGTTACGTCTCTTTTACGACAAAAGATGACGATATCATTTCGTCGTAAATAACAACTAACTTATGATGAAGATTCCTTTTCGTTGTCGTGACTTATTTTGTGACGGTAAAATTAGTTTTTTTTTTTTGTATACATTAGATAGTAGATTTATTATGGTAACACTTTAAGTTTGTGTATATATAATGATGATACACTTATATTGTTACATATAATAATGAAATACTTGTATTATTACATATATTGATGATAAATTTATATATTTACATATAATGGATGATTGGTTGGGTTTTACCTATAGAACATTTACCGTGAATTTTAGTTCTTATAATTTTTTGATGTAACTATATGTGGTGTAGATGTAAGAATTAAATGAGAAAGGAAATAAAATATTCCTAGAACAATATATTTTCTATAACTTACTAAATAATACATTAGAAAATATGACTGCTACATCTATTTTTTTATTTAACTTTAAATATAAAAAAAAACATGATAAGTAATTTTATAGTTGTAATCTAATCTATTAATTTAGGGTCTTTTAAAATTTTACCATTGCAAGTTTTTATGAAAAGTCCGTGGACATAAAAATTATTTAAGAAAGAGTTATGAACAAATAAGTTATATACAAGTTAAATCTATGAAATTAAATGGAAATATTGAATAAAAGACACCATAAAAAGAAAATAACATAAAACTAAAATAAACCTTTGAAAGTTCATAAATAACTCTATTTGGAATCATATTTAGCCGGTTCTTTGTATAGTACATGTTTGATTTGCACTTACAATTGATCAACAGTGGTATGGATATGTTAGTATGAATATATTAGCGTGAACACCATTAGCATTACATATATATGTCATCCAGACGGATGATAAAAAAAATTAACTTTTGTAATTACATAACATACACACATGAATAGTTTATATTACAAAAATTTGACAGACCATAAAAGCTAACGAATGGTTAATGAGTGAGTTAGGTGTTGTTAATAGGCCGGATAGATGAGGACAACAAACTCGTAGATAGTTAATGAATGGACGGGTATGGGTAGAAGGGTATGCATGGATGGGTATATGTGGTGGATGGGTATATCTGAATGAGTATATCTGAACATTGTGAAAAAAGAGGCTGATGTTAGTGTAAAAGATCACCACCGTAAAATAGTGCAGAAGATAAATCAAGAGAAAATAGGATTAGCAAACACTTTTGATTTATTAGAAATTAGGAATTTTCATGCGTCAAGCGCAGAAATAATAATTAGTTAATATTATTTTTTATATAAAGTAGTTTACATTGTGAAATTATCATTTTATATTTTAACTTCACAAAATTAGAAAAACTAAAATCTTAAATGTTTTTTTTAAATTGTTTCTTTTGATTTCGTTTAATTATAAGTTTTATTTTTTAAAGCTTAAATAGATTTTAAATTATATTTTATTAAAATAATATATATATATATTTAGTGGTTTCTTATTTAAGTATGTCTATAATAAAATATATAAATTCTAATAAATTTTAGATCTTTTTGTTTTAGTTAAAATATGTTAAAATGGTAAACATAAAATTTTAATTTACTTAATTAACTAATAAATGCTAATAAAATTTAAACATTAATTATGAACAATTTTTTTT
This sequence comes from Moricandia moricandioides, assembly GCA_905132885.1. NCBI lineage: Eukaryota > Viridiplantae > Streptophyta > Magnoliopsida > Brassicales > Brassicaceae > Moricandia > Moricandia moricandioides. Next base: position 199,749 of record CAJHQQ010000356.1, read on the forward strand.
ATTAGTATTTTTTAGGTTTATATTTTAAGGCACATCTACAATAATTTAACATAAATATATATATATATATATGTATATATATATATATATATATATATATATAAATAAATCAGAATTAGCATACATGTTTTACTTTATTAGAAATCGCCTAAACAATATATACAAGAGTTGCTTGTTCAGCTTTTCACAACTTGTTAATACCCTAACAATTGCTACTGAAAGATTCTTAGTCTACCAAAATTTGTCTCTCCGTCGTCGTATGTTTCACAGTCTGCTTCAACACGACCAAAAAACACTCTTAAGGGATTCTTACTCTTCCTCTATAATAATAGCCTCAGTATCTTACGAAATACAAACTACCCCATAGCTATTTAATAGTGATCTCTACGTTCCCAAAACCCTTGTCCAAGGAAACCATGGATATGGAAAACTTCCATATTAATAAATAAATTTTTCTTTTCTTGGAATTGTACTTATTCCTAAAGGCATAAACTTGCTCCCGAAGTTATCTTCTTACCTTTTCTTCATAGTATAAACTTACTCCTCAAGTTTATCCCACGCCAACTCAACATCTTGCATCCACATGGTCTCCACCACTCTGCATACCTCCTAGTGCACTCTCTGATGCACACTGCCTCAGTAACTACTTCAGCAACTTCATCAAGAAATAAAACCTCAAGTTTTCCTTCTCCAACTACATTATCTTTCATCCACATGGTCTCTACCACTCTGCATGCCTCATGTATTAAATAATATTGCATCTCATAGGGCCTGATATTTACCACTACTGTTCCATGCTATCAGCCCTATTTAGAGTTTATTATATGTTTTGGAGTATGTTTTAGAGTATTTTCAGGTTCAGGTACGTTCTAGAGAACTTTAGTGATTCTAAAGCTTTTAGAGATGTAGAACTGCGTAGATGCGTCAGATGTTTAGCTATAGATGAAGACCTTCACACTGTGCGATTGAGCTGATCTTTTGATAAAAGATATATCATTGAGTTAGCTTTCCAATTCTACCTTTTTAGGTGCATCAGACGGTTAGATCTAAAGTTATTCCCGATTTACTGAAGCGTGGTCTGTCTGCCTCGCGAGAGGAAGATGTTGACGGGATTAATGAGTGTCGATCGACGGTGATCCCAAAATAAAGTTTCGACTTGTTCTATGGCCAACTTAAGCCCATAAGTCATCACAAATTACCAAAATACATATGGACGACCTAAAACCCTATTTATATGTTTCTATTCCATTTTTTAGGCACCAAGCTTTATTCTATTTATTTGTTCTAGGGTTAAGAGAGAATGGAGGAACTCCTTCAGAGTTCTCCTGGAACTCCTTTGGTTCTTTATTTGATTTCTATTATATATCTATTCTATTCATCTATGATTTCTGTGACCAAGATCATGTCTGAGTAGATCTCTTGTTAGCTTTAAGTTTTATTAATATTGATGGATTAGCCAAACAATAGAATTTCTAGGGTGATTTTTAGATCTATCAACAGAATTGTGTTTATTGCTTGTGTTCTAGAGTAGGTAACTAGAACCCTGATCATAGGATAATTAGGCGCAATGAGAGCATGGTTTACTACCAGAATTAATCATGTTGATCTAGGTTGCTAGAAATAAATGAGAGTTGATTTAGTTGATTTAGTTAATTTAGTAAACTTATCGAATTAGGTCATAAAGCTTGACTCAAGACCATCGATCGACGCAGGATCGTTTCCATCGATCGACACTCATTCCGTGTCAACAAGCGAGAGCTGAGACATCGTAATTCGTCAATAGATTAGACTCGCAGCGAGAGCTGGTCGTCTTTTACATTAGATATCGAGTTCTATGATTAATACCCTTAGCTTCTATTCTCTATAATCCACTTGCCTGAAACCCTAGATCTAGCTATTTATTATTATTGTTTACTTACCAATCAATCAAACATCAACTTGCTAAATACTACAATATGGCCTCTCCCGGCAAGAGTAGTTCATAGGGTTAACTTGATAGAGTTTGCATTGAAATACATAAAAACCCCTCATGTCAAATTTGGCGCCGTTGCCGGGGAGTAAAGATTCACCATTAGACTCAATTTGTTTGATTTAGTCTAGGTATTTTTCTATATTAGTTAACTTACATAAAAAAAATTCTTGTGTTTCAGGTACATACTAGTTCTAGGAAGCAATGGGGAGAGGATTTTAGGATTCTTCAAAAAAGGAACCTGCTGATTCGCGCATGATCCATAAGTCTACGAGGGCAGTCGACACCCTCTAAGCAGTGATCTCTAGCAAAAAGAAGCGATCATCAATCGACACCAATACTTCGCCGTCAATCGATACTAACATCATGACATCGATCGACGCCCATACTTCACCGTCGATCGATACTAGTTGCGAGAAGATAGAGTAAATTGAAGTTCTTATTCTTGAAGCTGATGAGAATGGGATCTTACGAGACTAAGAAGGTCGCCCTCGCAGCAGTATAGGACAATTTATTAATGCACAGGGTGCTGTGATCCCTGATGTCATTGCTGTTGCTGAGATAAATGACTTCCAGATGAGCCGTGAATGGTATGATTGGGCAGCTCATAACTCTTTTAAGGGTTTGTCTCATGAAGATCCGAAGGAACACATCGAAGAACTTGTGGATCTAGTCTCAAGGAACGAGCAGAATGAAGTGTCTGAATACCACATGCTCTGCAAGATCTTCCCCTATGCTATCTTTGGGAATGCATTTAGCTGGTTTAGTCAACTAGAACCACGATCTCTGACTCGCTGGGGTGATACTGAAAGAGCATTCCTTTATGAATTTCTTGATGAAGCTGCAGTAGCTTGAGAAAAAGATAACAACGATAAGTGGGACAAGATCCTTGAAATTTGGAAAATAAAGAAAGAAGACGAGATTCCACGGCAGCTTCTCGAGTACGTAACAATGGGTATTAAGTATCATGGATCTGAGCCGAGCAGAGCAGAAGAAACCGATATTATTGATCCGACTTCAGCATCGATCGACACTAAGACTTCAACATCGATCGATGTTAAGACCTCAATATCGATCGACACTAACCCATGTTGTCAATCGACACCATTCTTGGAGCTAGAGGAATTCGTGAAGCAAGTGGATGAAGCACAAACTGAAGATTTGGGTCAGGACTCGGAGCAAAAGTTTAATAACGATCAGCACACTTCGAGAAGAGATTTGGAAAATTCACCAAAAGCTGACATTGATCGTCACCAACCCAATATCATCGATCGACAGCAATCCTACTGCATCGATCAACACCCAAAGCCCATCATCGATCGATACCACCTAGCTGACATCGATCGACACTCATTGTTAGATGAACAGCCAGGTTACGTGATTGAACCAGAACCAGTTGGGAAGAGTTTGCGCAAGCCTGAGACCTCACACCTTGCTTTCCCTGAACATCTACGACCACCTATCTGCACAGAAGAAGGTGCTGGTTTTCACAAAAAAGCGCAGATGGTACATGACCATGTGAAGTTTGTGGTTCCCAGTGCTGTTTTGGAGGTTGAATCTCCTATTCCACCAGATGGAAGTGTGCATATGGATATCTATGTTGAAGTATTAGATGATCTTCAGCATACAGTTGTTTCTCAAAGAGTATTGAAGTATGAAGGTGACGCTGCCCAAGGACCATCGGTCGCAGCATAGATCAACACCATCATTGGTGAATCGATCGACGCCACCATTGGAACCTCGATCGACATCAACACTAGAGTGTCGATCAACCCTCATCACATATCAGAGCAGAATAAGTTTGAAGTATTTCATAATCTTTTTTATGGAGGCACCACGAGATCAGAGAAGTCTGGGGGAAAGAAGATGAGGAATTGGAAGAAGAGAAAAAGGATCAAGGAAGATCCTCGGTTATCATTGATTCCCCACTTCTCAGATGGTGTCAAGAAGTACACAGTACGCAGCAGATGCTTCTCGCAGCCCTTTGAAAAGCTTCGAGCACTCCTTATTGTAGAGATGATAGACAAAGGAGAAGATTCTATGGAAGCTTTCACAAAAATGGTGACGAAGCTGAAGATATTGGACATTGGGAATTGTTTTGGAGTAAGTCCCCAATCTCATCATAACTGAGTCTGAACTCCAAAACGTCAAGCTAAAGACTATAAACAAGCGCTGAGTGGGAGGCAACACACTGTCTAGTAAATTTTCTATTAGTTTTTAATTATATTAGTCTAATTTCATATTTTTTTTATTATTGTAGGTTTTCATAAAAAAAAAATATTTTTCAGGAAGATAGTTTGCACAAAGCATCGACCAACACTTGATCATTGTCGATCGACGGAGCAACCCTAGTGTCGATCGATCGCCACTTTGTTGTGTCGATTGATGGTCACCATCAGCAAGCATGTATATCGTTTTTCCTTGTTAAATTTAGTCCTTATGATTTATTTTCTTCACCAATCTCTTACTGTATAACACTGGTGATAGTGTTGTTTAAGTCTGGGGGAGGTTTACTGATATTGCGTTCTATTTTGAGTTTTGTTTTCTAGACTTATTCTAAAAAAAGTAGAAACTTACAGGTGTACCATCAATCGATTTTGAAGAATCAACATCGATCGACCATGGATCATGACCATCGGTCGACATCAACATCGTGACATCGATCGATACTCTTTTACTGAGACTGGTATCGAGTTTCTCTCTTATGCTATTTACTTATGATTGAGTTTTTCCTAATCAATCCGGGACAAATTACACTGGGGAAAGTGTAATTTAAGTCTGAAGGAGGTTCACTGATGCTATTTGATTTGTTTTGATTCTTATATATATATATATATATATATATATATATATATATAAGTTTTTCAAAAGGTTTTATTGATTCAAGAAGAGGACTATGATCAAGATTTATTATTGACTAACCATACTTTAGCACCATTCTTAGAAGGTTGTTTGCAAAAATTACTAGAGATACCAAAGTGAATCATCATGCCACTATATCACACTTGCTTAGAAAATTTGAATGAACCAACGCTGATTTCCAATATTAATCCTCACGTTATTTGCTTGCTTTGGGATTTTGTATACATTGGATCGGATTCCTTCTGCAAGTCTAGAAGGTAAAAGTCTATGTGATTCTCATTCCCCTCTCTCTCCCCTTCAGATATATAAAAAGGGAATCTAACAGGATTTGGTGGCTACAACCATTAAAGCTTGATTCATATGATTCTAGAAAGAGATAAAGATCAAAAAGAAGTGAACATGATCTGGTGACAAAAACCATTAGGCTTGATTCATAGAAGCATATCCAAATATCTCAGTCAATTAAAAATAAAATAAAATGATACCCTCAAAGAATGAAGACATTGACTGAGAAGAAGTGAGAAGAGAGAGAGGAAAGGAATCAGAGAAGACTACCGATGTGCTCAGATACTTTTAGGGGTAAGAGTCCATATGTCCTTTGATCGATACTCCCAAGGTAAAGCCTGAACTTATATTTTATGCAAATAAATGAAATCAGTAGAGGGGTTATTCAGACTAGTATTTTCTGAGTTGTTGGTAGAATGAATTTGGTTGCTATACTAGGATAGGGCATATAAAGTTTCTCTGTGATTGACTTAATAGTATGTGGTTGCAACAAAGTAGGGTGATAGTTATACTTAGACATTATGTGAGTCTCCGCTTTTCAAAACGTCTTTCAGAGGCTTTGTTTGCTTGAGGACAAGCAAAAGGTTAAGTCTGGGGGAGTTGATAGGACATGATATTTACCATTATTGTGCCATGATATCACCCCTATTTAAAATCTATTATATGTGTTTGGATTATGTTTTAGAGTATTTTCAGGTTCAGGTACGTTCTGGAGAACTTTGGTGATTCTAGAGCTTTTAGAGATGCAGAACTGGACAGATGCGTCAGATGTTTAGCTATGGATGAAGATCTTCACACGGTGCGATTGGGCTGATCTTTTGATCGAAGATAGAGCTTTTAGTTACCTTTCTAATTCCACCGGTTTGAGGTCCATCTGACGGTTAGATCTATATTTGTGCCGGATTTACTGAAGCGTGGTTTGTCTGCCTCGCGAGAGGAAGCTGTTGAGGGAATGAATGAGTGTTGATCGATGGAACAGCCTTACCATCGATCGACGGAACAGCCTTACCATCGATCGACGGTGATCCCAGAATAAATTTTCGAATTTTTCTATGGCCAACTTAAGCCCAGAAGTCATCACAAATTACCAAAATACCTATAGACGACCTAAAACCCTATTTATATGTTTTTATGCCATTTTTTAGGCACCAAGCTTTATTCTATTTATTTGTTCTAGGGTTAAGAGAGAAGGGAGGAACTCCTTCAGATTTCTCCTAGAACTCCTTTGGTTCTTTATTTGATTTCTATTATATATCTATTTTATTCATCTATGATTTATGTGACCAAGATCATGTCTGAGTAGATATCTTGTTAGGTTTAGGGTTTATTAATGGTATTGATGGATTAGCCAAACACTAGAATTGCTAGAGTCATTATGAACTGAATTATGTTCTAGAGTAGCTAACTAGAACCTTGATCATAGGATAATTAGGCGCAAGTGAGAGCATCGTCTACTACCAAAACTAATCCTGTTGAGCTAGTTTGCTAGAAACAAACGAGATTTGATATAGTTAATTTAGTGAACTTATCGAATTAGGTCATAAAGCCTGACTCAAGAGACCATCGGTCGACGCAGGATCATTGCCATCGATCGACAGTCATTTCGTGTCAACAAGCGAGAGATGAGACATCGGACTTAGTCAATAGATTTGACTCGCAGCGAGAGCTGGTCGTCTTTAACATTATATATCGAGTTCTATGATTAATACCCTTAGATTCTATCCTCTATTATCCACTTTCCTGAAACCCTAGATCTAGTTATTTATGATTATTTTTTACTTACCAATCAATCAAACATCAATTTGCTACTTTATTCACTTCTTATTAATATATTTGCCTAGCTTAATCGCGACTATGTTGAGTTTATTGTGTGCCCACTCTCCATGTGGATTCAATCCCTAAATACTACAATTTGACCTCTCTTGGCGATATTAGTTTGTAGGGTTCAATTGATAGAGTTTTCATTAAAATACATCAAAAACCCTCATGTCATCATCCAACAATAGTGACTTTGTCGCCTAGTTAGTCACGAAATATTATTGACATCTACAAGCTTCGGCTTGCATCTTCAATCTCCCCCCTTTTAGATTTGTGTGCTAATCAAGCACAATATCCTTCTGGTTCAACAACCATGTTTCCTTACCTGGAAACTTCCACACTAGATATGCCTTTCTCCCCCCCCCCCCCACGAAATTTGCTCTATCTACATCTTCTACAATATATATATATATGTGTGCTTTTCTCCCTCACAAGCTATGCAGCATCTACATCAGGACGTCTATCACCATGACCTCCTCCCCCCCCCCACGAGATATGCACTCCTTGGACTATAACGTCACTACTTCTCCCCCTTCTTGATTGCATACTAAGCTAAAACAGATGCTTAGATGCCAAGGTTTACAAACACACCCGTCTGCTTCTTCATGCGTAATCATGTTACAGATTTTGCTGCAGCAGAATAGATTACAAGTACTGCATCATGCTCTGGCGCACCCGTCGAACTACCTCTCGACCAGATTCTGTTGAGGACCTGGCTTCCTTCAGGTGTCGTTTTCTTGACCATGCTCTCCTCCTCATCCACACCGAGTGCAAGCTGCACTCGTTGCTATTGTCTTTGAGTGATTTAACCATCACTCTCCTGATGATCACCTCGCATCACTTCATGATGCACTTCAAACTCCTTAACCACATACAGCTCCTTGTCTTGGCTCCAGACTTGACACTTCTTGATCTTTTGCAAGATCACTTCTGACATAGTTGCATCCTTCTTCTGATGTCTTTTTCTTGATTTCATCAAGTAAGCCACACTTGGCTATCAACACCTTTTCAACCCTCTTGGGTTTAATGAACGTCTTGTTCACCCTCTTGGCCATGTTTCTGCTCTTCTCAGAAGCAAAACGGTCCACCTTCTTGTGTGCAACCTTCTCACAGAACCAACAACACATCTGATGTTGCTTCTTATTTCGCCTAACATAGTTCCTGATACACCGATCAGTCTCCTTCCTTGTACCAAATGCACAACCATGCTTCAGAACCTACTACCTTTGGCTTGTTACTCACATTTACACGATGTAGATCTTCCCTCCGCATGTCTTGTCGTACGTCCCGACGTACTTCCTAACAAACTTCTTTGGCTTCATTTTTTTATGTGCTCCCTCGCATGAAGTGTGACAGTCACTTATGATGTTCTTTAGTATTCTCAGGTCCTCGGTATCCCTGTCTCCAATTCACCTTTTCTATCTGTCCCATTGAGAGTATCTTATCCAAATTCTTGGATCCACTATTGAGCGTTTTGATCTGCTTGCGATTCTCAGCCAAATCACATTCCAGCATCCTTGCTCTCTCTTGTTCACTAGTGATATTACGTGTATACGCACACCAACTAACCTAATGTGCACGCTACAACAATCGAATGGTATATCAATGTATCACTTTAGGATCAAATCCACAGAGACCAATGGTTACAATTTATTTTTATGGGTTCAATTTCAAGCTAAGACAATCGAGTGTTCTAAATTGAAAATTCACAGAGAGCAAGGTGGTTTGAATTCAGGTTACAAAGAATGGTAGCCTAGGGTGGTTGATCGGGTGGAAACACTTGTGAGCCAAACAATAATTTAAGTTTAGTTGGAAGCTAGTCTAGAACTCGGGATACTCAAGATGGAACAGCCCACTTTCGTGGTGATGCTCCCCTTGTGGATCGACCCCAACCGTCCTAAACTCTCGTTTGGGCCGAAGCGCGACCACGAGCATTAGAGATCGAGTCCGATATGTTCACAATAAACTCTAGTTAGGGATGTAATAATCATTCATGCTATGTCTAGCAACCTATTACACGGTTAAGGAATAGATTAAACCTAAGTTCATGCCCTAAGTGATCAGATTAATGCAAGCAATAAGAACAGCTATGAATGCAGACAATCGATTTATAACTTTTATATTTCAAGCTCACGGATCTAGCACCATAACACCCTAGACTAAGCAAGCCGACTACTTAGCCATGGAACAAGAAAACACAGAGATCATAACATGAGAAGACATGAAAAACTGCTGCAATAAAAGACAAATAGGGTTCAAGGGGTTCTTCTCTAAATCCAAAGAGATGGCCCTTCTCCCTTCTAAGGTAGAAAATAGCCAAGTACAAATCTATAAGGTCTCCTTTCTTTTGAAAAATGGCTTAGTAAATAATAGAAATCACAAAAGATATATTGCAGGTCTCTGGCGGCTGCAGGAGATAAAATAAGAATGATTAGGAAGAATCCCAAAATATTAGAAGTTTCCTTTAAAATCTCTGCCACGGGAGAAGTAAGTCGGTTACTCCGTTCACTCGGGAGCACTCTTCAGGTTGCTCCACTTGGTTTAAACGCAGAAAAACTCCAATTTGCATTCCTTTCTTCATGTGTCCCACCTAGAGCCTCATAACCTACTCCAGGCCTGTAATGAGTCAAAAAGGACTAAATTGACTCGATAAAGACCTGAAAACACTTTAGAAAAGCAAATGCAAAATGTGTCAAAAACACAACATATCAATTCCCCCATAATTAGATCCTTGTTTATCCTCAAACAATGTCAAGTATCAAGCACACGGAGAAAGGTTTGAAAGTGTGGGAACTTTCCTATTCTCGATAACCATACTTTAACCACAAATCTCTGAACCATACAAGAAAATTAAATAGGACAACACACCCTTACTAAAACCCCACTGACTGCTGTTCAAGATCGGCTCCATACTCTATATCTCAAACCTGCAAAAGTCACACCTTCTAGACAAAGCTTCTTACATTCAACTAATAAGGGCGTGAGCATCTTATCATAGGCATTAGTCAGGGTAGGCTGTTCTAGGTGTGAAACAGGGTATTTAAGTGTTTAGGTGGAGCTAATCAGTGTTTTTAAGGGTTAACATTTTTATGTAGAGGATGCAGGATATTGCGCAAAATTGCAAGAGGGGATAGATCCATTGATCTCCACAAGTCCCCACTCGTTTTCTTCCTCAGAGCAGTCACTCTTGTTTCCTGCTTCTCTTAGAGAGGTCACTCCAATTCCCATATCACCCTTGTTCGCTCTTTATACTCCTAATTTGGCACCCATTGGTTTAATCAACCAGAGACACTGTTTTTTTTTCTCTCCTCCCTCTCATCATCTTTTGGACTATGCAAATTAAAATTGAAGCTACTTTTTTTTACTGAAATGGAATAGATGATGATGACAAGAAGGACGTAGTTACATAAGTTGTGTATCTGAAGGTTCTTATTTCAGACTTTATTTTACTTCTCCATTCTTTTGTTTGGACCAGCCTATCGGTTGATCTCTCTCTTTTGGATCACTCTCACCCTTGCTCAGTAATTTCTTCCATAATCAAAACGAGTGATGTTTTGTGTTGATCCTTTAAAATAATGCATGAGGGTGGAACAATGGTTCAAGGGTTTAAGGTGGGAACTGGCTAAAAATGAGCCAGCCACTCAGGATCAACAAGATGGATAGAAAGAATAAAAAGTCATGAGTGTGTTCTCATTTCCCTGATGGAACGCCGATAACAAAAAGAATTGCAGTCAAGATTAAGTTCAAGTTAAGTGGAGCTAAGTCTTTCCAGTGTAACCTCGACAAGCCAAAAGTTTTTGGAGAACCAAATGAGATAATGTCAGGGTGTTCAAGGTCCACATGTGTGTCTTTCGCCACTGCTAAGGTCAGTGAATAAGATAACTAAAGCCTGAGGTGGTTAGTGATCAACATAGGATAAAGTCCTAAGTCCCAAAAAGTTTTCATTGACTCGATCATAAAAGTTGACTCAAAAAAGAAGAATGAAACGAGTTAGTAAACGACGAAGGCCCTCCCCCAGACTTACTTCACACCATCCCAGGTGTGAAAATAAATCAGAGAGAATGTGTAAACAAGAATATGATTTTTTGGTCGAGTACTTACCTGCGAGTTGCGGGTGCTCAGAAAATATTGGGTGCTCTATCGTCAGATCTCCGCTTGGAGAAGCCGCTCCTCACAGACGGATGGGTTCTCCATTTCTGAAACCCAGAATTTTTGAAATATCTCGGGTTTTTTTTTTTAATTTTTGACCTGAGACTCAACAAACTTAAACCAAAAATAAGTTAAAAGCAAATCATAATGATATTTACACTTACCAGTGGGTTGTCTCACACTAAGCGCTTGTTTTAAGTCACTAGCTTGACTTGGTGATATGGTTCAGTCAGGTTGAGCTTGAGCGCTTGTTCCAAAACAAGCTCCACAATCAGACATGTCCAGCTTCAAAACTCTACTCAACAACCCTTTAACAGTAGCTTCACCTTTCTCTTTCACCTCATGTGTGAGAATAACACTGACTTTAGAAAATGGTTTAGAGGTACCTTTTCACTTTACCTCGTACTCAATGGATTTCTCATCACAAATGCGAGGTATCAAAGTCATTGTAGGATCACCCTTAACAATATTCTTCTGGACCTTTTCTTTCACCTTTGCATACCCACTGAGTTTCTTGGTATCAGTGTGATGATCTCCATCCAAGACCAGCCTGCTCTCACCCTTATCACTAAGCTCCTTTTAGGATCAACCTTCATCTTCTCTCCACTAACCAATGAGATGCAAGAGGTATGCAACGTAGGGAATTTGGTGGGGATAGCCTTGTAGAAAACCTTCTTGTTGATGTTGGAGAAGGAGACTCTCTTGTTAAGCATATCGATGATTGCTCCCACTGTAGCCATAAATGGTCTTCCAAGGATCAAAGGCATCTCATAGTCCGTGCTCATCTCAACATCCTGAAATTTAGTACGCATAATCCAGTCCCCAACTTTGACAGGAATGTTGCGAATGGTACCATAGGGGACTGCTCTAGAAGAGTTTGCAAAATAAAGATTCATTTGAGAACGCTCAACATCAACATTACCCAGCTTGTCTACAATCACCTTTGAGGCAAAATTCACACTAGACCCATAGTCACAAAGAGCTTCCTTGAATTCAACTCCTACGATGGAACATGGGAAAACAAACTTTCCAGGATCATCAAGCTTAGGCAATACCTTGGGTTATGTTCTCAATGCTTCGATAAAGAGTGCCTCAATTTCCTCTAGAGTCTCTCTACAATTTTTGAAGAACATATGCAGTGGAAGAATCTCCCAAGCATGTTCAAATGAGATCTTTTAAGGAAGCCTTCTCACGATCTTCCTAAATCCAGTCAGCTGCTCTATACTAATGGGATCCATCAAATGTTTAGGTGGAGTTGGATAGGGAAACTTAGGAACATAGACTCGAGCTGGTGGAGTCTCAGCAGATTCGCTAGAAGCAGGGTGCTCAAATCTCTCTTATGCGCCTAAAGCAGTCTCAACAAACAGCTGCTCTATTGCATTACAATGCTCCGCCTCAGATTTTTATCTGTTTTTCCAGGGAGCATCCCTTGCTGCCTCTTGAGACTCTCAACTGTTTCAGCAATCTGAACATCCATCTTTCTTATCTGACTCGCAACAACATCGTACTTGGAGTTTAGCTCAGTGAACATGTTGTCCATTATGGTGTTGATGTCCGCGTGACTTGATTCAATGCATTGCCCTGAATCTGCTGACCTTGCAACAGTTGTTGCATTATCATACCCAAAACTTTCAGCTCATCTTGTGGACCGCTCGCCGAAGCTGAAGCAGCTTGTTCATTGCTCTGCGCATTCTGCTGGTTATGGTTCTGATTTTGGAAACGGTTCTAATCATGACTGAAGATGAAGGTTTTACCTTGGAAATTATGGGGAAAACCTATTTGCTGATTAGCACCTTGTGCTTGGTTGCTCTGTGCTTGATCTGCAGGATTCTATACATTGTTGCTTTGGTTAGAGAGCAAGCTAGAGAGGTTCTTGTAGTTGGGATTCTGGAAGTAGTTCTGAACATACCCTTGACCGTTTATGTAGAGAACTTCCTGGTGATCATTTCCTTTCTTTCCACTGCTTGCGGCTAAATCTGAGGCTATTTGCTCGGGTGTAGCCTCCTCCATGAACAAGATTTTCCCTGGTTTACTTTTGTGGAGCAGATCGACCTTGGCGGTTAGCTCATCCTTCCACTAAGTATCAATGTTACTGACTTTGGAGCGATCAGTCTTTGGGTTCTTGTTCGATGAGCTAGCATCCACGTTCTCTATCAACTCGAATGCTCCATCGTAGATTGAGTCATGATATCTCCCTTGCTCGCAGAGTTTAGAGCATTGCGGAACTCTCAGTCCACACCATCATAGAAGATTCCCAGAATATGATCATTATCAAATCCGTGATGACGACACTCCCTGAGGGTGTAATTGAACCGCTACCATGCTTCATTAAATTGTTCATTAGCATGTTGTTTGAATAGAGGAGATCTTTTTCCTGAGAGCAACTGTTTTTGCCTTTGTGTAGAAGTGGCTCAAGAAGGCTGCTCTGACTTGTTCTCAAGTAGTGAGAGAGCCAGTAGGAAGTGACTTCAGCCATTTTGAAGCTTTGTCAGCTAGAGAGAACGGCAACCGCATGCATTTGACAAAATCAGGCGACACTCCATGGAAGCGAGTCATAGCGCAGATTTCTTCGAAAGCTTCAATGTGCTCCAGTGGTATCTCAGCTGGTAACCCATGGAATATTTTTCTCTGCACCAGGTTGATCATGGCAGGCTTGATCTCAAAGAATTTCCTGGTACATGGCGGTGGAGCAATGGCAGAGCGAGTAGTAGGGAAGCTACACAATAGGTTTCTCTCTTGGATCGGAGCAGCTATTCCGCGGCTTGTTGGCAGCCTGCTGCTGCGATTGGAAGGTTTGCTGCATCTGGAGCATCTGCTGTTGCATCTGTTGCATTGCTGCAGCGAGATCATCCTGATTGCCGTAGTCGCCCATTGTGGTGTTGGTCGGCCTTGTTTGGTTTTGATTGGTTCTTTCTAACCTTGCTAGCTCCTTGTTGCTGAGTGTGATTAATCGAATTGAGGTGTTTCTTCGAGTGTTTCTACTGGACATACACCTTGAACATTAGCTGCAAGCAAAAAGGTAAAGCAAGTTAGAGGTCTTAGACTAGAAATAGTGCCAAAAAATAAAGGTAAAAACCTGGTCCTCTGCAACGGCGGCAAATTGATATTACGTGTATACGCACACCAATTAACTTAATGAGCACACTACCACAATGAAATGGTATGTCTCTGTAGAACTTTAGGATCAAATCCACAGAGACTAATGGTTACACTTTATTTTTATGGGTTCAATTTCAAGCTAAAACAATCGAGTGTTCTAAACTGAAAATTCACAGAGAGCAAGGTGGTTTGAATTCATGTTATAAAGAATGCTAGCCTGGAGTGGTTTGATCGGGTGGAAAAACTTGTGAGCCAAAAAATTATTCAAGTTCAGTCGGAATATAGTCTAGAACTCGGGAAACTTAAGATGGAAGATCCCACTTTCGTGGTGCTGCTCCATTTGTGGATCGACCCCAGCAAAACTAACCTCTTGTTTGGGTTGAGGCGCGAACACGAGCATTAGTGATGTGGTATTTTATTTTCACTTTCAAATTAACCCTATTTCCCACTCTACTCTCTCAAATATGAAGTTCAATGTAATACTTAGAGATCGAATCCACAAAGACTCTAGGATTGCAGAATAGACTTATTGTTTTCGAATTAAAGCTAGATGAATTATAACAATAACAATAAAAGCGATTTCAAGATTGATTTGGTTTGTGGGGATTAAATTAAGAGATTAGACTTAGGGAACATGTAGGTTTAGATAATGCAGACTAATAGATTGCTATGGTTTTATTAAGCATCGTTCTGAATTCAAACCTTTGCGTTTAGGAGATCGCTCTCGCGCATCTCGACTGAGCGTTGATCGATGAGAGTAAGATGGCATCGATCGATGCTCATTCTAAACAGTACTGGTTTCGTGGCTTGATGGGTTCTCTAAACTCCTAATTCAGTGTAGAACCCCAGCTTCTTCTGAGTTCGCTTATCGGCGAACTTGGTGAGCTCGATGGTAACGCTCTGCCAAGCGTTTTAGTAGAGGCTGTCAAAATCATCCCACTGCTCGATTAGGGGATGATTTGTGCAGTCCCTCGATGCCACCTCTTTTTGAGGGTTGGGACATTCCTTGAATGTCACAAGTA
>CAJHQQ010000357.1:0-214784 GCA_905132885.1 Moricandia moricandioides
TCTTTCTACAACACTATGTAACGTGTGATATCGCTTTAGAGGTGATATTAAAACCCTTATTTCTTGTAGTGTATCCAGTGATTTAATTATTAGTTTTGGTAAGAAGTCTATTAAAGCTATGAGTGGTGACTGTGGTCAAAAGCACAGAAAGAGGCGGGCCATAAACTGTCACCATTCTCTTTAATTTTTCGATTTGTATTTTTTGAAATTTAAAATAATAAAAAGATTGGATAAAATTCCACGTGCTATTGTCAGAGGTAAGACACCTCATAGCCGCCCATACCCGCACTTACCATGAAAAAGAATGGTTTATGATGCTTTAATTATTTTTTAAATAAAAAAAAAAATATAAAAAAATCTAGCTTACAAAAAGAGGTACGTGCACTATCAGTTTACGAACAATTAATTTCAGTTATCACTTTCTACAATCACTTTCTTTCTTTTCTGGTGAAAACACATTTTTTTTTCAAAGAAGAACAAGGTATGTTTCTTTTTTTCTGTCTGAAAATGTAGTAATTTGTAATTGTAGTATGTAAACTACTAAAAGTATATAAGTTAGTTAACTGAAACTATTAAACGTACGTAAACTAATAAAAGTATGTCAGTTAGTTAACTGTTTCTGCTTATAAATATTTGTTATGTATTAATGTAATTGATTTTACATTAGAAAAAAATATTAGTTTGTTGCGGAAAATAAAGTTGACTAATGATTATGTGTTTAAATAATTTTTTTATTTTTTTTTCCTTTTTTTGTGTTTGGGATTTTTTTCCTTTTGAAAACTTAATAAATATATTTTTTTTACTAGTTAATTAAGATATTTCTTATATTTTTGATTAATTAATAAATTTTAATATATAATATTTGTGTCATTTTTAAATTCAGAAATGTCGAGAAGACGTCGTGGAAACACAAATTGTTTGGGACAAAGAAGCTCAAATCTTCACAATGAGACTACATCACAAGTAAGAAATTTATTTTATATTTATTGCAGCTATTTTAATTATATTTTATTAGACAAAATTTTAAATATAATGTTTTTAATTTGTAAAATACGACGGAATTTATGTGGACTTATGAACAAGAAAAAACATTGATTGAATTATTTGATCAAACAATTTCTATGAATTATTTGGTAGAGAGTGCATGGTTGACAAATTCAACCGTGCATTTAATTTGAATATAAATTACAATTTTTTTCAAAAACAAACTTGATGATTTCAAAAAAGCATATAAGAGGTGAAAGTTTCTCATGACTTCTATGGTATAACGGTTGATCCGGAGACTTGGATGATTTATGCATCAGACGAATGGTGGGAGACTCGTGAATCGGTAATAAATTTTTTAATTATATTAACTAAAATAATATAATAAATATAACCACCACATTTATGATTTTTATATATGTTAAAATTTTATTAGGGATCAAAAATAACAAGATCTTTTAAAAGACAACCACCACCATTTTGGGATGTGATGGTTTGATGTTTCATATTGCATGATGTTTATTCGCAACTTCAACAGTCGTCACACCAACGAAGACAACAAATATTGAATGAAGGAAGAGGGGAAGATGACTTGCATGGTTTTTCAGACATTGATGGTGATGACATACCTCAAAATAATGTTCCTGAAACTCAAGAAAATGAAGAAATCCATCGTGTTAACGTTAATGCTGATACACATCCTTCAAATGAATATACTCAAGATCCAAATTTGCTTCCTTCTCAAATAGATGAGGAACATACATGACGTGAGAGTAGTTCACAAAGAATTGGAAGACGTGGGAGTACTTCACATACGTCTGGTAGAAACTCAAGAACTAATGTTGGAAGTAGTTCAAGAGGTCATCGAAGAAGATAATCATTTGAGACTACAATACAAGACACAATAAAGATATAAAGAATTTCAACGACAAAGTCTGCAACATCTATGCCCAGGTTAAGGATGATTATGATGAATTCAAAAAAGCAAAACAAATAGTTCTTGCTTTGGAACTTCCAAAATTCATTAAATTTTACTGGGCTTGCATTAACTCACTTAAAGAGCTGTTTTTTTGGCGGAAATATTTCATTGATATAGATGGAAGAAATGACGAGGATAAATTGCAACTACTAGAAGCTCCGACTGGTGTATCACGAAACAATGAATATGTGCCAACAATTGGGCTATGGCCAGTTATTTGGGAGTCCACATTCTAGAGGTTTATCATCTAGTAGTCCTTCTTCAGTGTGTAATACCCCAAAAGGAAACAATTTTCAAAACTGGGGTGCACCACCAACAACACAACAATGGGGTACACCTCCAAATATTGAAGTAGATGACTTAGGAAGGCACATTTTGGAACCAAGAGACCAACACAATTCATTTGAACTACTAGCCAATTAGAAATGCGCATGTACTCTGAAACAACATCCTCCCAGGAAGGTGGTAATACAAATACATGATTGGACCACTCAGCGTCTTCTAGACCCCACATGTCAATACTTTTACTTTCTTCACAAATATAAGTAGTATCCTTCGGCATAAGAAAACCAAGTTTGCCATTGTAGTTGAATCACGCATTGCTCTACAGAAGGTTTTCATCAACTTCACGAAGCTAAAATTTTCAGAACTCAAATCAGAACAAACTATGATAGACGCATATGCTTTCCTGTTGTTGCTATGTAGTAAAGAACACCACTGATACATATCCAGTTACTAGAAGGACGATGTGGGACACAACATTCAACCAACCTCCATGACAATATTTCGGTTCCTAATGTTAGAAATTGGTGCCCCACAGCAATCCACTCACCACATACGAGAGAAGTTATCATTGAAAATACCTTGAATTCTTTAGCAATGGGATCATATCCAAGATACCCATGATAGGTTTCTAGTACATACCTCCTCTTCCACTCCAGTTTTGGTAAAGTCAAGGACTGTCCCGTGCTGGGGTTACATATAAATGGGAGATGCCATTCCTTCCCGAACCAGTTCGACTTATCTTCATGTAAGAAAAAACCACTTGTACAACCAAACATTTCATAGGAAGTTGGGAAACATGCAAGATGATTGGCCGCAACAACATACGAGTTCTCTTCCAGATTTTCTGGCTAAGGCGAGGAGAAAAAGGTAATCTCATTGTTATCTTTGCAGGCGAATAGAAGCTCAGGGTGAGCACGAGATTTGGTCAAGAACAACTCTGTGAAATTTTGATGTCGAAGCGTGGACGCCCAAAACTTGGATAAGAAACGACATTTCCCTATCGACGGCAATCTGGAGAATATCTCAAAAATGAGATCCTCAGGGAGCAACAATGAATTTTGATTAAGTCTAGTCATCGACTGCGTTACGCGTCGATAAATGGTCAGATCCGAGAAGTTTTTCCTCTGTGGTTTCATGGCGAAGACGCTTGAGTATGTTCTACTGATGAGTGAAGTTTTTGAAAGAGTTCATAATGTGTTTTCTTAGACGAAGAGACAGTTTAGTAGATTGGAAGAGTTCCTATTGTTTTTGATTGGACGAAAGAGTTCATTTTGTTTTGAAAATAAAATCTTTGTCTTTATTCTAAAGAACTAGATTTTCTTCTTGAGTCTATGTTAATAATTTTCTTTTTTTCATTCTATAATAATTTTTAATAAAATTGATTTATATGTATGTTATTAATGAAAATGTCTTTGAAATATAATCTATTATTTTATATTTAAAAATAAATTGTTCGATAACAAAGTATTATAAGATTTATTTTATGAATTATTTAAATTATTTTTTTTGTTAACAATTTTGTAATTACTTTATAATGTTATCAAGTAATATGAAGATTTACATTCGTCGATCCCGTGGATGATCCTCCTCCATCATCAAATCCAACAATTTGCGTAGCAAAGGTAACCGCGTTGTTGTTCGCACCAGTGTTATCTGTAGCGAAGGTAACCGCATTGTCGTTCGCACCAATGTTATCCGCGACCCCAATTTCCACACCCACCTTCTGATTATGTGTTGGCAGATTAACATTTGTTTCTGCTTCCCCTTCCCAAAACATCATCTCATTCTCAACTACTTCTTGTGTTAGCATGTCTGGGTTTCCTTGAGTTGTGTAGTCTACCACGTTCGTCCCAACATCCCCAAAAGTTGGCGGCGCCTCATCTTGTGCAATACGTCCAGTGTGAGCATTGGGAGTTGGCGCTACAACTGCATCGAAAAAGTGTTACCCGATTAAAATAAGTATTAACTTGCATGATTTCTGATTAGCAGGCTAACTTAAGTAATTAATTCTAGAGAGAAGAAAATGATTATTAGCTATTTAATTCAACAATCTAACTTTTCAAAGTCTCCTTTAGGTCATTAATAAATCTTTTAATCAGGGAAAAAGTTCGTAGTCTTAATGAAAAAACTCGAACAATTCTGCACACATTGGTCTTCAACAAACAATCATAGACTGATTACCAAATTTAATTACTTGTTAAACATTTATTTATCTCGATAACGTCTCATCAAATATGTCTTCAGCAATTATTATTTAGAATTATTACAGCTAAACACGATATCCACAATTTATTATTAGCTTGTTAAAAATAACAAATGTAACATACTATCTTAAAATACACATGCAAACAAATATTCGCTTATGTAGTTTGATATTTTTATAATTCAAACACCCAAGAGAACCGCTTACCTGTTGGCACATTTCCATCAGCCATCTCATCATCATTGTCATCCAGCTCTATTATTTCCCTAGCTGGTTGGGTTCTACGATTCTTGTTTACCAGAAAGTTGTCCGCGAATGACATCTCTAATGAAACTCGATGAAAAAAGAGCATTCCTTCCTCGGGGAATATGGCACTCATAACTCTTTCAGTTTGGGGCTGCATATTACTTGTCTTGATTTAGCCAGGTAATCTGGACTCTTACTTTTTTCGAATTGATTGCTTATTCTTCATACTTTTGCTTAGCCAACTTATGTTTTGTGCTCTGATAAAAACAAGTAGACCTTGGAGCGGTGGACTTATGGAAAATGATCATCAGAGAAGATTAGCCACATTAACTTCTCTTTCTTCCACATCATTTTTTCTCTCTGTTTCACTCAATAATTCAACACTCATTCATTCTTATACTCTACAATGGTTTGTTTAATAAAATTTAACAGCCTTACCTACTATTTTATTTTCTTATATGTTTTTGTATTTGTGATTATATTCATTCATTTGTTGTATTTGTTGGCAAGATGAAGAGTTTTATCAATGCATTCAAGATTTCTATTCGACTATGTACAATGGTTTCAACACACAACACACTCCACATTATCTTCTCTTTCTTTCACATCATTTTCTCTCTCTTCAACTTAATAATTCAACATCCATTCATTTTTATACTATTGTTTAATAAAATTTACCATACAACACCTTCCACATTATATTCTCTTTCTTCCACATCATTTTTTCTCTCTCTTTCACTCAATAATTCAACACTCATTCATTTTTTATACTCTACAATGGTTTGTTTAATAAAATTTAACAGCCTTACCTACTATTTTATTTTTCATATTTTTATTTTGCTATATGTTTTTGCTTTTTTGGTTACATTCATTCATTTGTTGTATTTGTTGGCTCGATGAAAAGTTTTAACTATGCATTCAAAAGTTATATTAGACTATGTACAATGGTTTCAACAAACAATACACTCCACATCATCTTCTCTTTCTTTCACATCATTTTTTCTCTCTCCCACTTAATAATTCAACATTCATTCATTTTTCTACTTTTGTTTAATAAAATTTAACATACAACACTTTCCACATCATCTTCTCTTTCTTCCACATCATTTTTTCTCTTTCTTTCACTTAATAATTAAACACTCATTCATTTTTCATACTCTACAATGGTTTGTTTAATAAAATTTAACAGCCTTATCTACTATTTTATTTTCATATTTTTATTGTGTTACCCGATTAAAATAAATATTAACTTGTATGATTTCTGATTAGCAGGCTAATTTAAGTAACTAATTCTAGAGAGAAGAAAATGATTATTAGTTATTTAATTCATCAATCTAACTGTTTAAAATATCCATTAGCTCATTAATAAATCTTTTAATTAGGGAAAAATTTCATAGTCATAATGAAAAAACTCGAACAATTCTTCACACATTGGTCTTCAACAAACAATCATATACCGGTTACCAAATTTAATTACTTGTTATCCATTTATTTATCGCTATAACGTCTCATCAAATATGTCTTCAGCAATTATTACTTAGAATTATAACATCTAAACACAATCTCTAGAATTTATTATTAGCTTGTTAAAAATAACAAACGTAACATACTAGCTTAAAATACACATGCAAACAATTATTCGCTTATGTAGTTTGATATTTTTATAATTCGTACACCCAAGAGAACCGCTTATCTGTTGGCACATTTTCATAAGCCATCTCATCATCATCGTCATCCAGCTTTATTATTTCCCTAGCTGGTTGGGTGCTACGCTTCTTGTTTACCAGAAAGTTGTCCACGAATGACATCTCTAATGAAACTCGATGAAAAAGGATCATTCCTTCCTCAGGGAATATGACACTCATATCTCTTTCAGTTTGGGGCTGCATATTACTTGTCTTGATTTAGCCAGGTAATCTGGATTCTTACTTTTTTCGAATTGATTGCTTATTCTTCATACTTTTGTTTAGCCAACTTATGTTTTGTGCTCTGATAAAAACAAGTAGACATTGGAGCGGTGGACTTATGGAAAATGTTCATCAGAGGAGATTAGCCACATTATCTTCTCTTTCTTCCACATCATTTTTTCTCTCTCTTTCACTCAATAATTCAACACTCATTCATTTTTTATACTCTACAATGGTTTGTTTAATAAAATTTAACAGCCTTACCTACTATTTTATTTTCATATTTTTATTTTGTTATATGTTTTTGTATTTTTGATTACATATTAGTATTAAATATAGGTTAAACTTAAATTAAAATATTTAAGGGGTAAATAAAAGATTAAAGAAATCAATATGTTATGGTTTGGGTCACCTGAACTCTGTACCACCGCATGGGGAACCATACAACTTCTGAAAGAGCAGAAGAGTTACATTCATTGCGAATTGGACATGTCCTTCCTGTTGAGTGTGAGCTGTGCAATTGTCCCATTTTCGAATAATGAAATGGCATACCAGCTATGGACACCGGCCTGTGTACACTTAAGCATGGACACGATAACATGTACACCGGAGTGTGTAAAATTGAGGCTTGTATACTGAATTATGTACACGGGAGAATGTACAGCATTTACACTCCAGTGTGTACACTGAAGGATGTACACCGGCATGTACACTCGACCACGTACACCAGAATATGTATACTTAAACATGTATAGGATTTGTGTTCACAAATCTTGTATACCAATGCGTGTGCACAAGAAAATGTACACCACATACACTATATTATGTATACTAGAGTAATCACGTACGTACACTTAAGTGTGTACACTTGTGTGTATATCGTAGCTTTGATTTAGCAACTATTTAGATTTTGTTTGTGATCACTTTTATTATGTTGTGATCACTATTATACATCAATCGATCGAACAAAAATAGAATGCGTCTTGCGGATCATTTAAAGAAGTTGGGCCAAAAAGACCCAGTTACGATGGTCAGCTCGTAAAAGTAAAACTTATGGTTTAATAAAAAAAACTTATTAAAAATTGTAAACTAAAATTAAAATCATGCAATAAAAAAAGTGGCAAAACCTATTCTGATCAAAACCCGGGGTAGTCTTCTGATGTAATATATAATGTTAACTGTGTAGTCATTTGGTTAGATAAGATATGAGTTTGATGGAACATATCAGCACATCACATAAATTTTAGATTTTTTATGTATTCGATATACTTTTGTGTATTTAGAGAAAAAAAATTTAATGTTATCCATTAGTGGAAGAGGTTAGCGGTGCAGTAGTTGAATTGAGAAACAAAAATTATGATTATGAAACATCAAATCAATAATGATACAACATGTTACTCCTTGGATCAAGCGGCTCGATGAAGAGTTTTATCTATGCATTCAAGAGTTCTATTAGACTATGTACAATGGTTTCAACACACAACACAGTCCACATCATCTTCTCTTTCTTTCACATCATTTTCTCTCTCTTCAACATAATAATTTCAACATCCATTCATTTTTATACTTTTGTTTGATAAATTTAACATACAACACCTTCCACGTTATCTTCTCGTTCTTCCACATCATTTTTTTTTCTCTCTTTCACTCAATAATTAAACACTCATTATTTTTTTATACTTTACAATGGTTTGTTTAATAAAATTTAATAGCATTACCTACTATTTTATTTTCTTATTTTTATTTTATTATATGTTTTTGTATTTGTGATTACATATTAATATTAAATATAGGTTAAACTTAAATAAAAATATTTAAGGGGTAAATAAAAGATTAAATAAATCAATATGTTATGGTTTGGGTCACCTGAACTCTGTACCACCGCATGGGGAACCATACAACTTCTGAAAGAGCAGAAGAGTTACATTCATTGCGAATTGGACATGTCCTTCCTGTTGAGTGTGAGCTGTGCAATTGTCCCATTTTCGAATAATGAGATGGCATACCAGCTATGGACACCGGCCTGTGTACACTTAAGCATGGACACGATAACATGTACACCGGAGTGTGTAAAATTGAGGCTTGTATACTGAATTATGTACACGGGAGAATGTACAGCATTTACACTCCAGTGTGTACACTGAAGGATGTACACCGGCATGTACACTCGACCACGTACACCAGAATATGTATACTTAAACATGTATAGGATTTGTGTTCACAAATCTTGTATACCAATGCGTGTGCACAAGAAAATGTACACCACATACACTATATTATGTATACTAGAGTAATCACGTACGTACACTTAAGTGTGTACACTTGTGTGTATATCGTAGCTTTGATTTAGCAACTATTTAGATTTTGTTTGTGATCACTTTTATTATGTTGTGATCACTATTATACATCAATCGATCGAACAAAAATAGAATGCGTCTTGCGGATCATTTAAAGAAGTTGGGCCAAAAAGACCCAGTTACGATGGTCAGCTCGTAAAAGTAAAACTTATGGTTTAATAAAAAAAACTTATTAAAAATTGTAAACTAAAATTAAAATCATGCAATAAAAAAAGTGGCAAAACCTATTCTGATCAAAACCCGGGGTAGTCTTCTGATGTAATATATAATGTTAACTGTGTAGTCATTTGGTTAGATAAGATATGAGTTTGATGGAACATATCAGCACATCACATAAATTTTAGATTTTTTATGTATTCGATATACTTTTGTGTATTTAGAGAAAAAAAATTTAATGTTATCCATTAGTGGAAGAGGTTAGCGGTGCAGTAGTTGAATTGAGAAACAAAAATTATGATTATGAAACATCAAATCAATAATGATACAACATGTTACTCCTTGGATCAAGCGGCTCGATGAAGAGTTTTATCTATGCATTCAAGAGTTCTATTAGACTATGTACAATGGTTTCAACACACAACACAGTCCACATCATCTTCTCTTTCTTTCACATCATTTTCTCTCTCTTCAACATAATAATTCAGCATCCATTCATTTTTATACTTTTGTTTGATAAATTTAACATGCAACACCTTCCACATTATCTTCTCGTTCTTCCACATCATTTTTCTCTCTCTCTTTCACTCAATAATTCAACACTCATTAATTTTTTATACTATACAATGGTTTGTTTAATAAAATTTAATAGCCTTACCTACTATTTTATTTTCATATTTTTATTTTATTATATGTTTTTGTACTTGTGATTAAATATTAATATTAAATATAGGTTAAACTTAAATTAAAATATTTAAGGGGTAAATAAAAGATTAAAGAAATCAATATGTTATGGTTTGGGTCACCTGAACTCTGTACCACCGCATGGGGAACCATACAACTTCTGAAAAAGCAGAAGAGTTACATTCATTGCGAATTGGACATGTCCTTCCTGTTGAGTGTGAGCTGTGCAATTGTCCCATTTTCGAATAATGAAATGGCATACCAGCTATGGACACCGGCCTGTGTACACTTAAGCATGGACACGATAACATGTACACCGGAGTGTGTAAAATTGAGGCTTGTATACTGAATTATGTACACGGGAGAATGTACAGCATTTACACTCCATTGTGTACACTGAAGGATGTACACCGGCATGTACACTCGACCACGTACACCAGAATATGTATACTTAAACATGTATAGGATTTGTGTTCACAAATCTTGTATACCAATGCGTGTGCACAAGAACATGTACACCACATACACTATATTATGTATACCAGAGTAATCACGTACGTACACTTAAGTGTGTACACTTGTGTGTATATCGTAGCTTTGATTTAGCAACTATTTAGATTTTGTTTGTGATCACTTTTATTATGTTGTGATCACTATTATACATCAATCGATCGAACAAAAATAGAATGCGTCTTGCGGATCATTTAAAGAAGTTGGGCCAAAAAGACCCAGTTACGATGGTCAGCTCGTAAAAGTAAAACTTATGGTTTAATAAAAAAAACTTATTAAAAATAGTAAACTAAAATTAAAATGATGCAATAAAAAAAGTGGCAAAACCTATTCTGATCAAAACCCGGGGTAGTCTTCTGATGTAATATATAGTGTTAACTGTGTAGTCCTTTGGTCAGAGAAGATGTGAGTTTGATGGAGCATATCAGCACATCACATAAATTTTAGATTTTTTTATGTATTCGAGATACTTTTGTGTATTTAGAGAAAACAAATTTAATGTTATCCATTAGTGGAAGAGGTTAGCGGTGCAGTAGTTGAATTGAGAAACAAAAATTATGATTATGAAACATCAAATCAATAATGATAAGACTTGTTACTCCTTGGATAAAGCGGCTCGATGAAGAGTTTTATCTATGCATTCAAAGTTCTATTAGACTATGTACAATGGTTTCAACACACAACACACTCCACATCATCTTCTCTTTCTTTCACATCATTTTCTCTCTCTTCAACATA
Organism: Moricandia moricandioides; assembly: GCA_905132885.1. Lineage (NCBI taxonomy): Eukaryota > Viridiplantae > Streptophyta > Magnoliopsida > Brassicales > Brassicaceae > Moricandia > Moricandia moricandioides. The sequence goes on from CAJHQQ010000357.1 coordinate 11,050, forward strand.
ATAATTCAGCATCCATTCATTTTTATACTTTTGTTTGATAAATTTAACATGCAACACCTTCCACATTATCTTCTCGTTCTTCCACATCATTTTTCTCTCTCTCTTTCACTCAATAATTCAACACTCATTAATTTTTTATACTATACAATGGTTTGTTTAATAAAATTTAATAGCCTTACCTACTATTTTATTTTCATATTTTTATTTTATTATATGTTTTTGTACTTGTGATTAAATATTAATATTAAATATAGGTTAAACTTAAATTAAAATATTTAAGGGGTAAATAAAAGATTAAAGAAATCAATATGTTATGGTTTGGGTCACCTGAACTCTGTACCACCGCATGGGGAACCATACAACTTCTGAAAGAGCAGAAGAGTTACATTCATTGCGAATTGGACATGTCCTTCCTATTGAGTGTGAGTTGTGCAATTGTCCCATTTTCGAATAATGACCATAGTAGAAGAGTTCTCTACCAGTCCCAGAAGTATTGCCAGCAAGCCATTGGATTTATAATTGTGTCTAAGAGGATTTCTCTTGAAAAGAAGTTAGCTATGCCTGAGAAAAAGGTACAAACGAAGCAAATATAACATGAATCAACACAATAATTTTGTATTTAATTTATCAAAAAATATTTTTGTTAGATAATTTTTAACGAAAAACCATGCATAACGGTCTCTGAGTTGATTGACCGAGAATGCGAGAAAATTGTATTTTCTACAACACAGTTTAAACCCATAGGTTAATATGGTCTTCACTCTTTTAAAAACGTGAGTCTTCTAAGAGAAAGAGCTTGATGTAAGATCCTTCACAATCGGAGCAACAGAGTAAGAAAGAACATTTGAATTCATGGTCTGCATGGTTTCGTTCATGAAAATTACGCGAAAAAATCTATCAGACACATCTTTGTATTTGAGGAGACACTGTATATGCCGAGGTAAGAAAATTGTGCTCGCAATAATAAGAAAAAAGTTGTCGTACAGAAGCATAAGTCGTCTGCTCCACCCTTTGTGGTATGCAAATTGTACTCGCAATATTATATCAAAAATTTTGAAATTTTAAAAGATTTTTTATTGTTTTAATCTTCAAGGGCAATGGTCGTCGATGATGTTAGCAGTATTGTAGATTGTGCGGCTCGATGAAAAGTTTTATATGTGCATTCAAGAGTTTTATTAGACTATGTACAATGATTTCAACACATAAAACGCTCTATATCATCTTTTTTTCTTTCACATCATTTTCTCTCCCTTCAACTTAATAATTCAACAGTCATTTATTCATTTTTATACTTTATAATGGTTTGTTATAAAATTCAACACACAACACCCTCCACATCATCTTCTCTTTCTTTCAAATCATTTTCTCTATCTTTCACATAATAATTCAACTCTTATTCATTTTTTATACTACTTGCTTTTTTTTGCTATTTTGTCTTGTGTATATTAATTGGTTTCTCTTCTCTCGTTTAGAATGACGATGGATGATACTGTTGATATGGAGATTGATAGAGCCGATTATGTCTCTGCTTATTGTTCAGAAACAATTCTAAACCCTTCAGAAACAAGTCTAAACCCTTCATAAAAAATTATGAACCCTTCAGAAAAAATTATGAACCTTTCAGGAAAAAAATATTTACAAGTAAAGAAGTATATGAAAAAAACTTAAAAACGTTGGAAAAAACGTTTAAAAGATCTAGGTTGGGCCTTGTTAAAGCTTTAGGTTGGGCCTTGTTTAAGCTTCATGATAAGGGGGTCATAATAGATGATGCCAACGAACGGAAAGTTTGCTGCTTTATTAAAAAAGTTAAGATTTGTCGTCTTTTCAGTTTCATGTTATGTTTGAATAGTTAAAGGTTGTTGCTTTATTTCAAAATGTTGAAGCTTTACCGTCTTTTTGGTTGTCTGTTATGTTTGAATAGTCAAAAGTTGATGTGTTTTATTACAAATGTTTTATTACAAAATGTTGAACTTTCGTTGTCTTTTTGGTTACATGTTATGTTTGAATAGTTAAAGGTTTTTTTTAAGTAAGAGTTATGAATCTTATTCATTCATAAAAAAAGAAATTAAAGAAACTTGTTTAGGTTAAATGGTTTATATATTACATCAGAATAAGAAAGCCCCACATTATATAGGTTTAGTAAATTTACCTATATTAAATATGCAGCTTAGCATGATAGCAGTTATATTTCCATGTTGACCACATGATGATGTACAAACTTCAAATGCGACATCGGTGTCATCTATTCATTTCTTTAGTCATTTATTCATTTCTTTAGTCATTTATTTACCTCTTAAATATTGTAATTTAATTTTAACCAATAAATATTATTAATATGTAATCAAAACAATATTGTAATTTAATTTTAACCAATAGTTCAGCATATTGGTTCGTTGCTTGGGTGATCATCATTAATTAACTTGTACTGGAGTATTAATATGTTAATAACATAATTTTAATTAATATTAATATGTTTATAATATAATTTTAGTTAATATTAATATGTTTATAACATCTAAACTATTAAAATAGAATTACAAGTTTGACTTTACCTTGAGTTTTACAAATTTATGATGGTGTGTCAATTATGGCGGATGATGGCAATTTTGGCCGATGATGGTGTTGTAAGGTTCTGAATTCTGAAGAAAGAGGCGATTTCATAAAATTCCATACTTAAATCTGTTTGTGTTACATCCTGACTCTTGAGTAAGTGTGGTGATTCTTTCATCTTATGTTATGTGAGTTTAACAGATTCAATACAAGATGATTGAGAAATTTTGTAATATAAATTCAGATCTTTCAAGTATAGTTGGACATGTGAACATAGAAGTACCTAAAAAAAATGCTTATTTCCACCAAACGACATCTCATCACTGTGGTTGCCATTGGTAACTGTACTCTGAACAATTCAAACATGTGAGCTTGCAGGTGCTAACCTTGGTGATATCTTGCTATTGAAAAAAACATCTGTGTAGATTGACACTGTTATAGTTTGTGACAAAGGTGAAGTAGACTTTAGAGGTGATAGTAAAATTGAATAGCATAGCTGAGTGAGCTTGTGAAGTCAAAGACCATGTCAGAGCAAAGACACAAAACTTATTAACGTCTTATAAAATCTTTTTATTATGATGTTTTAAATTGCCCTTTAGTTACTAGGAATATTGCAAACATTGCCATTATTACTATTATATATTTTTAAATACAAGAAACTTAAGATATTATTTTTTTCTTTTAAAATCTAAAATCTGAATCTGATCCGAAATACTCGAACCCGAACTAAAAATACCTGAAACGACCCGAAGTACATAAATACCCGAACATGTTCTATATCCCTATACCAAAATATCCAAAAATCCAAATCAGAATTTCTTTTAAATAGGTTTATCCTAGGGAATTTTCTCAATCCGAAATACTCGACCTAAATTCGAACGAATATCCGAACACCCACCCCTACTTTCGAGAATCTACAACACACACTAAATTAAATATACGGTAAAATATAAATTTAGGCTACAATATTGTTAAATGTTGTTCTTCTGAAAAATGTAATTTTCCTTTGATGATTGAAATAGATTTGGCGACCAGGGCCGGTTTAATACAGGGGACGGCCAGTGCGATTTCTCCGGGTCCACATCCAAAATATTTTATTCTTTTTATAAATATAATTAAATTTAAATAGTTAATAATTATAGAATTGTGAGAACATAAAATATTTCCATTTATTTTAGGGCTTAAAAATTTATTTAACTATTTAACTGTATAGTAATATTTTTTAAAAAATATATATATTAAAATTAGAGCTTAAGAATATTTGAAACCTTAAAAATATTAATTTTAGGGCCTAAAATATTTTTATGCCCATGGGCCTAAATTATATTGAGCCGGCTCTATTGGGAAATGAGAAGACAAATGAGCGATTTCAGGCAAAAGCATAGTGACAAGGCTGTTCGACGGCGGTGGGAGCTTTGATTTCCGGTGGAGTCATTGTTTCCTTCAAATATTTTGACTAAAAGGTCTCTATCTTCCTCTGAGTACTCGAAATTAAAGCTTGTCTTCTTAGTTCTTATAGATGTGATCAGGGTTCTGATGCTTTAAATCTTTTATTTCGACTGTTGTTTTCTTCAAATATTTTGTTTGATTAGTGACTAAAGAGGGCAGTTGCCCCCATAAAATGCGTTTGGTGTACATTTGGTAGTTACATAACTCTGGTTTACATTTTGATAAAATATGATAGGGTATTGGAGAAAAGCGAGCTACTTACGTAGTTGAGTTAACTGTTTGGTTTGTGCTAGTTTAGATCCATGTAATGAATTTACACTAGTATACACAATAAATTAGTACACATCATATCAGTTGTCTTGTCAGTCACGAGCTGGTTAATACTCCAATAGCTGATGTATTGTTTTTTTTACAGGATAATGTATCCATATGGACGCTCCGACGAACTTTCATTTAACAAGGAGTTATTCCTTTGTGGTTCTAGACCCTTCTTCATAACCAGGATTGTCAGGTTGCTTCTGCGATGTAGGCAGGAGAAATGCCTTGATTTTGAGTGGTCCGAGGAAGACGATATGTATTTTTCGGATATAGTTTGTCCATACTGTAACAGACCAACAAGCATGTGGCTTAGTCAAACAGACGAAAATCCTGGAAAACTCTTCTATAGATGTTTCCCGGTGACTACTTCAAATGGTGGCATAGATCCTTGCAGGCGAGTTCGTCTGCCTCATCATCTGCTTCTGCGAGCTCGTCTGCCTCATCCTCTGCTTCTGTGAGCTCGTCTTCCAAATTCACACTTGTAGGAAATGTGTTGTGCAATGTGGGAGAGATTCTGAAGAGTTTAAGCTTGGATTAAAGTTAGAAACAAGAAATATCAGATTGTTTTCGGACGAAAAATGGAGTTTCATCTTAGGATCTTTGGTGTGATTTCTTTTGCTTATGTTTTGAAGTGAAGGCGACGGTAGAAGTGGTGGTTGTTTTGGTCATGTTTTGAACAATGAACTAATGGTTGTTTATTTATTTTTTGGTTCTAATGGTTTGCTTGTGTTTCTAATGTTTTAGGTACTTTGCTTTTAGACTTGGTTTAAAACTATTTAAAAATTCTGTTTTTCAAACTGGTTTTTAACAATCTAAGAGTCAAAGGCTCTTCTTAAGGGAGTTCAAAACTTCTTTATAAGCCAATTTCTTAGCCAATTTGCTTTATAATACTTAGCATTGTAACACCAGAAATACAAAGAAATACTTAGCATTGTGGGACTAGAAATACTAAGAGTGTAGTATTGGAAATACTAATATTGTACTGCTGGAAATACTAGGATTGTAACACTTGAAATACTTAGCATTGTAACACGAAAAATACTGGAAATACTAAAAGTAAAATACTTAGACACACTACAAAATACTTGGAAATACTAATATATGTAATACTTGGAAATACTACAAAATACTGAGAAATACTTAGCATTGTGAAACTTGAAATACTAGCAATAATAAGAGTGTAATATTGGAAATACTGAGAAATGCTAGGAAATACTTGGCAATACTAGGCTACAATATTATTCAATATATAGTAAAATATAAATTTAGACTACAATATTATTAAATGTTGTTCTTCTCTAAAAAATGTAGCAGGACGTCTGTGCAACAGGACGTGGATCAGCACACACAGTCAGTCCGTAAGTACATTTGGCTCAATTTTTCATGGACTGATCATTAGAGTTTTTCATGGACAGTCCTTAGGTCGATTAAATCATCCCCGTCAGTACATATGATCAGTCCGTTAGTACATTTGGCTCGACTTTTCATGGACTTATCGTTAGAGTTAAGTCTGGACAATCCTTAGCTCGATCAAAACGATCCCGTCAGTTCGTATGATCAGTCCGTTAGTACATTTCGCTCGAGTTTTAGTGTACTGATCGTTAGAGTTAAGTCCTTAGCTCGTTTATATTCTTCCAATCAGTACATATGATTAGTCCGTGTTGGATCGAGTTTTCATGGACTGATCATGTAGAGTTAAGTCTGAACTGTCCTTATCTCGATTAAATCATTTCCGTCAGTACATATGGGTAAGCCTGTTTGTATTTTTTCCTCGAGACCAAGTGTACTGATGGGATGCATGATCATCAAGTTTGAATATTTCCCCTTGACCTATCCATGGCCTGATCGGGATCTATGTACTTGGAAGTACAAAGAAATACTTAGCATTGTGGCACTGGAAATACTAAGAGTTTAGTATTAGAAATACTTGGTAATACTAATATTGTACTACTGGAAGTACTAGGATTGTAACACTTGAAATACTTAGCATTGTAACACAGGAAATATTGGAAATACTAAAAGTAATGTGGTGTACTAGGGGACACCACCAAATGCTCAACCATGGGGTGTACCTAAAATGGTCCCAGATGGAGTACACCCCCAAATGTTCAACAATGAAGTATGCCACCATATCTTCAGCAATGGAACAATTCCACAAAATTTTCATCCTAGTCAACATGCATCAAATTTTCAGCAAGCTGGCTCCTGAGGAACAATACCAACAAATGTTCATTTTGGATTTACAATTGAAATCAAGTTGAAAATCCGATAAATACTCAACAAAAGTTTTCAGAAGGTATAAGAAGAGATACTTCACCCAAGGTCCACCAAGAACCATCACCTGATATCGGTTTCACAAATTATGTTGAATCTGGAAGGACATCAGAAAGATCGAGACATTGAGGTCTATTCAATATTTGGGGAACTAAAGATGAACCTAGTGAAGAGCATCAAAGTCGTTATGGAGAAGAAGATTAGCGATCTGATTGTCGTGTTTTAATATTGTGATATAGTATTATTATTATTTTTGTGTGTTAATGGTTGTTATGTTGTAATATTTAAAAATATTTCTATATTATTTTCATGTATTAATGTATTGTCATGTTATAATGTTTTACAATATTTCTACACTATTTTGGTGTGTTAATGTGTTATCATATTGTAATGTTTTAAAATATTTATATATTATTTTGGTGTGTTAATGTATTATTTATATATGTCTAATGAAGTATTTTTGTGTTTATTAATTTCTAGGCATTTCATATCTGTAAATTGCGATCACAAAACATCTACACGATATCTTATGAAGAGAGAATTGAGTTGTGGAATTTAGAAAATGAGCAATTTGAGGAGTTAATAATTCAACCTAATTTAAGTTATTATGATCGATATTTTCATAGAGCACCTGCCCGGACAGACGAAGGCTTAGGATGGAGAAATATGTGGTCCCGACTTCAAGAAGATGATGCTGCTTGTCTTCAACTCCTACAAATGTCACTTCCATGTTTCCGAGCATTATCTGACATGCTACAATCGAATTATGGTCTATAACCAACTTCAAATCTAGGCATTGAGGAAAGTGTGGCCATATTTTTGCAAATATGCGGGCATAATGAAGTTCAAAGAGATGTTGGGTTGAGATTTGGACGAAATCAAGAGACTGTGAAAATAAAATTTAAAGAATTTCTTAAAGCGATAAAATTACTTGCATGCGATTATATCAGAACTCCAACAAGACAAAAATTATACCGAATTCCTGAAAGACTTCAAGTACATCCAAGATATCATCCATTTTTCAGTGGATTTGTTGAAGCTATGGATGAGACTCATGTTTGCGTAAAAGTACCACCAGAATTACAAGGAATGCATTGGAATAGACACAATAATGCATCGTTGAATATCATGGCAATCTGTGATCTCAATATGCTATTTACATATATATGGAATGGAGCACTAGGATCTTTTCATGATACAGCCGTTCTCACAATGGCACAAGTAAGCGATCCTGAATTTCTTTTGCCTCCAATGGATAAGTATTATTTCGTTGACTCAGGTTATCCAAACATACAAGGATTTTTTGCTCCAAATAAATCATCACGAAACAATGTTGTCAGATATCATATGTCCCAATTCAACTATGATTCTGCTCCACGAAATAAAGAAGAATTGTTTAATCAATATCATGCTTCTTTACGTTCAGTTATCCAGAGAACTTTTGGAGTTTGGAAGAAAAAATGGAGGATTCTTTGTGATTTTCCAAGATATAGTATTGACATACAGAAGAGAGTGATAATGGCAACAATGGGATTGCATAATTTTATCAAGATTTCAAAATTGCCAGATGCATATTTTACTGAAGTAATGGCTGAGACAGAAGGATTCAACACACAAGGGGACACTGATTTTCATACCGATTTGGATGATGTGGAAACAGTTGGGGCAACAGATGGAAGACATATGATGCAAATAAGAGAAATATTGCAACTATGTTATGGGAAAATCAATAAAGTAAATTTATCTTCTAATTGTAAGTGATTTATATTTTATAAAAATATGTTAAATATATTTATAATATCATGTAAAATATTATTTTCTATTTTCCCACAATTTTTAGTTTATAATCACCATTCAAACATTTGTCCCGCACTCTATTATTTTGTTCACCATTCATATATTGTTTTAAACTGCTTCTTTTAGATGAACCAAACTTTTCCTGATATATGCGTTTAGTTAACACAAACCACAGTTAAACCGCACCACACTAACCAATCCGCTTGTCCCACACTGCTCAGTCTGTTGTTATCATTTGGAGCCTAAGTTACTCACTTCTTTCACAAAGATAAAAATTTGAGATTTTTATTTGTTTTACAAAACTAATTTATTTCATGTTTGCTTGTTTACTCGGTATATAGTGATTAATTAAGAATAATTACTAATCAAAATGAATCAAAACTTTTGAAATTATGGTTTTTGAATAAAGTTATTTTTGGTATTAACAATGTCTTTTTAAGTATTTGAAAAGCCTAAGACAATCTTCCTTTAGTGGAGTGAGTATAAAGTATAACTGTCCCAAATAATTGGCATAAGCTTGTATGAATAGTTATAAATGTATTTGGTTCTAAGACGTTAGACTTAAATTGTTGTTGACATCCTACTTACAAATTCATCTGGTCTCGAAACCTTGGAGCAAAATGTAACCCTCAACCTCATAATCTATCTAATGCAGTTTGAACAGAAGGGAAAGTGTGATTTTTAAGACAGAGATGGTGAAGAACAACAAGAAGAGATGAAGTTTGATTTATTTTTTTAAAAGAGAGAGAGTGGAAGAGTGTTTTTGGCGAGAGCGAATAAAAGAGTGAGTAGAGGAGTTCTGTCTTCTTACTTCATCTACACTCTTAGGGTACATTAAATAGAGATGCATCGAGACATAATAAACAATAAACAAATAGGGAGGGTAGAGACAAAGGCTCGGCCAGAGGAGCTGAAAGTGACATCTCAACTATTTCTCTTTCCTTTGCAAAACATGTGAACTTCTTTTGGCTTTTTATTCCAACGGCTCTAGTATTCATTTAAATCATCCAGAGTTTTAGGAGAGTCTACATAATATTCCTTAGGCATATATCTTTCTTGCCTTGGACATTAAGCTAGGTTAAGATTGTAGGTTATCAAAACCACAAAATTGAGTTTTTTTTTCCGAAAAATCGAGTTTTTCCGCCAAAACCGCAAAATTGAGTTTTCCCGCCAAAACCACAAAATTGAGTTTTCCCGCCAAAACCGCGAAATCGAGTTTTTCCGCAAAATCAAGTTTTCCCGCCGAAACCGCAAAATTGAGTTTTCCCGTCAAAATCGCAAAATTGAGTTTTCCGCAAAATCGAGTTTTTTTGCTAAAACCACAAAATTGAGTTTTCCGCAAAATCAAGTTTTCCCGCCAATACCTCAAAATTGAGTTTTTCTGTAAAATCGAGTTTTTCGCAAAATTGAGATTTTCCGCCAAATTGAGTTATTCCGCCAAAACCGCAAAATCAAGTTTTCTTGCCAAAACTGCAAAATTGAGTTTTCCCGTCAAAACCGCAAAATTGAGTTTCCCCGCCAAAATCCCAAAATCGATTTTTTTTCTGCAAAATCGAGTTTTTTCCACTAAAACCGCAAAATTGAGTTTTTCCGCCAAAACCGCAAAATCAAGTTTTTCCGTAAAATCGAGTTTTCCCGCTAAAACCGCAAAATCAAGTTTTTGGAAAAATTGAGTTTTTCCGCTAAATTGAGTTATTCCGCGAAAACCACAAAATCGATTTTTTCCGGTAAAACCGCAAAATCAAGTTTTCCGTAAAATTGCAAAATTGAGTTTTTCCATAAAATATTTAATCAAAAATCATTTTTATTTGACTTATGTTAATGTATGAGATAATATATATATTTTGTAAAAGATTATATTAAATTTATTCACATAAAATGATAAAGGGTTTTAAAAGGGTTGAAAAGGGTTCAACCCTATTTTACATATGTTGACGGGTTCTAAAAGGGTTATGGTTCATTTAGGGTTGAGCTTAAATTATATAGGGCCGAGCTGGGCTGGATAACCCTATATAACATCCATACCTGTGGCCGTAGCCAAACCTGCGGCCAAAGCCAAACCTGCGGCCGTAGCCAAACCTGCGGCCGAAGCCAAACCTGCGACCCGTCGTTCCATTACGGTCGTAGCCAACCTGCGGCCGAAGCCAACCTGCAACCCGAAGGTCCATAACTGCCAAAGGCAACATACACAACGGCCCGAAGCCAAAACATGATCATAACATATTTACGGCCCGAAGCCAAAACATATTTTTTTCCTTAACTTAATCATGTTCTTCTAATCTTGTATTTTCCTTAAATTACTTCAATTCTCAATCCGTTTCTATAACATTTCAACCTAACATTCCAATTCTTTTTGGATCAAATCTAAGTATTTCACGTAAAAATCTCAATCAAGCATAACATCATCACAATCTTACATGCATATATCTTATGAATGTATGAACGTTCTTCGATCCTTGAGAACTATCTCGAAGAACGAACTTTCTATAAACAATTCCTCTAAGGCATAATCTTCATCCTAACAATCCAACTATGATAAAAAATACTAACTATTAAGTTGCCACGAATCACACCCTCACCTCGGTTGATCTTAAAAGATCGAAGACTTTGAACCTTCACGCGTTTCCTGGCGAAGAACTCCTTGGCCCCTCCTTGTTTGATCCTTCTTCTCGAAATCTTCTCTCTAGAACTTCGTTCATGCTCTGGCTTCTCTCTAATTCTTGTTATGAGTTGAGTGAGAAATGAAGGCTAGAGGTCTCCTTTTATACTTATTTCAGGACTTGCTCACCAAGCCGGCCATTAAGTGTTGTTTCTTTATTTAGCTTGGTCAAACTTATCATCAATGGCTCCAATAGTATCTACGCTTATTGCCTTATATGACTCCCGTAGACCCAACCTTCTTTTTGTATAATCTCGTCAGTTGCACCTGATCAAACTTGCATGACTTGGAACCCGCATTCTCCGATAGCCAAACTTTCCATAGTTAAACTGACAGTCTGTAATTCCCTTGCTTAGACTTTGGTCGCTCTATGTGTTTACCGAACATCCGGCACTTAGTCAAAAATGTGGCTCATTCTTCCAATCCTCATGAATACAAGTATTTCTACACTTAGAAAAATACGCTCCTTGTACAACTAAACCTCTCGCAATTTATTTCCTTCGAATTTAAAAATACTCTGGGAGCGGGTCATTACAACTCTCTCCCACTTAAACGAAATTTGTCCTCAAATTTAGCCTCGACCAACTGATGAACATCTAGCGACTTTGGAGCACGGCTCATACCTTTCTTGTAAGTAGCTTACCTTTTTCTGAGACTGATTTTTGTTTTCCACCATCCGACATTTCCTTCGTCACTTTTAGCAGTAGATTTAATTTCCCCCACTTTGATTCCACATGTTGCTTGATCAGAAAAAAATTTATCTTCCAGCTTCAATTTAAGAATGTTGCAAATAAAAATGATGCCATGTTTTCTCCAGCTTATGAAAAGTGCCCTCTATGATCAATGCTTTTCAGAAATATCATCCAAAATCCGAACATAAACTTTCGTCCGGTCTGACATTGTGCTAAGAAAACTTAATGATGTCTCACCATCTTATTCTTTCCCAACTAAGCACACTTATCCACCACATCCTCTCTTGAATTGAAATGTGCATATTAACTTAAGTAGACCGGCCACTATAATCCATAGTGATCTCTGAAGATTTGTTATTAATGGATAGTCCGTTCACAAAAATCCATTGTGATTAAAGTCCCCTTCCACTCGAACATTGGTAACTTGTAGCAACCCACTTGGTGTCTAATGGTCTGGTTTCATCAGTTGTTAAATCAGACTTTCATCCACCCATAGCAACTGCTTCAAATAATATTGCTTTAACTCGCAGCGTTTCAACCATTACAATCAGTTGTTCCGCTTTTTTCTCTACCAAAACACTTGCCTTCATGTGACTAATTGTATCTACCACTAGATTAATCTTCTGCGAGTGGTGGCTATCTCCAAATCATAGTCCATGACTATCTCCATTCATCTTCTTTGTCTGGGTTCATCTCCGGCTGACATTGCGGTCTTATCCTTGACTTCTTGTACTTCATCACGCTTCCATGCGCTACTCTGATCAGAGCCAGTAAGTGAAATTGATAAATGCTTCCCCACTCCCTGCACTCATCTCATATGTCACGACATTTACTCGCAATATTCTCAACAACTCATTCAACCCTTCTGCTTCCTTAACCGTCAAAACAGATAAGTTCTATCAATTTCTTTTAAAACTTGAAACAACAAAGTCAGATCTTTGTTGAGTCAATTCATAAGCATTCTTACATGGATGGTACTACCACTGCCATACCCATCCACCGCACTTTCAGAACCACATAACTTCCCTTGCATTGTCTCGCTCACCATACTCAATATCTTTTTTCGTCAACCCATTCAATAAATCAACCACTTGCAACACCTTTTACAAGTTGTCAATTCTTACCCACTAATCCGACGGAGTTTCTGATCTTTACTGGATCATTTGTCCACGGAAAAATGCAATGGTCGTGATCTTTCTTCGATTCGCACCACTCTTCCTTTGGGCGCCAAGTAGCCTAAGAACCCAGTGCTCATGTTCTAAAACTTCACTTGCTTAACTTCCATAAAAACATTTTGCTTTCGTAGTCACTCTACCGCATTGAAGTTTTTATCAACACCTCTCCTTACTCATCTCTCGAATCCGCGATTGTCCTCAGATTACTTTGCGCTCGTTTTTCACCATCTATTTCGTTCTTATTTCTGGTTCTACTGAATTCTCAAACCATTTCCTCATTCCTTGAAATATCAGCTTTTCTTTTTCCCATTCAATCTAACTTGCCATCTTTTGCAATCCACGTTAGCTCGGTAATGAGCAATAAGTCCATTCTAAGGATTCCAATGTACCATTTACCTAACATGTCCACGCTTTCCACCAACATTGAAACATCTTGATAAATGACATGCGAATTGAAAATCATCGTTTATGCTGCACAACCAAATTTGATCTCGTCCTCGAACTCATTCTTATGTGACCAATGTTGGGCGATTTCCTGACACACAAGGAATGCGACACCCGAAGTCGAACAAATTTTGGCATTCACCACCACACCACTAACAAGCTGATTAACTCCATCCTTACGTCCACCTTGTGAACCCCTAGTACCACGTTCTACTAACCACACACGCGTTCTTGTTGCACTTTCATCGACCCATTAAGCTTCCAGAAAGTGTGCTACACCACCCACGAACATCCAACACTTCATAATTCCATGAGACATTAACTTCCTTTATTCTCAGGAATTAACTTAGCAACTCTCACAATCCTAGCTTTCCAGTTACTCAACCAACAACCCATATCGCCTATTGCTTCGTACTTCCTACCATCATATCCACTCCTTCACTAAGGCTAACCTATCTTGATCCATCACACAAAACTTTAAGAAAATTTACTCATGCTGACTGAACAAACCCGATACCCTCATTGCCTACTTTATCAAAAACCCGATCGACGACAGTTTTTTATCTTTAACAATCGAACAAAATTTTGCTTAGCCATTTGCTACACAATCCAATTATAAACACATACTAAGATATACACTAGAAACATCATACCACACATCCTTCGCGCGAGACATAGACCATCGCTTTATTTCCACCCTTACCCACAAATCCAATTTTCGAAAAGCGGCCAGCCAGAACAGAACTGGCTGGCCTACCCCTCTCTAATACCAAATTGAAACACCCCAACCCGGAAATATTTGAAAAACACGTTGAAAATTCTAAGTAAAGATCTTTGTAAAACTTCCCAAACATTACCCAAATTCAAAATACCCTTTCCCGATGGTCTTTATAGCCTTGCGCTCCGGTCCACACAATCAACCTTACTTGCATTTGCAAAAGGAGGGATGAGTATACAAAATTACTCAGTGAGGACGCTCAAAACCGCCCACATGCAACTCAATAATCAAGCAATCAAATTCCATATTCCATTCTAACAACCTAGCAATTACAATCTATCAACCTAGCAATTCGTTTCCATCATTTTTTACTTAGCCAATTTTCTTTCCTATTACTTATTCGTTTTCATGCATTCAAAAACTAACAACCTAACATTCAGTTTTATCATTCCTTTACTTTAGCATTTCCTAACATTCCGACCCGAAGGTCCATCAACTTGTGGCCATAGCCGAACCTGCGGCCGTAGCCGGAGCCAAACCTGCGGCGGAAGCCAAACCTGCGGCCAAAGCCAAACCTGCGACCCATCGGTCCATTACATCCGAAGCCAACCTGCGACCCGAAGGTCCATAACAGCCGAAGGCAACATACACGGTGGCCTGAAGCCAAAACATGATCATAACATATTTACGGCCCGAAAACATATTTTTTCCTTAACTTAATCATGTTATTCTAATCTCGTACTTTTCTTAAATTACTTCAATTCTCAATCCGTTTCTATAACATTTTCAACCTAACATTCCAATTCTTTTCGGATCAAATCTAAGTATTTCACGTAAACATCTCAATTAAACATAACATCATTTCACGCAATCTTACATGCATATATCCTATGAATGTATGAACGTTCTTCGATCCTTGAGAACTATCTCGAAGAACAAAGAATGAACTTTCCATAAACAATTCCTCTAACCCATAATCTTCATCCTAACAATCCAACTATGATAAAAAAATACTAACTATTAATTTGCCCCGAATCACGCCCTCACCTCGGGTTATCTTAAAAGATCGAAGACTCTAAACCTTCACACGTTTCCTGGTGAATGGTTGTTCCTTTATTTAGCTTAGTCAAACTTATCATCAATGGCTCCAATAATATTTACGCTTATTTCCTTATATGACTCCCGTAGACCCGACCTTCTTTTCGTATAATCTTGTCAGTTGCACTTGATCAAACTTTCCTGACTTGGAACCCGCATTCTCCGATAGCGAAACTTCCATAGTTAAACTGGCAGTCTGTAATTCCCTTGCTTAGACTTTGGTCGCTCTATGTGTTTACCGAACATCCGACACTTAGTCAAAAATGTGGCTCATTCTTCCAACCCTCAAAAATACAAGTGTTTCCACACTTAAGAAAATACGCTCCTTGTACAACTAAACCTCTCGCGATTTATTTCCTTCGAATTTAAAAATACTCTGGGAGCGGGTCGTTACAGCTTTCTTCAATCTAAGAACATTTCCAGGCTTAACAAGATGTTCAAGACCAGGAGGTGATCTCATGGGAAATCGGCCAATTCCTACGTCAACAGGGACTAATGGTCCCGATCAGTACATAAACGTGTTGTCTGTGCGAAAACATACATCAACTAGTAAGAAATTTAATTCTCATACATGAATTTTCAAAATTTGGGTTTAACATACATTGACTTAATTTCCGTTAGTCAAAAGTTAAGTTGTTGTTGACATGTAACATGAAATTGGCCAATTCATACATCAACATGGGCCAATGGTCCCGATCAATACATAAACATTTCACCTGTGCGAAAACATACATCAACTAATACAAAATTTAAAATTAATACATGAACTTCTGAAATCTGGTTTTAACATACATTGACTTAATTTTCACTAATCGAACATTACCGAATAAAAATTGCATGTCACGTGTTGATTAAGTAGGTTTTTTTTATTGTATTATGTGGTAAATTAAAACGTATTACGTGGTAAATGACTAAGAAAAATAAATCATTTGGGCGAAAAGATTTTGTTTTCGTGTAACTCATTAGTTAGTTTTTTCTTTCACTTTTTGGTCTTTGATATTTTCGACTAAAAAATCCTAACACATAGAAGATAAGATAGTATAAAATCAAACATAGAGAAACAAAAAAATGTCTACCTTGTCCATTTTCGTTTATCTCTGTTCAATTTTGTCATTTGTTGTCTTCTCTGTGCTACTTTTTTTTTCTAAAAAGGTCAAAACAATTAAAGAGAAAAGCTAACTAATGAGTTACACGAAGACGAAATCATTTGGCCTAAATGATTTATTTTCTCAGTTAATTACCATGTAATACAGTTTAATTACCATATAATACAATAAAAACCTTCTTTAATCAACACGTGACATGCATTTTATATTCGGTAATATTTGACTATTCAAAATAAGATCAATGTATATTAAAACCAGATTTCGGAAGTTCATGTATTGAATTTAAATTTTGTATTAGTTGATGTATGTTTTCGCACAGGTGACGTGTTTATGTATTGATCGTGATCGTTGGTCATTGTTGATGTAGGAATTGACCGACTTCATGTTACCTGTTAACGACAACTTAACGTTTGACTAACGGAAATTAGGTCAATGTATGTTAAAACCAAATCTTGAAAGGTCATGTATGGAAATTGAATTATGTACTAGTTGATGTATGTTTTCGCACATCTAACGTGTTTTATGTACTGATTGGGACCGTTAGCCCACGTTGACGTAGGAATCGGCCGATTTCCCGATGATCTCATATAGACTTCATCTTTAAGCTCTCCTTGAAGGAAAGCATTCTTCACATCCATTTGCAATAGATCTTATTCTAAGTTGGCTGCCAAAGATAGGATGATCCTTATGGTGTGTAGTTTAGCCATTGGTGCAAAAGTATGAAGGTAATCTTCCCCATATGTCTGAGTAAATCCCCTTGCTACTAGCCTTGTCTTGCGTCTCTCTATTGTCCCATCAGCATTTTACTTGAAGGTGAAGATAGTGAAGATCCAATGGTTTGTTAGAGTTTCCTTTCCTTTGGGTAACTCTACTTCATACCAAGTACCATTGATGATCATGGCAATGGTTTCAGTTCCAAATGACTCTTTTCACTCCTCATGCTCCATAGCTTCTTCATAAGACCTTGGGATTTATATATGGTCTAACTTTCCAGTGAACACTACATGTTCATGAGGGTACTGAGCTAGGGAGCACACAACTTGTGTGGGATGAGCCACTGCGTGTGAGTTGAAATAAACGCTGGTATTGATCCAGTTAGAAGGAGGATTCCTGATTTTGGTAATGGATGTGCTTGATCAGTCTCCTCATTACCCATTTGATTCTCCTCATCTACATCATGTGGGGTTTCTTTGGATTCAGTTTCAAATTGCACCTCAGTTTCTTGTGAAGTTTCAGCTTGATCATGACTGACAGGACCTCCTTGTGTCTCCTCTTGAGATTGAGTTTCTTGTTCAGTTCCAGTTCACCTCTCAGGATCAGGCTGAGTAACTTCATCAGCAGATTGAGGTATCCTTACCTCAAGTTCTCTAGGTACACTGATGCCTAAGCTCTCCATAATGACTCGCAAGTTGTTTGCTCTATCTGAGGTGGATTGTGAGAGATCCTTGAGTCCATTTCAGCTCTTCTCTTCATAGTAGCCTCTGGATTCAACAAACTTGACATCCCTTGATACTAGGACCCTCCTTGTATCTGGTATATAACATTTATACCCCTTCTAGGTTTCTGAGTATCCAATAAACATACCCTTTGTACCTTTAGCTTCCAGCTTGTTTCTTTGCTCTCATGAAATCAAAACAAATACGCACAAACACATGCAAATGGTCTATAGAAATCTTAGAGTTATTGAGTACCTCATAGGGAGAGAGGTCATTCAACACCTTTGTTGGAATCCTATTGATAAGATATGAGGCAGTGGCAACTACATCTTCCGAAAACCTTTAAGGTACATTTGTATGAAACATCATACTCCTGGCCACTTCCATTAGGTGTCCATTCTTCATCTCTGCCATGCTATTTTTCTGTGGGGTATAAGGACAACTAGTTGGATGGATGATCTCATGTTTTTCAAGATATTGATTGAAGGCATTGCTAATGTATTCTCCTCTATTGTCTGAGCTAAAATCTTAATCTTGGCATTACAATGGTTAGTTACATAGCTTTGAAAGTTTGTAAAAGCTTCTAACAACCTATCTTTTGATTGCAACAATGTAAGCCAAGTGTATTTAGATTTTTCATCTATGAATGTCACAAAA
Source organism: Moricandia moricandioides (assembly GCA_905132885.1). Lineage (NCBI taxonomy): Eukaryota > Viridiplantae > Streptophyta > Magnoliopsida > Brassicales > Brassicaceae > Moricandia > Moricandia moricandioides. Next base: position 29,423 of record CAJHQQ010000357.1, read on the forward strand.
TATTTGTGTAGTTCTCTAGATACAAAAGGTGCATACCAAACATCAGAGTGAACTAAATCAAAACAATTATCATAAATGGTCATTGGTCTAGGGAACACAGACTTGCAATGTTTTCCTAAGACACAAGCCTCACAATTCTTTTTAAAAGAAACACCAGGCAACATGATTTTCAAGGCACGAGAATGGGGATGTCCTAGTCTAGCATGACACATTACATCTTTAGGTAAAGCAGAAACAGAACTGAAAGCATAAGATAAATCAAACGCCAACTTTGTGTCCTCAATCAAATACAAGTCTCCCTTGGTCACACCTTTGCCAAGAAACCTACTAGTTTTAATATCTTGAAAGTAGACATCATTAAGAGTGAAGGTAACATTGCATTTTAAATAAGTGGCGACATTCTTAACAGAAAGCAAGTTTGAAGTGAACTAGGGCATATAAAAGATTTAGATTATTTATTAAACAACCTTAGGTTTCCTATTCCTTTGATTGGTACCTTATCACCATTAACAGTCATAACATTACTTAAGGCATGAACTATGTTACTAATCAGTTTTAAATCACTAATCATATGTTGTGAAGCCCCTGAGTCTATAACTAAAAGTTTAGTAATTTTAGAAGCACTTAGAGAGGTACCAAGAAATTTAGATGCATTTAAAGATGTACCAAGAGTTTTACCAGCATTATCTTTTAGAGCCTTTATGAGAGCATCCAGGTCAAACCTCTTGATGGCCTAATCTTGTGTGTTTGTTGCTGTGGAGTAGGCAGATGATAAAGCTAAGGCTTTTCCACCACCAGAATTAGAGCGCATGGAGGAGCACACGGATGGAGTATCTGGTTCAGCCACGTAGGTTGAGAAGTGAGCTCTAGCATCCATGTACTGACTCTTCTGATCCTTGAACTTGTTTGGCTTCAGGTGAGGATGGAGCCAGCAGTTTTATTTCATATACCCCTTCTTCTTGCGATGGTAACATATCCATACCTTTCTTTTGTCCTTTTTGTAAGATTCTTTGTTTGCAACTGCCTTAGCTTTGTTGGTCATCACTAGCTCTCGTTTTCCTCCAAACAAACCAAGAGAAACTTGTCCTTCTGGATTTGAGCACACACCTCATCAAGACTTGGAATCTTGTATGCTGTCAGTATGTATTTGATTAGATCAGTGTAGGTTGGGTTTAAAGTGAGAAGCAACCCAAATATCTTATCCTGCTCTCGCCTCTCATTCAGAACCGAGGGATCAATGGTTCTTGGCATGAGCATCTCTAGCTCTGCCCACAGTGACCTAAAGTTTCCAAAATGGGTAGAAAATCCATGTCTTCTTGGCTGAGAGAGTTGATAGCTTTCTTTACCTCAAAAACTTGAGTAAGGTTTGATATGTTACCATAAACATTGTAGAGAGTTTCCCATAATTCTTTGGAGCTTCCACAGTAGGAATATGCTTCCAAAATGGTTGGATCCAGAGAGTTTTGGATGAGAGACAACACCATGAAGTCCTCCGGACCCCATTTGTCTTCATCAACAACCATCATCTCTTTTCCATCTTCTCCTTGGATGTTTTTTTTTGTGCTTCTCCACTTGAACACGACTCCATAAACCTCTTCTGACAAGGTAGTTAACCCCCTTCAGAGTGGTCACATGCTTACTGTTCTCCATTTCCTCTTGCTATTAACCGGTGGATAATAGAGTGTATTTTGAGTAAAACAAAGAGTATAAGCTTGAAGAAGATGGTAGAATAGAGTACTTTTCGGAAGTAGAATAGGTTTCAAGAGCTTTGAAGCTATGATACCATGTGAATTTTAAGACAAAAAGGTGAAGAGCACCAAGAACTTATGAAAGATATGAAGTTTGATTTGTTTGTTTAAGAGAGAGAGAGAGAGAGAGAGAGAGAGAGAGAGAGAGAGAGAGAGAGAGAGAGAGAGAGAGAGAGAGAGAGAGAGAGAGAGAGAGAGAGAGAGAGAGAGAGAGAGAGAGAGAGAGAGAGAGAGAGAGAGAGAGTGGAAGAGTGTTTCTGGCGAGAGAGAACAAAAGAGAGAATAGAGGAGGTCTGTCTCCTCACTTCATTTAGACTCTTAGAATACATTAAATAGAGCTACATCTAGACATAATAAACAATAAACAAATGGGAAGGGTAGAGACAAAAAGCTCGGCCCGAGGAGCTGAAAGTGACATCTCGCCTACTTCTCTTTCCTTAGCAAAACATGTGAACTTCTCTTGGCTTCTTGTTCTAACGGCTCCAACATTAATAAAAACCATCCAGAGCTTTAGGAGAGTCTATAGGATATTCTTTAGGCAGATATCTTGCTTGCCTTGCACACTAAGATAAGTTAAGATTGTAGGTCATCTATTCACATTGTACGGCCCAACTTGCTTTGGTCGATTCTAAGTCAGTATCGTGATCTCTTCCTCTTCCTCTTGTTCTTGTCTTTCATGTCTTCGTCTTCATGTTCACAGAAAGCACGTAGGGGCATCAATTGATTGTTACATGAAGTAATATATTGTTTCATGGAAGAAAGCCAACGAAGAGATCAAGATCATGAAACTGGATGCATGGAAAAGTCTTAAACAACAACTGATGATAAGGCCTCACCCTTTTCCTTTCCCTATCGTCATGTGATTCTTAAATTTCTCAAGGGTAATCGAGGTTGATGAAAGATTATGTGGTTTCCTTGTTCTTGGAGAACATGCCCATCTGATCAGAATTATAGGGTTTTACATGTGGATTTTTAAAAAAAATTCTTGTTTTGTGGTGCGGAAAAGAGTCTTTTATTGATATTTAAGGATTAATTGGTTATTTCAATATATCATAATTCTATTTTTATGTCGTATAAAATTAGTCAATTACAGAAAACGCTTTTAATTGGATATAGAGATGCTATTATCATAACAAGTTAAAAAGTTTAGTTGACTAATCAATGATATGTAGTGATGAAGTGGAAGGAAGCTAAGAGCCGCCATATGTTAGTGGAGCCCGCGAACAGTGTAAGAAACCATAAAAAACAGTTTCTTAATTAGGGATTTTAGTAGATGGTTCTTGCAATGTTCACGGGTTCCACGTGTCAGTGAGACCTGCGAACAGTGCAAGAACCCCCATAAGAAACTATGATAAAGATTTTGCAGGAAGGACAGTTCAGATAAGTTGTTACAGTAGTTGTTATAAATAGTGGGTCTGATATGATTATACGTCATGGAGTAATTTTTCATCCACGTTTTAAGGTGTGAAATTATAACAAAATTTTATTTTTCTGATGTTTAATCATCTTTAGAATTATATAAATGTAGTTGTAAACATTTACAATATCTTAACCATTTTATTTTAAACATCTTGTGTACATGTAATCTTGTTTACCATCAATCACAATTAAAATGCGGATAAAACTGAAAAATGTGAAGTTGCCTAATTTTACAATTAGAGATGCTATATTTTAAGCATTATTAAGATTTTAGTTATTTGGTAACTGAACTTTATATTTTAGTCCAGTATATAAAAATTGCTTGATCAAGACCATATCAATTTTCCAGGAAAAATTGTTGACTAATATGACACTCAAAAATTAAAATATCAAATTTTAAATATAAAATTCAACGGTAAGTAGATAGAGTTGTCAAAAAATGTTAAGCATATAGTGTTTAAGTAATTAGTAATTTTGAAGATAAATATAATTTAACTCCACTTGAAAGAGATTATGTGATGCTTTAAAAATAGTATTATCAACCACGGTCATAAACACAAAGAAAAATTTGGATCGAGATTGGAGCTTCCATGTTATTCCGAGAAAATGCATGAAGAGAATTTAGCCTCCGAACTCCACCTGCCAGACATGTTCCAAGAAACCACATTGACAAAGTAAATTATCTTGAGTCTATACAATTAGTCCACAAACACTGCAACCAAAAATATATTCACTCCCCATTTTAGCAAGTCTATCTCTTGCATCCAAATTATCAAGATTTGTTGTCCAGAATATAAAAGAGTGTTTTCAAAAAGAGTACTCAAACTAGAGAAAAACGGCCAAATATCAATATTGAGTCAAGGCTCCGATCCGGACATGTATTATAATCTATATATGCGAAAATATACTATTACATATATCATTCTCATTGTATATAACTTATATACTTGTATAGTAGAGTAGAACCAGAGATCATTAACTCAACTGGAAAGGAACCCGACCATTGTGTCAGAAGTCTCCAGTTCGAGTGAAAGCTGGAACGAATCCAATATTATATGTTGTGGTTTCGGACTTGGGGAGATTAGGGCTTGAACCCGAACCTCCCAGTAATTCAAAAAAAAAAAGAGTTGAGAGTTAGTTAGAGAATAAAATAGTGTTATGTATAAGTATAAATACTCTTGTTTTAATCTTAATGAAGATATTTCTCTTTCTACTGATATGGTATCAGAGCACTTAAACTGAGCTCAATCTTTGACCATATTTGATCTTCATTCATCATCATCATCATCATCATCATCATCATCATCATCATCATCATCATCATCATCATCATCTTCTTGGATTCAATCTCTCCTCTGCACAATTCGTCTTCCTCAACTTTCTTCGCCAAGGCAGCATCAAAAGCTTTAGATTTCGTCTTCCTCAACTTTCTTCGCCAAGGCAGCATCGAAAGCTTTAGATGGATAAAACTATAGTATCTGGATTGTTGCTATGACCACTAGCCTAGAAGCAAATAACAAACTTGGATTTATTGCTGGATATATTGATATGCCTTCCGAAACTGATCTTTCTTACAAGATTTGGTGCTGTTTCAATAGAATGGTGAAGTCATGGCTGCTTAGCAGTGTTTCTAAGAAGATATACAGTAGTATCCTCTATTTCAAATCAGCCACTGACATTTGGAAAGATCTACACACTTGACTTCACAAATTCAATCTTCCAAGACTGTACATGGTAAGGCACCAGCTTCACTCTCTTCGCCAAGGCAGCATGAATCTCTCTTTGTATCACACTCAAACTCAGTCATTGTGGGAAGAATTAAACAGCTTACATGTTGCAGCTAGCACTATTGAAGGACTTTTGGCTCCGAATGAAAATAACAGAGTCATTGATTTTCTCATGGGACTCAATGACAGCTATGACCACATACGCAGTCAAATCTTTATGAAGAAAACTTTGCCTTATCTCTCAGAAGTATACAACATTCTAGATAAAGAAGACAGTCAAAGATCTGCAAGGAAATCTTCACACACTGAAGTTGACACTGCTACGTTCCAAGTTTCTTCCAATTCCAACTATGGCAAGAATCGTCCAGTCTGCACTCATTGTGGTGGTTATGGTCACGTTGTTGATAATTTCTATAAGATACACGGTTATCCTCTAGGTCTCAAAACGAAAGGGAAGTTCTATAATAATAAAAAGACTCATTCTCAGACTGCCCATGTATCAGCTAATGCGATCATCACTCAGACTGAAAAGATCAATCCTGAAATTATAGCAACACCAGGATATCCTTCTCTTACTCCAGAAAAGATGCACAAGTTCATTGCCTACTTTAGTTCTCAGCTTCATGACTAGGACAGTACATCATAAAAAGACGGACTTCTTCTTTCGCCTTCATCTGTACCAAAGGCTTGCAAAGCGAATGGTACTTTCCTACCACTTTACACTTTTTCTCTTATTGGCATGCCTTCATCTCTCTCTTCTGGAAATACTATAGTCTCAAGTGAATCATGGGTTATAGATTGGGGTGCTGCAAATCATGTTAGTCACAACAAATCCCTATTCACTTCTCTCAAATCTTTACTAAACACCTTTGTTACCTTACCATTGGAAACTCAGAAGCATTGTTGGTATAGGTCCTATCACTCTTAATGAAAATATAACTCTTGAAAACGTGTTATACATTCCTCAATTTCGCTTTAATTTGTTGGTGTTAATTCTTTGACTAAGGATACTGAGTCTATGGTTGATTTTACTTCGAATAATTTCTTTATACATGATCTTACACGGGAGTTGATGATTGGCAAAGGTAGACAAGTTTGCAAACTATATGTTCTTGATTCAGGTTCTTTAATTCCAGCTTTGCTTAATAATAAAAAAAATGTTGTTTGCTTGTTTGTTGTTGATAGTCACACTTGGCATACTCGTTTAGGATACCCTTCTATGGCTAAGATTGACACTATGTCTGAACTCTTATCGATTAATAAAACAAAGAATTTTGCTTCATTTCACTGTGATGCTTGTCGTAAGGCTAAACCGAAACGTCTTGCTTTTCCATCTGATAATAACATTAGAAAGAACACTTTTGAGATGATTCACATTGATTTTTGGGGTCCTTTCTCTGTTATTACTCATGAAGAATATAAATATTTTTTAAGCATAATTGATGATCATACTCTTTGACCAAAAAAAAAGGTGATGATCATAGTCGTACCACTTGGATTTATCTTTTAAAAGCCAAATTTAATGTTCTGACTGACTTTCCTACATTCATTACCACGATTAAAACTCAATTTCATACCACTGTTAAGGGTGTCAGATCCGATAATGCTCATGAGTTTTCCTTTACCAATCTTTATCAAACCAAGAGTATTCTCTCTTTCCATTCATGTCTAGAAACACCACAACAAAACTCTGTTATCGAAAGGAAACACCAACACATCCTTAATGTAGCTAGGTCTCTTCTCTTTCAGTCCAATATACCTTTAGAGTAATGGAGTGAGTGTATCTCGATTGTTGTCTTCCTCATAAATAGAATCCCAAAACTAGTTTTAGGTAACAAATCTCCCTTCCAAATCCTTATGGGTAGAATACCAGATTATCAGTGTCTTAAAAGCTTTGGATGCTTATGTTATAAGAGCACATCTCTCAACGGTAGAACCAAATTTGATCATAGAGCTAAGACTTGTGTTTTTCTAGGCTATCCCACGGGTTATAAAGGGTATCGAGTTCTTGATCTTGAAAGCAATAGTATTTCCATTTCCAGGCATGTCATATTCCATGAAATCATATTACCTTTTGTTGCTTCCTTCATTTCTGATATAGCAAAAGGTTTCTTTCTACATCTTGTATTATCTGATGATACTGTACCTTTTGTATCATCATCTTCTGGTGAAACATCGGCAACTGCTAATTCACCATCTTCTACAGTTTTCCTTCTGCAACTGTACCCTCTCGTGTTCGTAAAAGACCTATCCATTTGCAAGACTACCTGTGCAATTCTTCTTCACATTCTCTTTACCCTATTTCAGGTTTTCTTTTCTATGAAAAACTCTCTCCTTCTCATTTTGCTTTCGTCAATTCCACTGTCACTATATCTACTCCGGAAACATTTAATGAGGTGAAGAAGTCTAAGGAGTCGTTTACTGCTGTGGATACAGAGTTTGATTCTTTGGAAGGTCTTGACACTTGGGAACTTTCTTCATTACCTGAAGGAAAGAAGAAAGTTGGTTGTAGATGGATTCATACGGTCAAGTTGAATGTTGATGGTACACTTGATTGATACAAGAGCCGTCTGGTCGCCAAGGGTTACACACAACAAGAAGGAGTGGATTTTGTTGATACTTTCTCCCTATAGCCAAGATGGTTACTGTTAAAATCATGCTAGCTTTAGCCGCTAAGAAGAAATGGTTTCTACACCAATTGGACATCTCCAATGCTTTTCTTAATGATGACCTTTCTGAAGAAATTTACATGGATATTTATCCTGGAAATTCTTCAAGAAAGAGGGAAAATCTTCCACCAAATACAGCTATTAGACTTAAGATGTCGATATACGGGCTGAAACAGGCCTCACGACAGTGGTTCCTGAAATTTTCAACTACCTTGATGAGCATGGGTTTTGAAAAGATCAATGGCGATCACACCATTTTCTGGTCTTATTATGATCAACGTTTTCTCATAGTGTTAGTTTATGTGGATGATATCCTCATAGCTAGTAAATATGAAGATGCGATCTCTTCTCTGATTAGTAAGCTGGAACAATGTTTCAAGCTTAGAGATCTTGGTCAACATCGATTTTTACTTGGTATTGAGATTGCTCGGTCTTCTTCTGGAATCGCTCTTTGTAAACATAAGTATATTCTGGAGCTCCTTACTGATGCTGATCTTCTTGACTGTAAACCTGTTTTTGTACCTATGGATCCGAGCATCAAATTATCTTCCGAGGATGGTGATTTGTTGCCTAAGGCCGAGTCATACAGACACTTGATAGGAAAGCTTCTCTACCTTACCATCACTCGTCCTGATATAAGCTTTGATGTCAATCGCCTTTGTCAATTCTCAGCCACTCCTCGTGTTCCTCATTTCAAAGCTGCTCAAAAGGTTTTGCATTATCTTAAAGGCAGCATTGGTCATGGACTTTATTATACAGTTGACAATGATTTTCAAATCAAGGCTTTGTGTGATGAAGACTGGTCAAACTGTCTAGACACTCATCGATCCATCTCTGGTTTCTGCATCTTCATTGGTGATTCTCTTATTTCTTGAAAATCCAAGAAACAAGATGTTGTTTCTTATTCTTCTGCAGAAGCCGAGTACATGTCTATGTTGGCTCTCTTGCATGGTTAATCATGTTCAAGTTGCTCCACCTTCTGTTCCTATTGCGATAATACTACTGCTCTGCATATATCTAAGAACCATGAATTCCACGAGCGCACCAAATATATAGAACGGGATTGTCATTCAATCCGAGAGAAACTTGAAGCTGGACAGTTGAAGATACTTCATGTTAGGTCTGAGAATCAGCTGGCAGATCCTTTCACAAAGGCGCTATATCCTGTTCTGTTCCATCGTCTCATATCCAAAATGGGTCTTCTTAACATTTTAATGTCATCTTTAGGGAGACTATTACATATATCATTCTCATTGTATATAACTCATATACTCATACTTGTATAGTAGAGTAGAGAGTTAGCTAGAGAATAAAACAGTCTAATGTATCAGTATAAATACTCTTGTGTACATGACATTTAATCTTAATGAAGATTTTTCTCTTTCTAGATATATGCCCGAATTTCATCTTTTTATAAAAAAAAATCATAACTCAACTCAAAAAATGGTTAAAACATAATTGACCATAATTCATTATCCATCGAATCACAAATTGCCATTTAGAAAGGGATGCTCTCCATTTCTCCAAGTCGACATGAAACTTAGCTTTAGGGATGCTCTGACAAGTGGAGATACATGTAAGCTAAACCTCAGCTTTATCGCCTCACTGAAACTCCACAAATTATCGTCTAAATGGTTTAGTTCACTTTCATTTCATTGAAGCTTGTCTGGAAGATAAATGCTCGATGGATATAGCATATATCCCAATCTAAAAACTGCACATACACCTTTGGAACAAAAATTTATTTGTTGTAAGTAGAGAAGATAAAAGAGGAATTTGTGTGTCTTATTCCATAAATAATGAACTCTTTATATAGGGATACAATATAGGGATTTAGCTTGGAGAAGAAGTACAAGTAAATCTTGGTGAACAAGACTTTCTATAATCGACATCACAATATATTCTTAACACTTCCCCTTAATGTCTATTATGCGTGTAGATGCTGTCTCATTAAAAACCTTACCAGGAAAACCCAATAGGAAAAACCATGGTTAAGGGAAAAAGAGTGCAACGCGCAATTACTTCCCCTAATGTGTACATACGTCAAGATCTCTGAGACGACGTAATCCGATAAGATAAACCAACTTCTTAAAAGTAACAGTGGGTAGCGCCTTGGTGAATAAATCAGCCAAATTGTCACTTGAACGACACGAACATCGCCATTCTTGTGTAGATCATGTGTGAAAAAGAACTTCAGTAGAATGTGCTTTGTACTGTCTCCTTTGATGTATCCATCTTTGAGTTGTGCGATACATGCAACACTGTCCTCATACATGATTGTTGGAGCTTCTTTCCCTGTAGATAGACCACAACTTCTCGTATATGTTGAATGACAGATCTTAACCATACACACTCTTGACTAGCTTCATGAATGGCTAAAATCTCTGCGTGGTTAGAAGAAGTTGCTGAAATGGTTTGCTTCATCGAACGCCAAGAGATAGCAGTTCTACCACAAGTAAACACATATCATGTTTGTGATCTAGCATTGTGGGGGTCGGACATGTACCCAGCATCTGCATAACCAATCAAATCTTATGTGGATGGGTTAGGAAAGAATATACCCATGTCTTTCGTACCTTGGAGGTAACGAAGTATATGTTTTATCCCATTCCAATGCCTTCGAGTCGGGCATGAACTAAATCTTGCCAATAAATTCACTTGAAATGATATATCCGGTCTTGTATGACTGGCAAGGTACATTAATGCCCCTATTGCACTTAAGTATGGTACTTCAAGACTAAGAATTTCTTCATTATTCTCTTTAGGGCAGAAGGGATCTTTATTCACATCGAGTGATCTTACAACCATATGACTACTCAAAGGATGGGTTTGATCCATAGAAAATTGTTTAGCCACATTTTCTGTGTAAGTTTCTTGATGCCCTAAGATTCCATTCTTGAGATGCTCAATTTGTAGTCCCAAACAAAACTTTGTTTTTCCTTTTGACATAGACAACAATCTATTGGTCTATTTGGACTTCAAGCAAAATATCTTTACATACACTTGTCTAATCATTTGTATTGTATATACGAGTTACCAATACTCTTATTATGAATTTCTTTCACGAAAATATTAGTAACTTTGCTCAAATAACATTTTAAATATGGTATTTCAACCAAACATATATGGAGATCTTTTAAGATAACATCTCCCTTTTTTAGATCTTCAGTTTAAAATCTATACATATTTCTTTCAAAATACCATTTTCCATAGCTCTTCACGAGTTTTGATTATATTCAAATCAACGATTCTATTGATCTATAATCTCTGGATAAATACAAATCATGTATTGATTAACTTTTAATATTTCATATATCTCATAAACATATTTCAATCGAATAGCTAGAGTTCTTGGGAACATGATTTTATATCAATAATCCTTGATGGATTTTATCTTTCAGAGATTATCATTTTCTAGTGGGTCATATAATTCAAGTTCTTCCTTTATTGCCAGATTAATAAGGAACTTGAAAATAGTTGCATCTACCACATGAGACTATGTTTTTTCATAATCAATTGCATATTGATTTTTCTTTGGTGCAACAACTCATTTCTATCTCATTTTTTTACACATTTTGGTGTATGGACTACTGGTCCAAATACTTCTCTCTTTCATGAGAATTTGTATCTTTGTCTATTATTTCTTTCTGATTTGGCCAATCATTTCTTTGTGTACACTTTTCAATAGACTTTGTTTCAAGATCCCCTTTCTCATTCATCATATCAACTGCTACTTTGCATGCATAAATATCATCGACGTCGATTTGCTTATCGGTTCCATTATATTTCGTACATGACAGAACTTATTGAGATCTCTTCATTGTCTCAGGTACCTGAATTTCTTTCAGTATGTTTAACATCTATTCTGGAGATCATTCGGTGACTATATTTCCTCTTGAGCATTATTTATTTATGCTCCTTTTCATTTACGAGGATTTTTATCTTTGGAACCAATATGTCTACCACACTTCAGGTGTGACTAGCAGTTTGATCTTATTATTCTAGAACATCAATTCTGATTGGAGCATTTACAACTGATATTGTGATTTGATCACTCTATTTATATGGGTCAGTAAATATGTCTGGCAAATGCTTTACTAAGCTTTAATTGAATTATCTTTTGACTTTTTTGACATTTTCTTTAGTCCGAGGATCAATGATAATTCATATCAACTTATTTAATTTTTTAGCTTTTTATTTTCTCCCCTTATGTTGGAAATACTAATTCACTTTTAGCATTCATATCGAGCCGTACTTATATTCTTCAAGGATGGCTCTACATTCTTAAGTATCAGTGGAGATTCATATCCAACAAATATTTTCAACCTCATTTGAAAATTCATCTTCATTAAAGCTCTGTGGTGGAGCAACTGAGATGTATATCACACATCCAACATTCTTAGATGAAATGGTTGGTTTCTGACCCAATAGGGGAGAACTAATGATTTCTTATTGGCTTGATGCAAACTAGTGTTGCTCAAAATGTTTAGCACTTATCCAATGAATTTTCCATAGTCATCAAAGACTTTAAGAAGTGAATTCACCAATATTATAAAGATGCATGGTAGGTGATCAGTCCACCAACATCTCCTTTTTTTATGCCAATAACTTCTTTTGGCAGGTGAAAACCGTATTACTCTTTCATCATGTAAGCAAGCAACATATGTAAAATCATTTCAATGATTCTTCTGGTTCTTCAATGATTATTCCACATAAATCTTAAAATATCTTTTCGCATCATTACTGAACCAAAATGGTCTAACTGGTTCATGCCAAATATTTTTGTAAACTTCTGGTTTACTATATATTTATCTCCATTATACTAATCCTTGTGTAGTACAATATATAAAAGGATGTATATACTATTTAAGCTACTTTTAGAGCCTTAAGAATACTTGTGATTGAAATAAATTTAACATTTCCTTTCCTTACTGTCTCACAATTATTTGTCTCAAAATTTTATGGACTTACTTTAAGAAAGATTCATCAATCTCATTTTAGTTAGAAAATCTTGAATGAGATTTTCTAACTCTTCGCCTCAAGATGATAACATTACAAGTTTATCAATCTTGAATGAATCTCATTTTCGAATCAATAATATACCTTTTTGGGTCATATATTCTTTCTTAGATCCTTATAACTTTTGAGACTTATAAGAATATAATACAATAAGGCTTTCTTATATGCAAAAATATTATGTGCTCTTCTCGAGCATTCATATATATATATATCCTTGTATTGTACTCACAATAATTTTCTTTCATCTTTAAATGATTGAATAATATCTTTTCTTTATTACCATATTTATTTTCTCAACTTCAAGTGAGAATATGGGTTCTAAAAAGAAACTCTTTGATATGAACTTTGACCATAACCATATATATATCCACATTCACTTCCACAACCATTTTTATTTTCATTTTCTTAACCAATATTATTTGTGTAGATTTTCTTTCTCAAAGTGTCACATTCTGTTCAAGAGAACGAATCATAACCACCTAGACGTGATTTATGATCTTACATCAATACCCCATTGTTTTTCTAAGTCTAAAGGAGACAAAATACAAGTATGTATTCTTTAATATATTTGCATCACTGATATTCTCTTCAGGAATATTTTACTTTTAAAATTTAGCATCCAACATAGTTGGGCTTTATTTACAGACTTCAAGTCTTGTAATCTTTAGATGCAAAACACATAATGAGTTTTAGGTAATCACATTGAGGTGATTATACCTTTCTTTGGATTGTTCTCCAAAACTTATGGATCTTTTAAGGTCAAACCTTAAACTTAAAACTCTCGTATACACAATTGTAAGAAATAATAATAATAAGATATATTTACAAGTTATATATCTCGAATAAACCGACTTCGTTTTCTAAAAAGATTTATTTTTCTATATTGCATGTACTCAACCATAAGACTTTTACAATATTTTATGTACTCATATACGTAAATAATATATTACATGCATTCAACCATAACACTTTATTATTATATTATATGCATTCATATATATTACATGCACTCAGTCCTAAATATTAAATTAACGTTCAACATCTTATCAAATCTAGTAAATAATTATTAACCTATGAATCTAATATGTATATTTTATTTATCGCATAAAATATCAAGTATAAATGCATATAAGATGTTCATTAATAGTGAATGCGATCAATGAAAATAAATTTCAATTTGTAATTATAAATCAAGGTTTCCAATATGCAATTATGAATATATGTGAATTAACAACCTACATATATAAACTCGTGTATGTGTAAATTGTTAAAAGTTAAACTTGTCAATAAATGAAGAAGCATCATAGTAACTCTATAAAAAATAAATAATGTATTATGCAGTAATGTGATGACTTTCAATAACAAAATATAAGCAACACATGTGATTAATAAACAGAACACATACTATTGAGCATTAGCTTAGAAACATCGACAAGATCTCTTTTCAATCGAATGATTTTCTTTCTTTGAAACAAGGGTAGATCAATATTTTTGACTAAAGCTCCTAAGCTCATATTGTGTATGAATCCATTCTTACAAACCATGAATTGATAATAAAAAAGATTTGAAGAAGGATTGAATTTAGACTAAAAATATAACATAATAAAAATTTATACCTATTGGCTCAAGATTGCTAAAGCTTTGTGCTGATAACGTGTTGTAAGTAGAGAAGATAAGAGAGGAATTTGTGTGTCTTATTCCATGAATAATGAACTCTTTATATAGGGATACAATATAAGGATTTAGTTTGGAGAAGAAGTACAAGTAAATCTTGGTGAACAAGACTATTTTTTATTTCATCTATTCCATGAATGGAAAATGGGATATACTCCCTCCGTTCCTTAATGTTACATATTTTAGAAAATAACACTGTTTCAAAAAGATGTATTTTTTATATTTTCAATGCATATTTTGTCAATTAATAATTACTAATTACAAATTTCAAAAAACGTAATTGTCCTTTTACATGTTTTATTGGTCTAAAGTTATTGAAAAAATACAATCACAAAAAATTATGCATTTATTATATGTTTTATAAATATGTGTGAAAAACTTAAAACATCTATCATATTGAAACAGAGGGAGTACGTTACACCACGATTCTCCTATTATTTATGAAGAAAATGAACTTTTTATCGAAGGATGAAAAATTCGGATCTGGATCTCCTGCGTAAATTATTTTGAAGATCCAAATATCTTTCACTCAATAGAAGGTGTCACTAAAAGATAATTAATTCCTAATGAAATGGCTGTAACACTGGTTTGATGAAAACTAGACATTATGTAATTAAAAATAACTCATTATAAGATTTATAAAACAAGTAAAATTTTATTCTAGTTCTTTTTTAATCCAAAAATGAATTAGGAAAAAGGAAGAGGGAGCGAAAAGTCATTAAAGCAAAGTTATTCCTAATAAAACGATTCAATAACAAATTGTTTCTTCTAACTATATCAGTTTTAGTTCTCACTTGGTGATTTCACATCTGCACCATCCAAAAATATTTTCCCCTATGATATGATGAAGTCCATACACGCCCAGCATTCTCTCAAAGACATTAAACGTGTATTTAACCCTTATCGGGCCTCCATCTTCCTCATCATTGTTTTTATATCACTGAAACTCTCTAGAACAACTGTAAACCTCCTTATAACTGATCATCATTGTTCTAGTGGTGAGTTAAGATAACCACCAAGCCTTCTTCAGTAGTGTCTTCTAATATTTTTTATTTGTTGGATGGATTGTACTCTTCAGCTTGGATGTCATATCTTGCGTTTGGAACCTTTGCCCTGATAGGATAAGGACACACCTCAAACCTTGTGAATTTAAGTAATAGAGCTATGTGGATGAAGATGAGTTGACATAATGGCTTGAGCATCATCTTGAATGTATTCAGACATGGGGACTTGGTCTGCCTAAAAGCACTCATTTAATGGCTACAATATTATGCAACATCCCAAGTTGTGATATGTGGAAAGGTTTAAGAGAATTGATTTGACTATCTATGTCACCAAAGTTGACTTACCTTTTTCGTCACACATCCATTTAGAACTCCAGGGTTAAGCGTTCTTGGGCTAGAGTAGTGAAAGGATGGGTGACCTATCGGGAAGTGATTCGCGATACCATGCGAGTGAGGCCAAAACACGGAGAAAAGTCGGGTGGTGATTGCAGGGTCAATAAACAATACTTTAGAGCCTCGAAAAAAAAACAACGCACCGACCGTCTGAATGGGCTGAGAGAGCGGGCGTGGATGGCCCATTACATGGGGAAAGGTCGGGTGGTGATTACAGGGTCAATAAACAATAATTTAGAGCCTCATAAACACACCGACTGTTGGAACGGGATGGGGACCACGGGCCGAGAGAGTGGGCGTGGGTGGCCATTAGCTGTGGGCGGTCGGTCGGGGTGTTACAAGTGGTATCAGAGCTGGTTAGCCATCTCGGTTCTGAGCCGTGAGGCGTCTTGAGACCTGTCCTGGGGCACAACAAAGGTGTTGCGTTCTTTGAGAGGGGGAGAATTGTAACATCCCGAGTTGTGATATGTGGAAAGGCTTAAGAAAATTTATTTGGCTACCTATGTCACCAAAGTTGACTTATCTTTTCCGTCACACATCCGTTTATAACTCCAGGGTTAAGCGTGCTTGGGCTGGAGTAGTGAAAGGATGGGTGACCTATCGGGAAGTGATTCGCGATACCGTGCGAGTGAGGCCAAAACACGGAGAAAGGTCGGGTGGTGATTGCAGGGTCAGTAAACAATACTTTAGAGCCTCGGAAAAAAATAACGCACCGACCGTTAGAACGAGATGGGATCCACGGGCCGAGAGAGCGGACGTGGGTGGCCCATTAGTTGTGGGCGGTCGGGGTGTTGCATACTATTACATTGCATATTATATCATTTACATCTATCATACCTGTCCTAACTATAACCTCTCCATCTCCATAACCGACATGTGAATGGAATCAAAACACTACTACAAACAGCTATAAATATACAAATTCACATCAGATAGTCCATTATATATGTTTGTAACAAAGAAACGAAAGTTTTTCCTAATTAAAAGACACAAATATATATATATATAAACCAAAAAATGACAATGAAGATGGAATTGGTCAGTGAAGATGTGATTAAACCATCTTCACCAACACTGAATCATCTCCGGAGCCTTCATCTTTCTGTCTTTGATCAGTTTCTTCCACCAACTTACCAAACCGTTATTTTGTTTTATGACAAAGAATATGTATTTGATCAAGACAACCCAAAAGAAGAGATAATAGGAACGAGTTTGATAAAGAGGCGCAAGAGCTCTCTCTTAGACACAGTAACTAGTTTTCACCCGCTCTCTGGACGGATCCAAGGCATATATGATGATTGTAACGACTAAGGAGGCCTGTTTACTGAGGCAAGAGAGAATGTATCTCTTTCAGACTTCCTATATAAACCTCGTTATGATTTGCTTTAACACCAAATACTCCCTTTAATGTCTAGGATTCAGGTACTAATATACATTTAAACATCAAGGTTTATTGATTTCAATTTCGAAAACTAGTTAGCATTCAGTGGGCTAACATATTTATTAGAAACTCGAGTATAGTTTTAATTGTGGTTTGTGTTGGCATTTTTCGTTGCATATACATGTTTATAAAATGAGTTCTTTTATAGGAGACAATATTTCGTAATATTCTTAATTATAACTTTACTAGAATACTAAACGAGGAAAAAAATCAAATTAAGTGTAGTTATCTCAATTTAAAACAGCAAAGATAAAATGTAGAAATCACATGATCAAATAACATTTGGGACGAGATAAATTTACATGTTAGTGATGATTTCGGATTTGGAAGAGTATATGGTTTGTCTCATAATCTCTAAATTGGTAAAAAGACATAAATTACTTTTAAGGAATTTTTATATGCGTTTACATTTTACAAAATAATTAAGTAGAATATTATATGAATATATAAATATGTTTTAAAGTTTTTCATGTAAATACAAGTCTTAAACTAAATATTGCGTTTTAAAAGGTGTGTGGCCATTGTTGCGGGTGAAGGTAACTTTATTTGGAAAAAGAGGATTTACAGTTGGCGTTTCTCACAAAATCAGCGATAGAACTTGTAGAAGGTGGATTTCATCCCCTACAAGGCCCGCGAAGTACCCGGCCTGGCCCATCAAGGAACCATCCAATCGGCTTGGCTCGCCACTAATAACGGTCGGCTCGGCTGTTGTATACTTTTAGCCAAGGAAAGCTGTTTCCAGTCGACTCACTGGGATGATCAGGAATTGACGGCTTGGTGACGCGCTTCATCGGCCAGGACGTTCGGCCCGACGAGTAAAAGGCCCAATAAGGCGAGAAGTAACTAGGGCATCCTCAAACTATTATATAAGGAGGGGAGCGACCAAGAAGTAGGGGGACCTTTTGGGAGGAGCAAAGCAACAGACTGGGAGCCACCTCTTCTTTTCCAAAAAGATTGTCTTGATTTCGATTAACTGACCATATCTTTGTATCTTCCGAGAGTTAACCTCAATAAAATATCCTTTAGTTCAACAAACTACGCCTTTGGAGTAGCCCACAAATTAAAGCTTAGTCGTCATTACTTGCCCGTCTAGCTCAGATCTAACATTTGGCGCCCACCGTGGGGCCCGCCCCGAAGGAGCGACCCGATTTTAACAATGAACCCTGAAGATTCCACGGCCTAGGAAAATCCTTCCCCGGTCTTCGCTGCACCCACCATGACCGAGATGATGGACACCATCTTAGCGCTCTTCAGCAAAAAGAGATCCAAAAAGCGACGAACGAACGCCTAGACATACTCGCCGCCGCCATCACTCCCGCTCCTGGAACTTCCAGCAACCCACCTACAGTCCGCAGGCAACTCTTTTCTGTCAACCCTCTGGTAGGCGCTTCCGAACCTTCTGCTGATACTACGGAGCACGTAACTTTCGGCCCCGAACAGCAGCATATCGAAGGGTCTTATCCCACTACAAGCCGACAAATAGCTCAGCTCCAACACTCACTCTGAGATATACACTCCAAAATCCACCGTGTCACCAGCTCGGCCCCAGAGATTGAGCGGGTCCTTGAGGCCACCCTGCGCAATCCTTTTACTCGATGGATCACCGATGTCAAGATCTGACCGACAGAAAAACTCTGGATCCCGCTGTACAATGGCGACTCCGACCCTACTGACCATATGACGATTTTCAACATCGCTGTCGCCCGCGCCCATTTCAGCGATAAATAAAAAGATGCCGGCTCCTGTCAGCTCTTCGTTGAGAGCCTTTCCGGGCCAGCCTTGACCTGGTTCTCCAGGCTTGCAGAAGGATCTCCACGACCTTTCTGCTGTGTTCCTGAAGCACTACGTCATGTTCACTCGAGACGGGGCTTCACTCTCCAATCTATGGAAGATGTCCCGGAACCCGGCCAAAAGCCTCAAAGATTACATGGAGCGCTTTAAACAGATCGTCTCAAGGGTTCACGTTAACGATAAAACTTCTATCGAAGCGCTACGGCACACATTGTGGATTAACTTTGAATTCCGAAAGAACCTTTATTCGCATCCCACCGTATCTCTGCAAGACACTCTTCATCGCTCCTAAAACTTCAATTATGCTGGAGGAGGACAAGCGCGCATTCTATAGCAAGCAAAACACGGTCAAACAAACAGCGACAAAATCAATAGACACGCCCCTTGAGCCAAGACAACACACGCCTTCAGCCAAGAACGACAAAAAAAAATCAGTCGTATATGCTGTCACCAGTGATGATACACGAGGCACCGCGGTTGTCGTCCGGGAGCCTGGGTGGAATGTCTGGGAAAGGGACGGAGAAGAGAAAGTTATACCTCCACGAACAGGCACAGTCAACAATCCGACCGCTCCTTTTGACGATAGTAAGTACTGCGACTATCACAAAGTCAAGGGACATGATACCAAGGAGTGCAAGCAACTACACGAGCTCCTCCTCGCGGCCTTCAACATCAGCCAGACGAACATCGAGCCCGCCAAACTCAAAGCAACAAAACACAGCAAGAGCTTGACCAAGAGTAAAGAAAAGAAGAAGAAGCCCCAAGGCCGGAGCAACGCAGACCATACCCGAGCTACCGAAGCGACGACATCTCGACGTGATGGTAACTCGTCTTCCGATGAAGACAAACCAGCGTCTCGAAGAAAGATCTTTACAATTCTTGGTGGTCCCCCATTTCCACCCGCTGACAACGAGCCACATGCGACAGATCTTTGCCACTTACTGAAGCGAAAATCCCAAGCCACTCCACCAAGCCCCGAAGCGACTAAACAGTTCCACCAGCCATGTGACTTACGTACAAAACTCGAACAGCAAAGTCGCGCCCCGACAGCAGTCCCGCCCCTGACGATTTACGCACCCTTCTCAACTCTCGTGTCCCCGAATTACATCTCCAACTGAACTCTCGTGTCTCCGACTTACGTCTCACATTTAATTCCCATGTCCCCGACTTGCGCGGTAAACTAATTAGCTCCAAGAGCGAACAGAAACCAACTATAAACGACCAACGCCAGTCGCCACAAAAACCAGCGACTGATTTACGCGTACAGCTGACCCAATCAAAGGCCTTGAGGTTAAATGTAATAACGGGTGGCTCTCCTCCATGCTCTAATTCGGTACGATCGGTCAAAGATTTTTGTCGCAAAGCAGTTGCGGCACGAAACTGGCCCACCGTCCCATAGAATGATCCACAGGTCACTTTCTCTGCCACAGACTTGGCCGAAGTGCATGCACCGCATAATGACCCCCTTCTTGTCGAACTCGGCATCGGGGATTGTGAGGTCACTAGAGTTTTGATTGACACTGGAAGTTCGGTTGACCTCATCTTCAAAGGAAATCTCGACAAAATGGCCATTAACCTCGTGACAATCAAACCTTCTGTCCGCTTGCTTACGGGCTTCAACGGATCATCTGAGACCGTCATGGGCACAGTCCGACTCAATGTCTCCTCCGCTGGAATAAACCGAAACTTCAAATTTTCAATCATTGATGTCTGCGCCCCGTACAATGCAATCCTAGGGACACCCTGGATTCATTCGATGAAGGCCATACCATCAACATATCATCAATGTATCAAGTTCCCGGGACACGATGGTCGCATACTAACACTTCGAGGCGACCAAAGCGCAGCACGCGACGTCCTAGTCAAAGAAGTTAAAGCACGGCGACTAAATTCCCACATCAATACAGTGGCCAAACCTATTGACAAAATTTACACTCTCAAAGAAGAAATCACCGAGGTATGCATCGACCCCGATGATCCGAGCAAAACATTCCGGGTGGTTGCTTACTTGGGTAACGAACATAAGGACCAAATTAATTGTTTCCTTCCTAAAAGAGAATTCTTCAACCTTTGCTTCGGCGACCAGCGACGTGAAGGGGATCGATCCGTCCGTAGTCGTTCACAAACTTAACGTTGATCCAACTCACAGGCCCCATCAGACAGAAACGACGGAAACTCAGGCTTGAGCGTGCCAAAGCCGTTAACGACGAGCTCGACCGCTTACTCTCTTCTGGCTCTATCGCTGAGGTACGGTCTCCCGAATGGCTCGCCAACCCAGTTGACGTACGCAAAAAAGGAGCATGCCGCGTGTGCGTAGACTTCACTGACCTTAACAAAGCTAGTCCAAAGGATAGCTTTCCCCTGCCGCATATTGATAGCTTGTACAGCCGGCAACGAATTGCTCAGCTTTATGGATGCTTTTTTCGGCTATAACCAAATCATGATGCACCCTGATGATAGAGACAAAACAGCTTTCATTACAGACCGCAGAACTTATTGCTACAAAGTTATGCCATTCGGCCTCAAAAACGCCGGCGCAACTTACCAGTGACTTGTCAACAAAATCTTCGCCGACCAACTGGGGGTTACGATGGAAGTTTACATCGACGACATGGTGGTCAAATCACTACGTTCAAGCAATCACCTAGCACACTTGAAGTAATGCTTTCTCGCACTGAATGAATACGGAATGAAACTGAACCCAGCAAAATGCACCTTCGGAGTAATGTTCGGCGAATTCCTAGGCTATATCATCACTCAACGTGGTATCGAGGCCAACCCAAAGCAAATTTCTGCAATTCTCAAACTACCAAGCCCAAGAAATAGTAGGGAGGTCCAGCGACTTACCGGTCGCATAGCCGCCCTCAACAGATTCATCTCCAGATCAAACGACAAATGCCTCCCTTTTTGACCTTCTAAGAGGTAACAAACGGTTCATCTGGGATGATAAATGCGAGAAAGCTTTTGGTCGACTAAAAGCATATTTGACCACCCCACCGGTATTGCCCAAACCGGAAGACGGCGATATCCTCTACCTTTATATCGCTGTTTCCCCCACCGCTATTAGTAGCTACCTCATTCAGGAGGACATGGGCGAACAAAAACCTATTTTCTGGCTCTTGAAGTGGTCACTTCAGTGAGAAAAATCCGACCATATTTCCAGTCACACTCGATAGTGGTTCTGACAGACCAGCCCCTGCGGGCTATCATGCAAAATACAAACCAATCTGGACGCCTTTCGAAATGGGCCGTCGAGTTAAGTGAGCACGATATCACTTACAGAAATCGATCGGCGGCAAAATCACAGGTCCTCACTGACTTCCTGATTGAACTAGCACCTGAACTCGAGCACGACCTCTTGAAGACAAGCAACAATTGGGTACTACACGTGGACGGCTCGTCCACGAATAAGGGATCGGGCGCTGGTGTTCAACTCCAGGAACCTACCGATGAAATTATTTGCCAACCGTTCCGTCTGGACTTCAAAGCATCCAACAATGAAGCTGAATACAAATCCCTTATAGCCAGACTCAATCTGGCCAAGGCCGTCGGAGCCAAAAGAATCGACGCCAACTGCGACTCGCAGCTTGTCGCCAACTAATTCAACGGAGAATATGACGCAAGAAACGATCGAATGAATGCCTATTTGAAACTAGTTCAGAAGCTCGACAACTCTTTTGAGTAATTTCCCCTTACTAAGGTCCCTCACGGAGATAACGTGTGCGCAGACGCACTCGCAGCACTCGGCAGCAAACTCAAAGATCAGGTAAGACGCACCATACCAATTCATCGGATCGATTGCCCCAGCATCAAAGTACACTTAGACGACGATGCAATGATAGCTTCCGTCGTCGATGCCGACAACAACAACAAAGCAGAATAGAGGACCCCCATTATCCAATATCTCAGTGACGGCACCCTTCCACCCGACAAATGGGACATAGGCCGCCTAAAGCTACGTACTCATGAACGACAAGCTTTATCACTGGACGACAAATAAAGTCCTGCTCACGTGCATCAACGGGGAAGAGACCTACTTGGTCATGGCCGAGATCCACGATGGTGCAGCCAGCAATCATTCAGGAGGACGAGCCCTCGTCCTGAAAACGAAAACACTCAGCTACTATTGGCCAACCATGGTCCAAAGACTGCGAGAAGTATACTCGCACATGCGACAAATGTCAATGACATGCACCCAACATACATTCCCCCACCTAGCTATTGCGCGAAACCGCAGCGCCTTATCCTTTCATGCGTTGGGCAATGGACATCGTCGGAACCCTCCCGAGCTTGAGGCAACGTCGCTTCCTGCTCGTAATAAAAGATTACTTCACAAAGTGGGTGGAAGCAGATTCGTTCGCTCAAATAACCGAGAAAGAGGTCAAACGTTTCTTCTGGAAATACATTATTTGCAGTCACAGTCTCCCTTACGAGATAGTTACCGACAACAGCTCACAATTCATTTCCAGCAATTTCCACGGCTTTTGCGACCGTTGGCGAATTAGACTTAACACATCTACCCCACGGTACCCGCAGGGTAACGGACATGTCGAAGCAACAAATAAAGTTATCATTGACGGCATCAAGAAGCACCTCGACTTAAAAAAAGGACACTGGGCCGATGAATTAAATGGCGTCTTATGGTCCCATCATACGACACCACAGAGTGCAATGGGTTTCACGCCCTTCTCCCTCGCCTACGGCGTCGAGGCAATGTCCCCTGCCGAAGTCAATGTGGTCAGCAGGCGCCGATCCAAAATGCCACAGCACGACGACCTTAATCGCGACATACTGCTCGATGCACTCGACAATATCGAAGCACTACGCGACCAAGCGTTGCTCCGAATCCAGAACTACCAGCATTTAGCCGCAAGCTACTACAATAAGAAAGTCCATGCCCGACCATTGAAACTCGGCGACCTCGTCCTTTGCAACGTGTTCAAAAATACTCAGGAACGAAAAGCGGGTAAACTTGGCACAAAATGGGAAGGACCGTACAAGATCATCGAAATCGTCAAACCAGGGGTCTACCGACTCGAAAACTCCTCGGTCAGCCAGTACCTAGATCCTGGAACTCCTACAACCTTCAAAAGTAATTCAACTCAAAAAAACCAAGTAAATGCACCAATAAAGTCATTTTTACTCGTCGAGTAGTCACATCTTCTTACTCGCTCAAAACCAAAAACCGAGTAAATGCGTCCACAAAGACCACTTTTACTCGTCGAGTAGATGCACTCCCCGAGTCACTTCTATTCCCCTAAAAACAAACTATGAATGGCGTGATCCCCTGTCAGGGTACGTAGGCAGCCCCTCCTTTGGGTCTCAGCTATAACCAACACCCATCAACAAATCCCTTTAGGAAAAAATCTTGAACACGCCGACAAATACGACGAAATGCTACGCCCATGAAGCCACTTTCGCTCATCACAACGATGCTGATGACCAAGCAGGGCGAAATTTGTCAGGCTTCAGAGCGTACACCAGTACTCGTGCCCGACAAACGGATACGTCCTGATCAGACATGTACCCGAGGGCTTCGATCAAGTTGATTCCAGACTCGCCGGTCCAGCCAATAATCCTCATCCCCTTTGAAAATCTCTCGGCAGGTTTGGCCAACCGGGTACCGACAGATTACTTCAACACGGAGCGAGAACCATTATTGCCTACTAGTCCCTACAGTCAGAATCTCGACTGGGACACTTCGATAATCTTAGTCGCCAGACGACTAACCGAATTACTTAGAATGAGAATGTGCGATTCAAAAATTCAGTCTTAAACTACGACTAAACGAATTACTTCAAATGAAAATGTGCGATTCAAAAATCCAGACTTAAACTACGACTAAACAAATTACTTCGAATGAGAATGTGCGATTCGAAAATTCAGTCTTGAACTACGACTAAACGAATTACTTCGAATGAGAATGTGCGATTTGAAAATTCAGTCTTAAACTACGACTAAACGAATTACTTCGAATGAGAATGTGCGATTCAAAAATTCAGTCTTAAACTACGACTAAACGAATTACTTCGAATGAAAGTACGCGATTCAAAAATTCCAAGTCTTAAACCATGACTAAACGAATTACTTCGGATAAAATACGCGATTCAAAAATTCTAGTCCTTGAATGCGACTAAACGAATTACTTCGACTAAAAATACGCAATGTGATCAACTAACCTTCCACGACAGAACTTAGATCCGGCAGCACTTTCATCTTCCTCGCTCTCGTCACCAACTGTTACTCCCCCTTCGTGAAAAGCGACAAGCGTTTTCTGCTCGAAATAACTTGAGCAGGCAGGTCGGAAAACCAATCACCTGCATACAACCGAAGTTAGGGCGAGAAAATCAGTAACCAAAAAAAATATAAGGGGACCGATAGGAAGTTTACGTTTCACAACGCGGCTTAAAGTTATCTCTGGCCAGCGTTGTTGACTCAGCGCTGCTAAAGCTCGTGCGTTCTCAAAGAAACCTTCGGGGTAATTGATTGTATTTGGATGATCAACTGCACGACAAGAGAAACCAGTCAAAATCACGACATAAACGCTTATTCAAAAGCAGCTATCTACCAATTCGCCAATTCCAAAGAACTCTGGAGTCATTGCTCGGCGGTTCTTCGAATGCAAACTTGTCATATTTCACATAGAAGTTGTAACGCTTCCAGTCAAAAGTCTTGTTCGGATGACCGGCCAGGACGTTGTAATTCAGCCTCATTTTCACCGAGAAAAGACCGTCTGGCAGCGGCTTGATAAAACATAACTCCTCGAAGGCTTGAACGCTCAAAGATATGTCGATCTCAGCTGCCATCACTAATAACGCCACTGCTATACGGAACAAAGCGTTTAGGAACTCGTTGATGGCCACGTCCCGACGAAACACATAAGATGTAATGAGACGAGAGATGGGGAACCACAGCTTCGTCTCATGTTGGAAATACGACTCGTAGACACATTGGTAGCCCATAGGCGGCGACAAGGGCCTCTGGGTGTGCGTAGGATAAGAAACGTGACGCCTACCGCATTGTACTCCCTCAGTAATTTATTCATGCTGCCCGGAGTCGACTTCGTTTCTCCTACATTCTTCCAGGATTGCCCCTCCACCTCTGATGGACAAATATCAAGGGGAGGGATAACCGGGAGATCGACAAAAAACCCACCGGGACAGTAACGTACTGGAACAAAATCGGGATGCATGCTAAGATCGTCCGGATCGTCCGAATCAGTGGGAACGTCCGACGCCTCGTTCCCATCGTCTTCACCCCTGAAGAGTCTCTCCGTGTCAGCGACTAACACCCTCTGCGCTAGGCTCATGTTTGATAAATCACACATCGCGTCCCGATGAACGAGACTGAATTCGTCGAGCATCTCCTCTTCGAGCGACAAACCCCTAACGGGACTCGGAGAGGCGGCCACATTTTTCCCTTTATGTTCTTGGGACAATCTCTTTGTCAAAGACATAATCCCCGAGGAATCGTCCTAACTTGGTTTCTATGGCGATAACCTAGAGAGATAAGTAGAAAGTAGAGAGTATAGAGAGAGAGAGAGAGAGGATACCTTCGCGAGCAGAGAAGAATGACAGAAGAAGGGCGAGATCTACTATTTATAAGGGAGAGGAAAGCGCGCACCCCAAAGACGAAATAATTAGGTCTAGGGAAACCTAATTGGGACCTAAGAGCCCCTCTGCTACTTCCCAGCCTCGTGACCTCTCAACTTCTGGCATAAATGGGCCTGAACCCATTAAAAACCCATTCCCACTGGCAACCCTTCGACTTCTTGTGACCTTTTCAGTTTCCCGGCTTGGATCCATTAACGATCGCTTCTTCCCGACGCCAACATTGATTTGAGTGGTGAAAATTTAATAGGCTACAAACTCTCAGTCTTCCGGCAGTACTCCGAGCAAGCGTTCGTCTCATCCTCGAACCTGCCGACAAACCGTGTCT
Organism: Moricandia moricandioides; assembly: GCA_905132885.1. Classification (NCBI taxonomy): domain Eukaryota; kingdom Viridiplantae; phylum Streptophyta; class Magnoliopsida; order Brassicales; family Brassicaceae; genus Moricandia; species Moricandia moricandioides. The sequence continues at coordinate 56,246 of CAJHQQ010000357.1, forward strand.
ATAACGATCCTATCGTGCCACCGACAAACGGCATGAAGGCAATCGAAAGCTGTATGATAGGAAGTGAAGATGCGTTTCTACCATCCTCTCGTACCAAACCGAGTATTCACGAAGCATAACCCAAAAATTCACTGAGATCGTCCCGAACATCAGTAAACTAAGGGGGGGACTTACTGTAGAAGGTGTATTGCATCCCCTACAAGGCCCGCGAAGTACCCGGCCTTGCCCATCAAGGAATCATCCAATCGGCTTAGCTCGCCACTAATAACGATCGGCTCGGCTATTGTATAATTTTAGCCGAGGAAAGCTTTTTCCAGTCGACTCACTGGGATGATCAGGAATGGACAGCTTGGTGACGCGCTTCAACGGCCTGGACGTTCGGCCCTACGAGTAAAAGGCCCAATAAGGCGAGAAGTAACTAGGGCATCCTCAAACTATTATATACGGAGGGGAGTGACCAAGAAGTAAGGGGACCTTTTGGGAGGAGAAAAGCAACAGACTTGGAGCTACCTCTTGTTTTCCGAAAAGATTGTCTTGATTTCGATTAACTGACCTTATCTTTGTATCTTCTGAGATTTAACCTCAATAAAATATCCTTTAGTTCAACAAACTACGCCTTCGGAGTAGCCCACAAATTAAAGCTTAGTCTTCACTTGCCCGTCTAGCTCAGATCTAATAAAACTTCTTCGGGAATATGTTTTTTTTGCGCATGGACTAATGCCGTAAAAGGGCACAGTTTGGCCATAAATCCCGATTGAAAATTTCCTATTTTTCTACCCTCCTCGTGATCTTTCTATCAATCTCCCATTAACTACAGAATGAACAAGCACTTTGACAAAGAGATTCGTCTTTTTTTCAGCCAAGATTAACGAACTCAAAAGCAAAGATTCAAGCAAATTTGCGACACACGCTACCCGTAACGAGGCTAACACGGCTCTAATCTTCAATGCATGATGAGGGCAAGTCTATCAGAAACGAGTGCTATTATAACACAAACCATGGATTTGTGGGTTAGGGTTATGATACTGCTCAAATTACCGGAGAACAATTTTCTCTCTCAAATAAGAAGTTCAATTGTATTACTTAGAGAACTAATCCGCAGAAAGCATGGGCACACAATAGACTTATTAGAATCTAGATTAAGTTAGGCAATAATTATTAAAGCAATAAATCAGTGAATAAGTTGTTGTAAGATAAACAGGAAAAGTAGCTAGACTTAGGATTTCAGACAATCAAAATTATGAGTTATAAATGCTAAGGGTGTCTGATGAACCGTCCTAGAACTCGAATGCTATAGTAAGATATCCAGTTTTGATTACCAGTCTAATAAGATGACTAAGTTCTATGTTCCAGCTGTCACATGCGAATAAGGAATGAGTGTCGATCAATATTTCCAAGTGTCGATCGATACGTCCTTAGACAAACATTAACGTCTTAATCGATATGTTCATTAGATTAACTAATATAGTATGGATTTTACCATTTTTCAAACATAGTATATGTGATTTTTAGAGTATATTATATATGTTTGGATTTTATTTTAGAGTGTTTTTAGGTCCAAGTATGTTGTGGAGCAATGTGAAGATTATGGAGCATTGTGGAGCTTAATGATGAGTAAACTTGTAGCTACTGAAGAAATCAGAACTAAGAGTCAAAATTAAGATTTAGTGTCGATCAACACTAACCCCTTGGTGAGGATCGATACCCGTGCGAGGAGACGGGCCGACTTAAAGTCAAGACAAACTCAAGCCCAAAAGTTCCACATAATTATAAGACTACCCACAGATGACTTTATACCAAGTATTTATGAGTTTTTGTTTTGTTTAGGCAAAAACAACAGCCAAAGAGGCATAATAAACTACCACCATATTGAGAAGCATTAGGTTACCCAGTTTGTGAGAAGATCAGGGTTCCTTCATAGACTTGTATTGAAACTGCAGTTTTCTAACTTTATCAATTTGACCATTATATTAAGATTATTGTTATGCTTTCCTTAATCATGTCTGAGTAGTTTCTCTTGTTAGATTTAGGGTGCTATATGAATTGTGATATGCTCAAAATAACCCTCGAGAAAATTTTACTCTCTCAAATAAGAGGTCTAGTTGTACTACATATGGATTAAATTCACAAGGAGCGTGGGCACACAATAAACTCAATACATTTGCGATTAAGCCAGACAAATAGATTTAAAGCAGTAAATAAAGTAAACCAGTTGATTGATTGATTGGTTTGTAAGAAATAATAATAAATAACTATATCTAGGGTTTTAGGCAACATAGATTATAGTGGATTGAAACTAAGGGGTTTTCAATCTTATAACTCGAATTAATAAGCAAAGATATCAAGTATTTTATGTATCATATGACTTAAGGCTTTGTTCCAAATCTCGTTGTGAAATCCGAATTAAACATCGATCGATGTTGTTGAGTTAGCGTCGATTGATGCTCACTTGAGTTAAACATTATGACCTAGTTCGATTAGTTCACTGGAATTCCTGGACCAACTCTCGTATGTATCTAGCAACCTAGTCAACATGATTAATTCAGGTAATTATCAACTCTCGTAATTCTTAATTATCCTAAGTTTAGAGTACTAGTTAGCTACTCCAGAACATAAGCAATAAGCACAATTCTATTGAAGGATCTTATTATACCCTAGCAGTTCTATTGTTTGGCTATTCAGACATGATCAAATAAAATAAAATCATAGATGAATGAAATAGAAATCAATAATAAAACCAAAGGAATTACCGGAGGACTATGAATAAGTTCATCCCTTCTCTCCCAACACTTGAACTATGAATAATAGAAAGCGTAGATAGTGTTTATCCTAAACAATGGCTTAGAAATATATAAATAAGATTTAAAGTTAGACAGGGGATTCTGATAATTTGTGATGGCTTATGGGCTTAATTTGGTCATAAAATAGACTCTTCCCATGTTCTGGCATCACTGTTGATCGACACCAAGGGTCTTCCGTCGATCTACATTCTTTCATCTCCTCGATAACTTCTTCGTGCTAGGCAGAAGGACAACGCTTTAGTAAAACGTGTATAACTTTGGGTCTAGGATTCTGATTGACCTCAACCCGGTGGCATTGAAAATATAACGCAGATGTCTATCTTTTTTTCAAAATATCAAAAAAATTAAAATATTTAAAGATCTCCATCCATAGATAAACTTCTGACACGTCTGCGCAGTTCTGCATCCCAAAAAGCTTTAGAATCACCAAAGTTCTTCAAAATGTACCTGAACCTGAAAACACTCTAAAACAACCCTAAAAACACATAATACAATCTAAATAAGGCCTATAAAATGGTCTAAAATGATAAATATTTGGACCTGTCAACTCCCCCTGACTTAACCTTCTGCTTGACCTTAAGTAAAACAAGGGTAAACCTGTGGAAGAGGTTTGAAAAACAAGAACTCAAATCTCTAAATTATCATTATCACCTCTAGTATGTTGCACCCACATATAAATGCTAATCTTAGAGTAACTTTATAGCAACCAAATCTATTTTATCAGCAACTTAGCAAATACTAGTCTGACTCATCCCTGTATAAACCTCATTTCTTGCATAAAATAAAAGTGCAGGCTTTACCTTGGGAGTATCGATCAAAGGACACATGGACTCTTACTCAAGCAAGTATCTGAACACAAAGGCAGTATTCTCTGATCCATTTCTTCCCTCTTTTCTCTCTTTTCTGAATCTTTCTATATCTCAAATCCAATGATCAATGATGCTGATTCAAACCATCATCTTTCCATCTTCGTTTTGATTTTTCTATTCTTTTCTAGTTTTTTATTTGACAAAGTATAGGCGAATAGTGGGGTCATCGGTAATGTACCTACCCCTCGCTTCCAACAATGTGTGATCATTTCTTTGAATTAGAATAGTGAGGTCATAGGTAATGTACCTACCCCTCTGCATCTCAGGAAATCATCTCAATCTTATATTTTCTTTAGATTCTGGAGAGAGAGAGAGAGAGAGAGAGAGAGAGAGAGAGAGGGGGGGGGGGAATCAGAAGCACACATACTTTTACCTTCCAGACTTGCAGGAGAAATCCGATCCAATGTACGCCAAACCCCAAAGCAAAAAAATAAGCCAAATTAGGTTGGAGGTCAGCTTAAGTTCCTTTAAACTTTCTAAGCAAGTGTGATATAAGTGGCATGATGATCTACTTTGGTATCTCTAGTACTCTCTGCAATCAACAAGTCTAATAATGATTCTATAGAGTGGTTAAATAAAAGTTTAAATCTGATCATAATCTCTTCTTGACTCTATAAAAACTGAATAAAAACACATACAAATAAAGCTTAAAATAAAACACAATATCAGTAATACCCCCCTAGACTTAAACAACATTGTCCTCAGTGTATACAGTCTAAGATTGGTGAAGAAAATAAACTGTAAGTAAATAATTGAAAATGAAGAACGGTATACCTGCTCGCTTATATGAGTTTCGATCGGCACAGTTAAGTGTCGATCGATACTTGGGTTCCACTGTCAATCGACATTGATCAAGTGTCGATCGATGCTTGCTCATATTTCTTCCTTGATTTTTTTGACCTGAAATACAAAAAAATAAATCCAAAATTAGTAAAAATGAAAACTAAAACTAATATAAAGCTTAGCTAATAGTGAGTTGCCTCTCACTCAAAGCTTATTTTCAGTCATTAGCTTGACGTTTGGAACAATGAGTTAGTCTGGATGAGATTGGGAACGTGCTCCAAAACAATTCTCAATGTCCAATATCTTCAGCTTCATCACACTTTTTGTGAAACCTTAATAGAATATTTCCCTTTGTTTATCATCTCAGCAACAAGGAGTACTCGAAGCATTGCAAATGGATGTGAGAAGCATCTGCTGCGCACTCTGTATTTCTGAAACCATTTGAGACTTGGGAAATTAATGACAACCGAGGACCGCCCTTGGTCGTTTTCCTCTTCTTCAAAATTTTCCTATGATTTCTGTTATTTCCCCCAGACTTAACTGTTTTTGTCTCTGTGTGTTGAGATAGTCGAGGGGTGTTGATCGACACAGAGGTGGAGTGTCGATCGACACTAGGTCTGAAGAGTCTTTCTTGAGATCATCTTCCAGACCTAATATTTTCCTTAGAAACAGCTGCAGACAGAGAATCTTCTATTATCTCAATGCAGTATCTCAAAAGCTCACTTATGTCAGGTGATATACCATGGATTTTACCTATTTTACCTATGATATATAGAGTATATTTAGAGTCTTTTATATGCATTTGGCATTTTTTTGAGTATTTACAAGTCTAGGTACTTATTGGAAGCAATTGGAGCTTTTGGACTATTTTGGAGCACTCATGATTGCTTAGCAGAAACTCCGAGTCGGATCCATATTTATGAATAGACCATCGATCGACGTCACACACTGTGCGTCGATCGACAGTCAAGTTGACAGCAAGATTGGTGAAGGCTTGAGAAATTACAAGTTTTACCCAGAAGTTTTATTAATTGCAAGACAAGTCCCTGGCCAAAATTTAGACTATTTATTAGGGTTTTCTATCTTTATTTAAGGGAGAGCCTAGAAAACCTAAGAGAGAAGAGTCTTCTAAGTTACACCAAAGTTTTAGAGCTTAGAGTTGGAACACATTGCTACATATATTGGAGAGAAAGATCTAATCATCATTACAAAGAAGATATTGAAGTCCTTATCTTTTTACTCAGCTTATTCTATGCAATTTATTCAGAATTTATTCATATTCTTTGTTGCTATGTATGAGTAGTTCGCTATTAAATTTAGGGATATTCAATGGTAGTAATGTATTGTTGATTTTATAGAATTGTTAGGGTAATCTTCTTGGTTCTTTGTTTAAGTTTCTCTTAATGCTCAGTTGAACTTGATCACCTCAATCTTAGAAATTAGGGTTCTATAGCGCAAGCGTGAGCATGTTTATAACCTGGAATCTATCTTAAACAATCTAAACAACTAGTAACAAACAAGAGTTGAATTAGAGGTTTAGAGAATCCTTCAAACCATGAAACCAATACTGTTTAGAATGAGCATCGATCGACACCATCTTATTGCCATCGATCGACGCTCAGCCGAGATGCGCGAGAGCGATCTCCTAAACCCTAAGATTTGAATTCAGAACGATGCTTGATAAAAATCTAGAAATCTATTAGTCTGAATTATGTTAACCTACCTGAAAATTTCCCCTAAGTCTAATCTTTAAAATTAAATCCTTACAAACCCAATCAATTTTGAAATCGCTTTTATTGTTATTGTTATTGTTATTGTTATTTTTATAATTCATCTAGCTTTAATTTGAAAACAATAAGTCTATTGTGCAATGCTAGAGTCTATGTGGATTAGATCCCTAAGTATTACACTGAACCTCTTAATTGAGAGAGTAAAGTGGAAATGCAAGGTTAATTTGAGAGTGAAATAAAAATAAAAAATAAACCCCACATCAAATTTGGCGCCGTTTCCGGGGACTCTTTCTTATTGCCATTAGATTTCGTTTAGAATATTGTCTAGATTTTTACTTTACTGTTTGCTAAATTATTCTTTTCCTAAACCTTATGACGCATGTGCTTAAAGGAGAGAATATGAATTCTTGACATCAATAATCGATCGACGGAGCATATTTGGAATCGATCGATGTTAGTCCACTGCTCTCGGGCGACAGTCTTCCATTGCCATCGATTGATGCCGATCAGCCGGAAGCAGGTAAGTACGCCTTTACTGATTTTGATAATAAGAAAGTAGTCTTGATAAAACCAATGAACAATAAAAGCAACGAAGCAAGCCAACTAATTAATTATCAGAGAGCTTCAATCCTCAATCAAATCACTAAATCTTCAAAGAATGAGGTAAAGCATGAATTGCCAAAGCTCGAATACCTATACCTTATCAGAACCTATTCAAATAGGTCCGCGATTCGATTATCTGATAACCATGCTGGAAGCTCTGAGCTTGATATCGAATTCCTAATTATGGCGCGCAAAAACCAATTCAATGGTTTCCCCACTGAACACCCGAACGATTACATCGAGATGCTAGAAGACATGGTGAACGACGATTTCAATCACTGCAAACTTTTTCCTTTCTCCCAAGAAGGTGACACCAGGAAGTGGTTGAACCAGCTATCACCAGGATCCCTGACTTGTTGGGCAGATATTAGAAGTGCATTCATCAACCACTTCTTTGATGAGGAGAGATACTAGGAAGCAAGAAGGGAAATATCTACTTTCGTTCAAGGTAGCCGGGAATCTTGTAAAAACTCCTGGACAAGGTTCAAAAGCTACCAACTTTCGTGCCCAGACCATGGATTCTTAGAGCCCCAACTCATCAACACTTTCTATAGAGGACTAAACCTAGACTATCAAAACATCATTAATAAAGCCAGGGAGGGAAACTTTGGCACCCAAAGCCCTGCAAGCGCTAAAAGATTAATAAAAAACATAGCTTTAGGTAGAGATTCCGAAAAGAGAGACACCGAAAGGAAAGAACCACCATTGTTCGCAGAGGAGAAACACTCGATCCGAGTTAGAAAAACTATAGCACCAGTTGCAGCTTTTCTGCACAGAAACGAGTTGAGTTCTTTGATGTGATGAACCTATGGTGAGGACGATGCCGCCCCTTCCAACTTTGAAAAATGAGTTGAGTTCTTTGATGTGATGAACCTGAACGATCAGCGATTTAGGGAAAGCGCTGTCAATTTCACAAGCGACTACGACACCACTGTGAACAGATACGAAGGAAGTTCAAAGTAAAAAATGAACCAAGTCTTCACTGGAAACCGTAGAAGAGCTGCCAACCTCAATGAAAAGTTAGACCTGATATACTCAGAGATGACAGAAAACTTTGACACTTTAAGCGAACACATTAAGAGAATCGACAACCAAGTGGCGAGCAACGGTATGTCCATCAGGAGAGAGGACATATTCTTACCTGGTAAAACATATGCTAAACCCATGAGCCATTACAATGTTGTAGCTTTACGAAGCGGTCGACAACTCACCCATGGCGTTAAAGAAAGCATCACCATTGATGATTTCGAGAAAATCTCAGCGAATGAGAAAGAAAAATCGCAGTTCATCCCGCTCGAAATTTACAAGAACGATCCCAAAATCCTTCTTGAAACTGAAGAATTAGGCCAATATGACGACCTTGAGGAATCAATTTTCGAACCTAAGGGAAAGAACATAGACGTGGGAGACATCGATCGACACCCGGTACTGGACATTGATCGACCCCCTTTACCAAAAATTGATCGACACCCTGGAGAAAGAATATATCGAAGCTCTAATCCAAAATCAACCGAAACAGTTAAAACAAGGATCTACCAAGCGAAAGTCCCCTTTCCTTCGAACAATGCTAAGCATAAGAAGAAAAAGCTAGAAAAAGCAATATGCAAGAAAGCGTTTGACAAAGTAAACATTGACATGCCGCTAAGCGATGCCATTCACATCTCGCATGCTATTAAGCAATACGTGAAAGATGCAGCATCACGAGGATTCCATGAATCGGAACACTGCGTGACGATGGTGTCTGAAGAAATGAGTGAAATTATTCAAGGAAAAACTTCAATTAAACTCCCTGATCCCGGTAGTTTCATTTTGGACTGCATTATTAGCGATGAGTGATTTCAAAGATCCCTCTGCGATTTACGCTCTAATGTCAACTTGATGCCTTATTCTGTTGTAGTCGCTCTCGGGCTAACACAGTTTCAATCTACCAAGGTCACACTCGTTTTAGCTGATAGATCCACTAGAATTCTGGAAGGTGTACTTGAGGACGTACCCGCATGTATTCATAACTGCGATATACCTGCAGATTTCATAATGCCCAAATACGAGCGAGAAGGACATATATGAGCGAAATCCCATTATCTTATGAACACCTTTCTTGGCCACTGCCGGGGCAATCATTGATGTCAGGGAAGGACATATATGCCTCAATATAGGGAAGATACTGATGGTCTTTGACATGGAAAAGATAATAGAACAACCTTTGATCGATGGTCAAACCTACCATATCGATTACCTTTCCGACCTAGCAGAAAACTCATTCACAGACATATGCTCGAACGAACCTCTAGAGAAAGCAAGAATGTCTCCTTATGGCGACATCTCTATGTTAGAAGATCACATTGGAGAGTATGCAAGGTTAATGGACGCCACAGAAGAAATCTTTTATGTCAATCTTGAGGAACTCGATCCATCAACCCCCGTCGATCGACACCCCAATATCACCATCGATCGACATCGTATTGTGACCGACGACTTGAGCAAGGAAAAAGCACCCAAAATCAAGCTCAAACAACTTCCATCTGGTCTTAAATATGCTTTCATTTACGAAAACTCCTATCATGTCATCATAAATGCAAACTTGAGTAGCGGAAAAAAAGAACTGTTGCTGTTTAAACTTCAGAAGCACCGCAAGGCTCTCGATTATTCGTTAGATGAAATCTAGATAATTTCCCCCGCTTTATGCATGCATAGGATATATCTTGATGATGAATCAAGATCTTCCATCGAGCATCAGAGGAGATTGAACCCCAGTCTGAAAGAAGTAGTTAAAAAGGAAATCATGAAACTCTAGAAGTAGGGGTTATTTATTCGATCTCAGATAGCAACTAGGTCAGCCCGGTTCATGTTGTCCCAAAGAAAGGAGGAATTTCGTGCTAAAGAATGACAAAGACGAATTGATCCCTACTAGAATTGTCATCAGGCATAGAAAGTGTATCGATTATCAGATGTTAGAAAGGCTAGCAAGCGACGAATACTATTGTTTTCTCGACGGGTATTCCGGATTCTTCCATATACCCATAAATCTGGACGACAAAGAAAAGACCACATTTACTTGTCCCGATGGAACATTCGTATATCGCAGGATGCCATTCGGACTCTGTAACGTCCCTGTGACTTTCCAGAGATGCATGATGTCAATATTCACCGATATGATTGAGGACTTCATGGAGGTTTTCATGGATGACTTCTCAGTTTGCGTTCTGAATTTCAAAGCATGTCTCGATAACCTATGTAAGCTATTAACTAGATGCGAAGAGAAAAATATGGTTTTGAACAGATAACCTATGTAAGCTAACAACAGAATTGTCTTGGGACACAAAGTCTCATAAGCTGAAATTGAGGTGGACAAGGAAAAGATCGACATAATGACAAAACTACCACCACCCACTAATGTCAAAGATGTTAGAAGCTTTCTAGGACATGTTGAATTCTATAGGCGATTCATAAAAGATTTTATCAAAATTACTAGACCCCTTACTGCACTTCTGTGCAAATAGGTGAAATTTAATTTTACTCCCGAATGTCTCGAACCCTTTGAAACAATCAAATCAGCGCTCGTATCCGGCCCTATTTTCCAAGCACCAGACTGGGATCTACCATTCGATATTTTGTGCGACGCCAGTGATTTCGTTGTAGGTGTGGTACTTGGACAAAAGAAAGACAAAAAGTTGCACGCTATATACTACGTCAGCAGAACTCTAAACGATGCACAACATAATTATGCTACAACGGAAAGAGTTATTGGCTGTGGTATTCGTCTTTGAGAAATTTTGATCATATCTAGTCGGTTAAAAATTAGTAGTTCACACCGACCATGCAGCATTGAAATATTTAATGAACAAAAAGACGCTAAGCCGAGACTTTTACAATCGATTCTCCTTCGTCAAGAATTCGACATAGAAGTCAAAGATAAGAAAGGAGTAGAAAATGGAGTCGCAGATCACTTATCACGATTAAGAGTAGACGAAGACATCCCTATAGATGATTTCTTACCCACATAAAATGTCTACTTAGCAGAACCGACTTTCATTGGTAGCGTCAGTTCGGCACATGAAGCGGAATCAATCGACGAGGCATTAATACCATCGAACGATTGTAGCCATAAATCATCGATCGATTTTTTCCAGACCCCATCAATTGACGATGCATTTGTGAAGGATGATGACATAATCATTCATACGTCAGTTGTAATCCTTCGACCCCAAATGATGATTTTCCCAGAGAGAGAAGTTTGGGTTGGGTGTGTGCATTAAACACCACCGATAGACCTTGGTATGCAGATATAGTAATTGCGGCCAAAGTGGAACCCGAACACTTCACAAGATATCATAAAAATAAAATTTTGCGAGAAATCCGGAGATATCACTGGGATGAACCTTATCTTTACAAACATTGTTCTGATGGCATATATAGACGATGTGTTGCCGAAAGCGAAACTCCATAAATTTTATATCATTGTCACGGATCCGATTACGCCAGAAATTTCGCTGGTTTTAAGACAGTGTCAAAAATCCTACAAGCAAGCTTTTGGTGGCCGACTATGTTTCGAGATGCTCAAGCCTACATAGCAAAATGTGATCCCTACCAAAGAAGAGGAAAAATCAGTATGAGAAACGAGATGGAACAAAATTTCATACTTGAAGTTGAAGTATTTGATTGCTGGGGCATCGATTTCATGGGCTATTTCCCTTCTTCGCACGGAAATAAATACATACTTGTCGCTGTAGGCTATGTATCTAAATGGGTGGAAGCAATAGCAACTATGAAAAATGATGCTGCAGTAGTCGTTAAACTATTCAAAAGTATTATCTTTCCCAGATTTGGAGTTCCGCGAATTGTAGTAAGCGATGGAGGTACCCACTTCATTAACAAAGTGTTCGAAAAACTGCTTAAGAAGCATGAATTTCACCATCGTGTAGCTACACCTTATCATCCTCAGACCAGCGGACAAGTGGAAGTATCCAACCGTCAGATCAAAGAAATCCTAGAAAAGACGGTAGGATCAACCCGTAAGGATTGGTCTTTGAAGTTAGATGATGCACTTTGGGCATACCGAACAGCTTTTAAAACACCATTAGGAACCATCCCATTCCACTTAATCTATGGAAACCATGCCATCTCCCTGTAGAACCTGCGCATAAAGCCGAATGGACCATAAAAAAAGAGAAACTTTGATGCTAAATCCGCAGCAGAAAAGAGATTAATTCAGTTGAATGAGCTCGACGAAATCAGATATCACGCCTACGAGAACTCAAAATTATAAAAGGAGAGAACGAAAGCCTATCACGACAAGAAAATTATTTCACGACATTTCAAACGGAACGATCAAGTACTCCTGTACAACTCTCGATTAACTCTATTTCCTGGAAAATTACGTTCTCTTTGGTTTGGAACCTTCACCATCAAAGAATTTACGCCTTACGGGCAGCGAGTGAAACATTATTGGGCCAGAGCTGAAATTTTCGCGTACTCAGACTACACGTCAAGAGGTGCCTAACCCCGAATGTTAAGCTCATTTCCCGTCAAGCTAACGACTTTAAACAAGCACTGAGTGGGAGACAACCCACTAATTTAACAATAAAACAATAATATATATATATATATATATTAATACAAATAATAATAAAAATATAAAAAAATAGAAGATATATAATAGCAATAATTAATTAATTAATAAAAATATATAATAATTATCTATTATATATTATTTATGCAATTACAAATTTCTTAAGTGAATATGGAGTCGCCGAACAGACCATCGACGATGCCCCTCTAGGACTGTCGATAGACGGTCGTGTGTCGAGTAGGATAACTCGATGCGACCCTGATTCATAAAATACTTTTCTCCAAAACCACCAAAAACACACACGAGTTTCACACTCGATTCTCTCCCGAATTTGGGCCAATTTGGCTCTTTTTGAGTCTAGATCACTCAATTTCTACCCTCTCTACCTGTTTAGCTCTTTAAATCACTCAATCATCAAGGTATTTTCTCCAAAGCTCTTAGTTTAGGGAACTTTTAGGGTTTGAAGAAAAATCGAATCTTTTGTGGTTTAACTCGGAATATAGGATGATTTAGGGTGCTGGAGTACTATATTAGGGATTATCTATCGTCTTTACACATGATTTGCACGATTTGAGTTGATTATTTTTGATTTCAAGAACCCTTATCCGCAATGCAGCATCGATCGATGCCCATGAGTTGTCGTTGATCGATGGCAATTAGGTTCTATCGATCGATGACCATGCGGTACCATCAATTGACGGTTGTCCTTTTACTGTCGACATTGATTATATGCAGATGGAAGAGAGTAGAACTAAAGCTCGATACGAGGTCGGTAGCTCCAGTGCTACACCGCGGGGTCCTCCATGGCGAGACCCTTGGCCTAAAGAAGAGGAGGCTCTACATGTGACATTCGAGGACTACCCCAACCCTTGAAAAGAGGTAGCATCGAGGAGTGGGATGACTTCGACATCCTCTATTACAACGCCTGGTAGAGCGTTACCATCGAGCCAACCAAGTTCGCCGATAAGCAAACTCTGAAAAATTTGGGGCTCTACACTGATTTTAGACAGATGGTGCAGGAGCTTGGATTGGGCACCATGGATACTAAGCAATATCCTTTATACCCCGGCCTGGTCCGGCAGTGCATATCCATGGCGCAGGTGCTCTACAAGAGCCTTAGGTTGAAGCTGGCGCATGAGGCCGCCCTAAATTTTCTCATCAGATGCATCCGATAAAGGATCCTCATCCCGCAGCTCTGAGAGATCTATGGCTTTGATATCGGTACCAGCGCTTTTTCAGTCGCTGCATTCCATGGCCTACCTCCCTTGTGGGGCCTCATCAGGACATGCCATTTCGACTATGGCTCAGCCACTCAGACGAACGTCCGTCATTTGACTATGCGGTACTTCCTGAAGGTCCTTGCCAAAACCATGTTTTGCAAGATGGATCCCAACAAGGTTAGGGTTCAGGAGATCACATTGCTATACTATTCTGTCAAGGAATTAGTTGGGCTCGACGAGGAGCTCTTTCCTCCCGCTATGAGCGATCAACATGTGAACTTGGGGGCTATATTTGCGGAGCATCTGGCGACCCTGAAGGACAAACCCTTCAAGGGTTCTGGCGCGAAGAGGGAGACGATAGGGAGTGTCTTGACACCCATCTTCAGCTTTCTTGGCATTAGCATCGAGGGAGCTTTGGTGGAGAGAGGGTTGCGCTTCATGGATGAGGGTGACCTGACGAGGACCCTGTGACTGAAAGAGGGACGCTTTTGTTCCCTTGTGGATGACGAGAGACCTAGGATGATAGAGCTTCCAGTGCAAGAGGTGACAGACTTCTCTGACGATCTACAATGCCTCGCATTACACCCAGATGAGCGTCACCTCCTCACGACACCCCTCAGAGTACAACGCAGAGGAGGCCTCCGCCCAGCACACCCGGTCGCAGCAGCCGCAGCGGATAAGCCAGCACAGCCACCTCCATCTCTTCCAGCCTTCCCTCAGATTCCAGAGATCCCCATACACGACCATGGTGCATTCCAGCAAGTTGTGGTGAACGCACTTCGAGCGATATGGGCCAGGGTAGAGACGATGTCACAGTGCCCATGCTTCAGCCATCCCAGGACCAGAGCCAGATCACCACCGGGAGCACAACAGCAGCAGGACCAGGATACATCCGACGAGGAGTAGTATCTTCAATACTCCTTTATCTTTTATTTCATTTCCCTTTTTGACTTATACTGTTTGGATTTTATTTTAACTTGTACTTGAGTGTCTAACAAAGCTAACCCAAAGATAGATGATCAGAATGGAGAGTAGACACAAACGATTCAGTTTGTCAGCCTAGCATCGATCGACGCCTACTAGTTTCCGTTGATCGATTCTGAACTAACAAAGCGTAACGAGTTTTTAACATTATTTATACTACTACTTATTTCAGTATTTATTCTATTTATGAAGGTTTACCCGATAATTCAAATACCCATCGATCGACACAATACTTTCACCATCGATCGAAGATGATGGTTTAGCATCGGTCAACGCTCACCTACTGCCATCAAGCGATACTCCTAACAGAGTTGGTATAGTCAACTATCTCTAACACTGTTTCCTTATGATTTAATTTCTCCTAACCAATCTGAAGCGGATTACACTGGGAAAGTGTAATTACGTCAGGGGGAGGTTCGCTAATGCTATTCTATTGTTTTTGAGTTATTTACCACCATATATAACTTTTTCAAAAAAAAATTATTGAGTCAAGAAGAGGACTATGATCAAGGTTTATTATTGATTAACCATACTTTAGCACCATTCTTCGAAGGTTGTTTGCTGAGATTACTAGAGATACAAAAGTGGATCATCCTGCCACTATGTCACACTTGCTTAGAAAGTTTGAAGGAACCAAAGTTGATTTCCAATACTAATCATGACATTATTTGCTTGCTTTGGGATTTGGTATACACTGGATTGGATTCCTTCTGCAAGTCTGAAAGGTAAAAGTCTGTGTGCTTCTTATTCCCCTCTCTCTCCCCTTCAAATAAAAAAAGGAATCAAACAGGATTTGGTGGCTACAACCATTAAAGCTTGATTCATATGATCCTAGAAAGAGATAAAGGTCAAAAAGAAGTGAATATGATCTGATGGCAAAAACCATTAGGGCTTGATTCATGGAACCCTATCCAAATATCTCAATCAATTAAAAAAATAAAATGATACCCTCAAAAGAAGGGAGACATTGACTGAGAAGAAGTGAGAAGAGAGAGAGGAAAAGAATCAGAGAAGACTACCCGTGTGTTCAGATACTTGCAGAGGTGAGAGTCCATATATCATTTAATCGATACTCCCAAGGTAAAGCTTGCACTTTTATTTTATGCAAAGAAATGAAATCAGTAGAGGGGTGAGTCAGACTAGTATTCACTAAGTTGTTGGTAGAATGGATTTGGTTGCTATACTAGGATAGGGTATATAAAGTTTCTCTGTGATTGACTTGATAGGATGTGACTGCAATAAAGTAAGGTGACAGTTATACTTAAACATTATGTGATTCTTCGCTTTTCAAAACCTCTCGCACAGGCTTTGTTTGCTTGAGGACAAGCAAAAGGTTAAGTCTGAGGGAGTCGATACCATGGATTTTACATATTTTACCTATGATATATAGAGTATATGTAGAGTCTTTTATATGCATTTGGTATTGTTTAAGAGTATTTACAGGTCTAGGTACTTATTGGAAGCAATTGGAGCTTTTGGACTATTTTGGAGCACTCAGGATTACTCAGCAGAAACTCTGAGTCGGATCAAGATTTATGAATAGAACATCGATCGACGTCACACAATGTGCGTCGATCGACGGTCAAGTCGACAGCAAGATTGGTGAAGGCTTGAGAAATTACAAGTTTTACCCAGAAGTTTTATTAATTGCAAGACAAGTCCCTGGCCAAAATTTAGACTATTTATTAGGGTTTTCTATCTTTATTTAAGGGAGAGCCTAGAAAACCTAAGAGTGCAGAGTCTTCTAAGTTACACCAAAGTTTTAGAGTTTAGAGTTGGAACACATTTCAACATCAATTGGAGACAAAGATTTAAACATCATTACATAGAGGATCTTGAACTCCTTATCTTTTTACTCAGTTTATTCTATGAAATTTGTTCAGAATTTATTCATGTTATTATTGCTACTTCTGAGTAGTTCGCTATTAGATTTAGGGTTATTTAATGGTAGTAATGTATTGTTGATTTTATAGAATTGTTAGGGTAATCTTCTTGGTTCTTTGTTTAATTTGCTCTCAATGCTAAGTTGAACTTGATCACCTCAATCTTAAAAACTAGGGTTCTATAGTGCAAGCGAGAGCCTAGTTATAACCTGGAATCTATCTTAAACAATCTAAATAACTAGTAACAATGAGAGTTGAATTAGAAGATTAGAGAATCCTTCAAACCACGAAACAAATACTGTTTAGAATGAGCATCGATCGACGCCATCTTATTGCCATCGATCGACGCTCAGCCGAGATGCGCGAAAGCTATCTCTTAAACCATAAGGTTTGAATTCAGAATGATGCTTAATAAAACCCTAGCAATCTATTAGTTTGTATTATCTAAACCTACCTGAGAATTTCCCCTAAGTTTAATCTTTAAAATTTAATCCTTACAAACCCAATCAATCTTGAGATCGCTTTTATTGTTATTGTTATAATTCATCTAGCTTTATTTCGAAAACAATAAGTCTATTGTGCAATCCTAGAGTCTCTGTGGATTCGATCCCTAAGTACTACACTGAACCTCTTAATTGAGAGAGTAAAGTGGGAATATAGGGTTAATTTTATAGTGAAATAAAAATAAAAAAATAAACCCCACGTCATCAGGTGGAATAGGTAGTTCTATTTCAGAAGTAGCTCTGGGAACCACAAACTTCATAAGGTCATGTATCCTTGTCACTCTTTTGTGAAAACCAGCAGCTTCTTCTGCCAAGATAGGTGGTCTCAGATGTTCGTGGACATTAAGGTATGAGGCCTCAGACTTGTGCATTCTCTCCTCAATTGGTTCCAGCTCAATTATGTAACATGGAAGTTTTTGCAACCAAGGGTGTCGATTTATATCATCAGGTGGGTGTCGATCGATGCAATTGGGTGGCCGTCGATCGATGTTATCCGGTGGGCGGCGATTTATGCTAGTTTTTGCTGAAGTCTTCAGATCTCTTCCCAAAGTGTGATGATCGTCATCAAGCTTCTGCTCCGAAACCTGACCCAAATCTTCAGGTTGTGCTTCATCCAATTGCTTCAAGAAATCCTCTAGCTCCAAGAAACCTTCCATAGTTATCTCTTTATCATAATCCAAATATTCAAGCTATTCTCCATCCAATAGCTCCAAGAAATACTCCATGATAATCTCTCTATCTCCATAGGAAAAGATAACAACTTGATTCATCAGTGCTCATTAGTGTCGAGTCTTCAATGTCTTGAGGACAACTCGATCTTTCTTGGATTTCAAGTGGTATCAACTGACAATAGGGGCTGGTCTCGATCGGTGCTGAGGTCTTACTGTCGATCGACGCTAAAGGTATTTTTGTCGATCGATCCTGTGGTCACTAATATCAGCTTCTTCTGCTCTGCTTGTCTAAGATCCATGACGTTCATCACCCTTTGCCATATTGTGGTTGACCAGTTGTCCTATGTTCAGTTTGTCCCTTGTCTTCTGCCAACTTTTAAGAATCATGTCCCACTTATAATTAAGCTCTCTTTCTTGAGTAGCTTCAGCATCATCAAGAAATTTGTAGAGGAAAGCTCTTTCAATGAGTGTGTGGGGGGGGGGGAGGGGGGGGGGGGGAATCTTGCAGAGTATTCACACAGCTCAGCACTCGCGATTTCACCAATAACAAAAATTGATGTGTTTTTTGGGATATTCATGACGAAGACCCTGAAAAAGATCCTGACTTAACCAATCGTTCCATTCGGGGTGTAGCTCAAATTCATCCTCTCCAGCAACATCAATTTCATAAGAGACTACAGCCTCCTGTGTATAAATCAGTTGTCCTGCACTCTTGCGAGCGAGACCTTCTTCTCTCACAAGATCCCATTCTCATCAAACTCAGTATGAGTACCTTGAGTTTCTCTGTCTTTCCACAAGTAGTGTCGATCGATACCGAGTTAGTGTCGATCGATATCGAGTTAGTGTCGATCGATGCTTGGTTCACACTGTCGATCGCTGGTGCTTAGAGGGTGGCGATCGACACTTCCCTCGTAGACTTAGGGATTATGCGTGAATCAATAGACTCCTTCTTTGAAGAACCCAAAAAAAATCTTCTCATTGCTTCATGTTACTAAGATGTATGTACCTGAATCACAAGAATTTTTTTTTTATGTAAGTAATCTTAAATAGAAAAATAACCTAGACTAAATTTAAAAAAACTGAGTCTAATGACGAATCCTCGCTCCCCGACAAAGATGCCAAATTTGATATGCTCAAATTAACCCTAGAGCAACTTTTACTCTCTAAAATAAGAGGTCTATGTGTAGTACACAACAAACTCAATATAGTCGCGATTAAGCTAGGCAAATAGATTTAAAGTAGTAAATAGAGCAAAGTAGTTGATTGATTGATTGGTTTGTATGCAATAATAATAAATAGCTAGATCTAGGGTTTCAGGCAATCATGATTACAGTCGATAGAAGCTAAGGGGTTTTCAAATATTAGAACTCGAATTAATAAGCACAGATATCAAGTACTATATCTATCATATGACTCAAGTCTTTGTTCCAACTCTTATTGTGAAACTCGGAATTGGCTGTTGATCGATGTTGTTGAGTTAGCGTCGATCAATGCTCGCTTCACTACAGGAAATGTGGGTAGTATTAGCGGACGAAAAACGCTATGCGTCTAAAATCATAGCGCTCCCTTCCACGCTCTGACAGCGCCTGTTATAATAGGTCCGGCACTTTTAATAGCGGTATTCGGTTATGCTATAGTTAACGATACAACAATAGCGTTATTTGTTATGTAATTGTTTATATTTATAATAACGTTGTATAATTGTTATTAAAAGCTATTAATTTTATTTTTCCTGCTAGGATAGATAGCAAATGTTTCGAATTATCCGTAAATTTATTAATAATAATTACAATTTTGTTTTATAATTTTAATTTAAAATTTAATTCAAATATTTGTAATAATAAAAATTAAATTATTAAAAATTCCAATAAAAATATTAATTATTCCAAAACCCATAAACATTAACTTGTTCATACAAACCACAACACAACTTCTTCATACAATCCAATATCAATCTACCACTAATAAACCTTCACAATTATCCCTAACATAAGAACTATCATCAGAAGAAGAATCATCACCCAAATCATCGACTTCTTGGATAGGCAAAGTTGCACCAACTAAATCATCTTCTGTTTCCAACTCATGATAACCTCTAGGTGGTGCTCTCATAACAACATAACAATTTGAATTATCATCTTCCTTAGAGTAGAAAACATGTTTCGCTTGAGAAGGTAGAATGAATGGATCTTTCAAATAGGCTGCTTGGTTCATGTGAAGGTTAACAAGAGTGAAGCCATCTTCTTCCTTCACACCATTCCATGTGTTGGCCCAGTTGCATCTAAACAGCGGCACTTTGAACATGTGGTAGTCCATAAGCAAAATCTCCTTTATGACTCCATAATATGTAATCATATCAGCGACTTGTCTTGTATCTCGAGCACTTGATCTACACATGCTAAATGCTTCATAAGTTACTCCACTGTTTTGTGTCTTCCGCTTGACCGCATCTGTATGAAACCGTTGCCCATTAATGATGAAACCTTTATGTGCTAAAGCAACATTTCTTGGTCCAAATGCCAACCTCCTTATCTCCTTAGAATGACTATTTGGTGAGTCTGAATGAACCTGCCGCAGAAAATCAGAATATGATCAACCAACAAGCTAACCAGTCATCAAAATACAAGCTAACCAGTCATTACAATAATAATCAAGAAAAGAAGATAGAGTTCGAAACCTTTTTTTAAGCCATTCTGGAAAGTGCTCAGTGTGATTTTTTCATAACAAAGTTTCATTTCTAGCATATCGAGCATCATTAGCTTGTAACTCTTCTAAATGCATACTGGTTTGACATTAAATAAAAATATATGAAAATGAAATTATAATTTCAAGTAGATGAAACTTAAAGAATAACTTACTCAAGAAAAGGATCCAAAGATGCCATGTTTATTAGGACATAACGATGTGCAATGTCTCTATCTTTATCTGAAAAGGTAAACTCGGTACCTTTTTGCAGAGGTCGGCCTTCAACCACCATTCTGTCAGCCTCCATAGCCTCATTACGATTAATTGTTTCTTGAACTGGTACTGAATCTTTAAGGAACTCTAAACAAAATGCAACGCATTCTCCAGCTAAATACCTCTCAGCCATACATGCTTCTGGCCTTGCATGATTCTTAACAAAAGCCTTTAGTGTTTTCATGTACCTATAACTCATTCAAGAAATATGAATATTAGTCAAACATCATTGCAGAAAATGCATATATTGAAGCAAATGAGAACATCAAACCTTTCAAAGGGATACATCCATCGGAAGTGTACTGGTCCTCCAAAACGTGTCTCTTCTGATAAATGTATTGGAAGGTGGAACATGATATCAAAAAGGGATGGAGGGAAGAAGCGGTCCAGTTGACACATTGTTTCCACAAACTCTGTCTCCATTGATATAAGCTTCTCCGGTTCAATTATGCGCTGACACAACCTGTTGAAATAACTGCATAATCTATTTATGGCTATCATAGGACCCCTATGTAACAACCCTCTTAATGCAGCTGGTAACAAGTTCTGTACTAGAACATGATGATCATGCGACTTCAAACTACCAATATTTGGAGGGTTAACTGACACACTATTCGCAATATTACCACAATAACCATCAGGACCTCTAAACTTAGATAACCTTTGGCAGAAAATGGTCTTCTTTCTTAGATAACCAGTATGCAGCTGGAGGTAAGTATGTTTTCTTTCCCCTCACCTCTGTGTGCAAGTTTTTTCTGATTTCAATATCTTCTAAGTCTTTTCTTGCTTTCAACCAATCTTTTGACTTAGCACTTTGTATCAAGAGAGACAATATAGCATCCGACACATTCTTCTCTACGTGCATAACATCAATATTGTGACGAACAGGCAACTCCTAACACATTAAAGAAGAAATTGTTAGGCAAATTCATATACAACAATCTTATAATTAAGGTAGACTATACTTTACCTTCCAGTAAGGTAGTTCAAAGAATATTGATCTCTTCTTCCACCGCCATAGATCATTTGATTCTTCACACTCTTCTTCTTGAACCATCTCATCATCTTCCAACTCTGGTCTTCTCCTTTTTTTCTCCTTCTCTATAGGTCTTCCAAAATCATTCCTAAAAGCTTTTAGTGTCTCATATATCTCAGCGCCAGTTTGTATCATGTTCGCATTCCCTTCCTCTATTGTGTTGTCGAACCAAGCTTTTTTATATCTGTAACGATGGCCAGGCGGTAGTCTCTTTCTATTTCCCATGTAGACAAACTTGCGGCTGAACTTAAGCCACCTAGAAGGTGTATCCTTTCCACATATATTGCATGCTTGTTTGCCCTTCACTTTACATCCAGACAAGGTTCCTAAGGCTGGATAGTCACTGATACTCCAAAGCAGCATGGCTCTAAGATTGAAGTTCTCCTTCGCAAATGAGTCATACACTTCAATACCCTCAGCCCACAAATCTCTCAAATCGTCTATCAGTGGTGCTAGGTAAACATCAATGTTATTACCAGGAGCTGTTGGACCAGGGATCAACTAAGTCAGCATTATATTTTCAGCCTTCATACACATAGTTGGAGGCGTGTTATAGTTCACTAACAGCACTGGCCATGTGCTGTGATTGGTGTTTTGCATGGAGAAAGGGATCCCATCTGTAGAGATCCCAAGTCGAAGATTCCTTGGATCAGCAGCAAAGTCTGGCCATTTACCATTCACTTGTGCCCAAGAGATAGAATCAACGGGGTGTCGCATTTTACCATCTTCAATGGCATTGGTATAGTGCCAACGCAGATCTTCAGCCATCCTTGTTGATCTAAACATCCTCCTAAACTTGTCCTTGATTGGAAAATATCTAAGGACCTTTGTCGGAATCCCCACCTTTATCTCATTACTTTGCTTATCCTTTTCCCATCTTGAAACTTTGCATCTTGGACAGATTTCGAGCTTCTCATACTCCTTCCTATACAATATGCAATCATTCTTGCAAGCATGAATGTTCTCGTAGCCGAACCCGAATATTTTCAGAAATTTCTTGATCGCAGCTAAACTCTTGGGAAGAACATTGTATTCGGGTAGCATTTCCTCAAGTAAAACCAACAGCTGATCAAAGTAGTTCTCCAACACACCACTTTTAACCTTGAATCTGTAAAGTCCCATGATTGCTGAAACCTTCGTGTGTTTGATACAATCCGAGTACAATGGCGTTTGAGCGTCTCTTAGCTTCTTCTTAAATTCAGTTTCCTCAGGTGCTTCGTCATTATCATTTGTCTCATTGTCATTCGTCTGATTTGGACCACCATCCATCGAGAATACTGTCTGCAACAAATCAAATGCCTCTGTTTGATATTGAAGACCATTTTCTTCTGCATAATCTCTTTTTTCACAATGAATTCTCCAACAAGAACTCTTATACTTCTTATCCATACCCCTAATCACCAGATGCTCCACTATTGTATCTAATAACTGATGGCTAAGGTTGCGGCAGTCTCTACAAGGGCATAGCATTTCAAACAGATTTCCCAATCTTCTTGCTGACGATTTCACGAAATTAGTTGCTCCTTCTGAGTACTCGTGACTATTCCTACAAGAATCGGACAAAAGTACTTAGCTTTCTTTCAATCGGCGAATACAAGTGAGCTCGATTGATTTTAGGTCTTACCTTGGCAGCCAAATCCACGTCTTATCCATTTGCTTTCTTTCCCGGCGAATACAAGTGAGCTCGAGAGAAGAGCTGTTGAGACAAAGGATTTAGGGTTTGTTCTTGCTCGCGAGACAGAACAAGATCTGTTCTGAGTTGTGTTCTGAAAATTTTGGCCGTCAAAATGAACGGTTCAGATCGAAGCTTTCCTTACAAAATCAATGGTTTACGATTAATTCTACTCTAATAAGAAAGAACGGCTCAGATCGAAATATGTGACACAGATCCATCGGCGTGTAACTGGCCACGTCAGCAATCCTCGAGTTTACTCCTCATTGGCTTAGAGTATTAATTTCGTTTCAAATCAGAAAATTAACATATAAAATAGGTTATTAAGAAAAAAAAATTAAATCTTAAAAAATGTTCTATGATCATTCCAATTTAACGAATATTTTTTTTTATAAATATAAATATTTTATATGAGGTTTCATAAAATTCAATGATCTAAGCTTATATCTTCATAAACACTAAGACTTGTGTATGTATAAATGTTTTAGGGTTTAGGATTTTGATGAGTGAAATTGTATAAAAGTTTAACTAATAAGTTTTATGAAAATAAGATTACAATATCACTTCTTTTGATAAAAAAAATTAGAAATCAAGTATAATTATGGTATATATGGTTTAGGGTAACTTTGGGGTTTAGGGTATTAGCTTTGGGGTTTAGGGATTTATCTTTAAAAGTTTAACTAATAAGTTTTATGAAAATAAGACTACAATATCCCTTCTTTTCATAAAAAAAAAATCAGAAAGCGAGAACAATCGGGGTTTAGGGTATTAGCTTTAGGGTGTAGGGGTATATTGTTAACCATGTCTTTGGATTTGGTTGAACAGACGAGACCTTCAACAATAACCTCGTCCTCTTCATTGGTCCAATCATATATCTTGCATCTGCGAGTTTCACCTTCCTTGATTTGCTAAAAACTAAGAAACTAATGATTAGAGAAACTCATCTTTCGTAGGAAGAAAACAATATTTGAAAACTTTACCATGGTACATCGTCTGAAAAGTTTTGATCCCTATCCAATATCACTTCATAAAGAGTTAACACATCTGTTGTAGGCCTCCAGAGAGGAGCTACTGAGCTTAGTGCAGACCTCACAACGATCGCCACTGCATTAGGACCAATTGGTATACGACCAATTTTGTACTTCGGTTCAGCAGAGCAGAATTCTCCTTCACCAACAACAACATCTTCTGCTTCAATCCAATCGAGTATTTGTACTCTCACTCCTTCTTTGAATCCACCACTACTCTCAGATGTTTCAGCATCAACATTACTTTTCTGAGAGAAGGAAAAGGAACTCGTAAATGTCTTGAAGACCATTTCACCAAATGTAATGAAATACTTACCTTCTTTCCAGCTAAGTCTCGGACCATGCCCTTTAACTCTTCAATCTCACTTTTCATTTCTGCAATATTTACGTCTCTAAATTGCAGATATGTTAGTTTAGTAGCTGTAACCCCTCTACCAAACCCCCTAACTCGTCCACCTTTGTCTTTTCCCAAAATCTTGCTCACAACATCTTCCCTTATGTTCTCAGCAGATGTTGAGTCCATTTGACTATCAAGTGACTGTATTTGTTCCTGATACAAACATGTAAACACAAAATTATTCACTAATTATAATCCATTAATTATACACAACAACTTCGACAATTCTTACAATAGTCTCAGCAAATCGAGGCTTCAGCGGTATACCATCAGCATGAGTGTGTCCCGCAATCCATATCTTACTCCTACTCACCTTTCTTGGGTATGTACTCCTTTTTTTCTATATAAAAAACTGACAAATTTCAATAACAAGTTATTTTAACAATCTGTACAATTTTATAGATGTTCCCATCAAAAAACTTTACCATATCTTCAGCTAAACGAAGCATCCCTTTACGGCTGGTAGTGTGGGGAATCTGATTTTTTCTCATCTCTCTGTACTTGTTACTTATTTCCTACAATAAAAATATGAGTGATTAAATCTATAAGACATGACCTATAAACAAGAAAGTTAATTTGCTGGAGATAACTAACCGTGAAAGTTTTGGTAGTCTTGCTCCTAACCCAAGAGTTCCACACTTGAATGGATGGGACGTTGCTTGGTTTTAAATCAATTCTCTCAGCAGTAGTCTTCGCAGCACGTACTTGTGACACTAGCCTTGACTTCCCAGCCCTCCACAAATTTCCCAGCTGCTTGAAAATAACAGCTTTCTGCCATTCTTCTTGCAAGTTAAACCCCCCTGCATCACAATAAGCAAAGGTCAAACATGTTTACAGAAAATCAACAAAACATATAGACGATTATGTCACCTGAATTTCTTCCCACATTGTTGCTTTAGTCGCTGCATCAAGTTTTCTCCAATCAGAAAGTGTAACCGGAACATGTTCCCTCACAAGAGGACCAAGAAAAGATGATAGTGTTACTGAACCAGATCCGACATGCTCTCCAAAGTCATTGAATGTGACTGTAACCTTATCATTAGGATTTTAAGCCACTCTACGCATCTTTGTTGGTCCTCTTTTATTTCTTTTTTTCACTTCATCCCCTGGTAACTGAACTCCTTCAGTACTAGGAATCTGATCATCTTGAGCATTCTTAACTTCATCTTCTTCGTTCCCTCTCTCATTGCGACCTCTATCTTCTTCTTCGTTCCCTCTCTCATTGCGACCTCCATCTTCTTCTATATCAAGAGCTTCTTCTTCGTTCCCTCTCTCAGTGCGACCACCATCTTCTTCCATATCAAGAGCTTCTTCTTCGTTCTCTTTCTCTTCGAGAACTCCATCGTCTTTGCTAGATTCTTCTTCGTTTCCTTTCTCTTTGACAACTCCATCATCTTTGCTAGCTTCTTCTTCGTTTCCTTTCTCATTGACAACTCCATCTTCTTCTACTACTTCATCCTCTTTCTCTTCATGTCCATTCAAACAAGCTTCTCCTTCTATCTCATCCTGAGCAACCTCCGGTGTTACATCTTCTCGTTGAGCAGCAACCTCTGGTGTTACATCTACAAGGTAATCATCATCTCCCGGTGTTACATCTTCTCGTTGAGCAGCAACTTTCTGGATTCTACTACTTTTTCTCGTTGGCGTAAGAAGTAAAGTCTTTGCTTTCTTGTATGTTCTTTTCTTGACTTGTAGTTTTTGTTCATGTCCAGTCAAACAAGCTTCTTCTTCACCCTCTTCCTCATCTTCAGACATTGCTTCATTGTCACTACCATCAACTTGCGGTGTTACATCTTCTACCTCCTCACCAATCTTAGCCACTTTCTTTGGTCTACCTCTTCTTCTCTTAACTACATTCTTTTTTGGAGAAGCCACTTTCTTTGTTGTTGGAGTAGCAACTTCGCGTGTTGGATCTTCTACCTCCAAGCCTTGATTACGTCTACTCCGATGAGCTCCAACTTGTCCTCCTCCTCTTGTCCTTGCCATTTCTGAAGTAAAATCAAAACGAGAGATCAAAATTGATATCCAAAATTGAAACCCAAAATCAAAATCGAAACCGAAACAAACAAAATTGAAACCCAAATCAAAATCAAAACCCAAAATCAAATGAATGAATCATTCGATTGAATGAGAACATACCTCTCGTGATTTTCTGTTGTACAATGAGCTTTGAATATCTCGTGCTTTGAAAACCGAGGAGAAACCGAGGAGTAAGGGAAAAAAGTGAAGTGGTTTCGAGAGATATCTCGTGCTAAGTACTTAGAGATATTTTCGGACTAAAAATAATATATTTTTACATATACGATAGCTCCTTTTTTCTGATATGCAATGATAAGGCGCCTCAACTTACCAAATTGACACGGCTAAATTCTTTTCTTTTCCCGCGATAACAAACATAGCGTTTCAGGTTAATAAACGCTATTAGAAAGGCCGTGTTGGTATACAATAGCAGAGCTGTAATAAACATTATACTACGACGCTATTAATACCCACATTTCCTGTAGTGCTTGAGTCAAGCATTACGACCTAGTTCGATTAGTTCACTAGAATTCTTAGACCAACGCTCGTATGTATCTATCAACCTATCTCAACATGATTGATTCAGGTAATAATCCTACTCTCGCAATTCTCAGTTATCCTAAGTTTAGGGTTCTAGTTAGAAACTCTAGAACACAAACAATAAGCACAATTCTATTGAAGGATCTTATTAGAACCTAGCAATTCTATTGTTTGGCTAATCCATCAATACAATTAATAAACCTAAACCTAGCAGATGGATCTACTTAGACTTGATCAAAGAAACAGAAATCATAGATGATTAGAATAAAAATCAATAATAAAACCAATGGATTTCTAGGAGGACTCTGAATGAGTTCATCCCTTCTCTCCAAACCCTAGAAATATGAATAATAGAAAGCGTATATAGCGTGTAGCCTAAACAATGGCTTAGAAACATATAAATAAGGTTTAAATTCGGCCATGGGCATCCTGATAATTTGTGATGGCTTTTGGGCTTAGGTCCGTCATAAAATAGACTCGTCCCGTATTCTGGCATCACCGTAGATCGACACATAGGGTCTTCCGTCGATCAACATTCTTTCATCTCCTTGACAGTTTCCTCTCGCGAGGGAGACGTACCACTCTTCACTAAAACGGGTATGACTTGGCTCTAGGAGCTTGATTGACCTCAAACTGGTGGGATCGGAAAGCTAACGCAAAACGATATTTTTTTTCAGTATATCAGCTCAATCTCACGGTGGGAATTTTCCTTCCATAGAAAAACTTCTGACGCGTCTGCGAATTTCTGCATCTCAAAAAGCTTCAGAATCACCAAAGTTTTCGAAAACGTACCTGAACATGAAAACATTCTAAAAAAAACCCATGCACACATAATAGACTATAAATAAGGCCTATAACATGGTCTAAAAGTGGTAAATACTGGGACCTATCAAACTGCTGAGACATAGAATTGCTAGGGTGATCTTCTAGGATCCTTCATCAGAATTGTGCTTATTGATTGTGTTCTAGAGTAGGTAACTAGATCCTTGAGCCTAGGATAATAACAAATATGACAGTAGGTTCATTACCTGAATTAATTTTGCTGAGCTAAGTTGTTAGATACATGCGAAGACTGGGCTAGTTAACCTACTGAACATATCGATTAGGACGTTAATTCTTGCATAAGGAAGTATCGATCGACACTGATACCATAGTATTGATCGACACTCTCTCCTTGTCACATGAAACAGCTACAATAAAGACTTTGTTATCTGATTAGACTCGCAGCGAGAGCTAGATATCCCACTATTGCATTTGAGTTCTAGGACGGTTTTTCACACACTCTTAGATTTATATAGCATAATTCCATTGCTTGAAACTCTAAGTCTAGCTATTTGTTCTTATTGTTTACAAACCAAATCTTAGTCAGTCTCTATTATGTACTACTTTATAATTTACTGGCTATCTTAATCATAACTCATCTAGTCTATTGTGTGCCACGCTCCATGTGGATTTGATCCTTATGTATTAAAACTAAACCTCTTATTTGAGAGAGAAAGTTGCTTATAGGGTAATTTGAGTGATATCATTAACTAAACCAGTTGTCACATGCGCCTAACAACCAACCTCAATAGAATTATTATCAGGAGTTGAACCCACTCTTGCGGTTGTCAATGATCTTAAGTTCAAGGTTATAGTTAGCTACAATAGAACACAAGCAGTTATATCAATTATGTTGAAAGATCCGATTAAATCACCCTAGCAGTTCTATGTTTCAATAATTCATCTAAACCGTAATAAACCATAAATCTAACAAGGTTGCTATTATACATAATTTAGCAAGACATAAATAATAATTGAATGAATCGTATAAAGATAGAGTAAGAAAATAATGGAGTTCCAATGTAAATCTATGAAAGAGTCTTGATCTTCTCTCTAAAATAACAAAAAAGCTTCTACAAATAGTGGTAAATTGTAAGATGCATCTCTTGCCTAAACATTTAAAAAACATATTAATAGTAAGTATAAAGTCGGCTAGTAATATGTGGATCTTTTGGGCTTGAATTGGTCTTGACTTAATCAGTCCCTCTGTTGTTGAGAGGGAAATAGAATGCATCAATCTTTCTGTAGAATTCGTCGAACATCCTCACGGGAGCTATAGTAACTTCAACAATCATTTATTCTACTTGATCTCTTCTGTATTTCTAAAATTCTGTCCGATAAGGAGGGTTGGGAAGGATTTCAGGCATCTAAAAACATCCTTCATACTTAGGTATACTCAAGTAACGACCTTCCAAACTATCTGCCATCTCAAGTATTGCTTTTATGTCTTCCTTTTACAAGTTGATTGATGATCCTTCCATCTTTTAGCCTTAGCATTTCCCTTTTCACCTATCTAAACACTACACTCATCTGGTGATACTACACATATCCTTCTTTTAGGAGGAGTGGTGGTTTCAACTGAGAAAGTCTTTCAAAATCATGGAATCGCAGGAGTGTTGGTCGATGCTGGTTTGGTGTCGATCGACACTTTGCCGCCATCTTCACGTTCTACACCATAATCAGAATAACAAACTGCCACAAATCCTAGATCATCTCCAATCTCAATGTAGGGCATGTGTCCCTTGATCACTTGAACCAGATCATAGAAAGCATTTTTGTCTATGAGCGATAAGCACAACATGTTCGCCTGCATGTCGTAAACAGGCGAACATCATCTCCAAATTCTTCCTCATCGCCATTATCAATGTCAACATCTACAACTTGTACATCCTTTGTGTAGCTAACTTGTTTCTATAGAAGCTTATAAACACTATCCAGATTTTTCTTGACTTCATCCATATGCTTTTTCCCAAGTTGGTAGCCAATTTTTTCCTCTGGAAATCAATGTTCTTGGTGTTATTGCTAGAAGTCAAGTTCTCTATAAGTCTCACAACTTATTCTATATTCCTAGTGTTGAATTTCCCTCATTAGTTGTGTCTATAGCCATCTGGTGAACCAAAGAGACGCCTCTGAAGAAGGTACTAAGCAGATGTACCTCATTGAACCCATGGTGTGGACATAATCTCTAATAGGACTTTAATCCGATCCAGGAGATTATGGAAGATTTTGTAGACTCCTATTTGACTATATCAGTTTATTTCCTCAAGTATTCAGATCGCACATCATTAAATAAATTAGGCAAGAGACGTTTTTGATGTCAGTCCAGGATGTAATAGATCATGGTGGTTACTGCTTAAGCTAGTACGAAGCATCGCCAACATGTGAGTACTTAAAGAGCTTGCAGATAAGGCAGTCCTTAAGGACTACCTTGGCTTTGATATCATATAAAAGATCCTCAAACCACTCCAATTGGTCCATCGGATGCTCATGTGGGTGACCATGATAAGGTTTCTGTCCCACTAGTGTAAATTATGTAGGATTCAGCTCGAAATTGTGCCTCTGAAAAGTAGGAGGACGAATAACAGATCTGTTGGCGTAGTACTGGTCTGGACAGTTGTTGCTTCTAGATCAGGGATTACAGCCCCCTGATCATCTAGTCTCCTATCTTGTGCATTACGCAGATGGCCCTAGGGGTCATGCATGTTTCCAAGCTCATCTCAGATAAGTACAAGAGTCACATCCATATCTTTCGTTCGTAGGCCGGCATCGATCAATTTTTCATGAGTGTCGATCGTTGCTTGCTCACGAGTAGTTTTGATCAATGAAAAAGAGGTGTCGATGATGTTATTCACCTTTCTTTTTGGATGACGTGCTCAAGTCATGTAGGATCCAAGTATTCCAAGAGATATGCTTCATTGTTGCTTCTGGTTCTGCTGGGATGCACCTGAAAGGTACAAGAAAGATAAATAAATTTAGTAACTAAAACAAATAAAGAAAACCTAGAAAATTCCTTTAACCAAGTCTTATGAGGAATCCAATGCTCCCCAGCAATGGCGCCAAATTTGATATTCGCTCAAATTACACTTCAAAAACTCTCTCTCAAATAAGAGTTTCAATTGTAGTACTTAGAAATCGAATCCACAGGGAGTGTGGGCACGCAATAGACATATAAGAATCTAAATTAAGCTAGGCAATAATTAATAAAGCATTAAATCAATGAATAAGTTTTTGTAAGATATATGGGAAAAGTAGCTAAATTTAAGGTTTCAGGCAATCAGAGTTATGAGTCATAGATGCTAAGGGTATGTGATGAACCGTCCTAGAAGTCGAATGCAATAGTAAGATATCCAGATTCGCTGCGAGTCTATGTTCCAGAAGTCACAAGTGAACAAGGAATGAGTGTCAATCAATACTATAAAGTGTCGGTTGATACTTCCTTAGATAAGTATAAACATCCGAATTAAAATGTTCACTAGGTTAACTAACCAGTTTTCGCATGCGCTAACAACTTAGCTCATCAAAATTATTATCAGGAGTTTAACCCACTCTCGCGGTTGTCAATTATCTTAAGTTCAGGGTTATTGTTAGCTACTCTAGAACACAAGTAGTTAGATCAATTCTGTTGAAATTTCCTATTTAATCACTCTACCAGTTCTATGTTCCCTAAATCTAACTAGATAACTACTCATACATAATTTAGCAAGACATAAAGAATAAGGGAATGAATTGCATAAAGATAGAGTAAGAAAACAATGGAGTTCCAATGCAAATATCTGAAGGAGTCTTGATCTTCTCTCCAAAATAACTAAAATCTTCTACAGATGGTGGTAAACTGTAAGATGTGCCTCTTGCCTAAACATTGGAAAACACTATAAACCTTAGGTATAAAGTCGGTCAAATGTTTTATAGAAATATTTGGATCTTCTAGGCTTGAGTTGATCTTGACTTAAGTCAGTCCGTTTACTCGCGTGGGCGTGGATCAATACCAAGAAAGAGGTGTTGATCGACACTTCTTCTGAATCTTGGCTGTGACTTTTGATTTTATTGAACAGCTACAAGTTTTCTCATTAATAAGTTTCAAAGTGCTCTATAATTTCCATAATACTCTAAAATATATGTGGACTTAAGAAGACTCTAAAATAAATTCTAAAAACTTCTAATAAACTCTAAAAAAAACATATACTATCGTTGAGAACTGGTAAGTTTCATAGTAACTTCCTCTTTATGCCTACGTTGAAAGATAACGCAGAGAAAGAGATAAAATACATGACATGGTACATGGGTTTTAAGCGAAGGAATAATAAATAGGAAAACGAGAGTTGATCAAAGAAGATTCAGATCAGGTTGGTGAGAGCTAGTGGCGAACCGAGGAATTTTTTTGGAGATTGAACCCGGGTTCTGTGGGTTCAGTGGTATCCTTTTCAACCAAATTTGCCACTTTAAATTATTAAACTGAACTTATAAATTTTGTTTCTAATATTTTTGTGGTGTCAAGTGATCCTTATTGCTTACACGTGGGTCCGCTCCTGAGAGCCTAATGTGTGTTATGTTGAGTACGTTATATGCGATGAGTCATGAGACAAAAACATATAGTGACTAGCTGGTGTAGAATGCCCTTTTACGGGGCGTATTTCGGGTCGCGAACTCCAGTTTGGGTCGCGGCTGATTCGATTGACGCAGGTTGTTTTGGTGGATGCAAATGATGGTGAAGGAATTGAAGTGTGGGTTACATACTTACATTACCTGAAGAAGACATGTTTGTGTTCGAACAAGACGAGGAATTTCTCGGTTTTGCATCTACCTAAGCGTACTGCATTTCTGTTTTTTTCAATAATTATTTGATTAAAGAAAAGTGCTTATGTAATAGTGCTATTGCATTGCTTCTTATAATGGTTTTTATTTTTGAGTTTTGTCACATTTGATGCATGTTTTACTACGCTGGAAACTTTCATTTATGCTTTTCGATATTTGGACAAGAGCCAAAGAAAATCAATATATGGAATAACTCATTAGGTAAAGATGGTTTCTGTAGAATCATTTTAAAAAAGTGGGTTTTTCTACCACTTTTATCGGGGGAATTTTTTGGCGGAGACGTTTGTCAAAATAATCGGATGTTAAACATAATGTAATTGTTGCGTTGAACATTAGGAATTAATGTATTCACTTATCAAAATCAGATTTGTTGTGAATAAAAAATAAAGTTCAAAGTAGGTGATCTGAAAAGTTTGTAAAACTTTAAAATTTAGCTAAGTGTAAAATCCAATTCACACATTAGAACTTGAGATTAAAATCATCTTATATATAATTGAACATTTTTAACAAGCTTTAAAAGCCTTGACGAATATACTAAAGTGTATTAAAGAAAAGAGATGAGAAGTTGGGCTCGAGTAATTTTTTTTTGTAACTCAACTTTTATTGAAGTCAAGTCTAAGGACTAAAAAGGTAAAAGGGAATTAAGCATCCCATTGGAGACAAACATAAACTACAATAGCAAATGGAACTACACAGGATAAGTTTTCATATGAAGTTGACAACAAATTCAAGATAAAGTTTGAATGCGTCGACAAAGCCTTTACGACAAAATCGGACAGCTGAAAAATAGTCACAAGTGACGTTGAGAGCCAACCCTTAACAACGAGAGGAAACGAAGTAGTTTCGATTGCACTTTATGGTCTCGTACATACCGTTACACAAGATGACAAACCGGTGAATAAGTTTTTAAAATAAAGCTCGAAAAAGAACCTGAGAGAGCATCTCTGTTCATAGAAAAGAGGCATGGTTGTAAAATACTCTCTCATAGTATAGACACCAATGAACCCATCGGAAATCTTGAAATTAATTTGGTTTATGGGTGATGATACGAGGCGTGGATTAAATGTAGATTCATAAAGCAACTCAGGATGGTGTAGTTAGCATGAATTTTTATAAAATATGTAGAATTGTTGACAGTAAAATCGTCTTTGTAATATTTCTATAGTTTGTAATAACATAATTAACTGGCATTTAAAATATATATATATATTTTTGATATAATATGTATATAAACTATAATATCTAGTTGACAAAAAAATATTAGCACATCTAGTACATTTTATTTATACTAAAAAGCGTTTTTCTTACACTTGTATGCAAAGTCTACAAAGTTTAATTTTAGGTCTTTTAAACAAATTAAAGCATAAGAAATATTTGTTTGTAAGATTAATTTTTATTCAATTACCGGTAACAATTTTATTACAAAAATAAATGAAAATTCTAAGGAGATTTATCATACATACAATAGTACACACTACAAGAAAGCAAGTAAATTATGATGGCCGTTTTCGTCGGAATAAGACGTTTCTGACGAAATTCAAACGAAAACGGTCGTCGGTCCTGATACGTCCTAGATCCGGACAAGATCACTCAATCGGACTAAGGGAATATGAACTCGCCAAAGGGAGAACTGATGGAATGAATGGTGACACAAAGGGTTACGGAAGGCCCAGTGATACTACCAGACTTCGATCGTTGCCGGATGTGACGCACCGGTCCAACAAAAGAAGGTTCGAAACTTGGAGATAACCTCACCAAGAAACTAAGAAGTGTTCTAAACAAAGAACTAAGAGATAAACTCAAACAAAAGGGGAAAACTCAATGATTTATTTTGTGGCTCTTAGGCCATATTTATAGGATTACAAGTTGTAGAGATCCAAAGAAGAATGTGCTAAAAACAAGACATTGAAAGTAGAAACAAAAACTTGACTAAATAAAGTCTTTGACTGAAAGTTGGACTGCCTCTTGATATAGCCACGACCAAAATTTTTAAAGGTGAATAATATGCTCCTGATATGGGCCAAGATATGTCCCCTTGAGACCTGGTCGAAATCCATCTTTTGCCTTAGCCAAAATTTGATCAGTTTCTCCATTTGGCCCAAACGAGTCTGTTTTTGAATCTTTTTGTAAACCATCAAGCCCAAGGATTTTTTTGAAATTTAGAACATGAATAATCACCTTTGGCATTATTTAATTGGTCGTTGGTTCATCAGAAATAAGGTTAGCCAATTCCAGCTTCTTGGGTGGTCAAACCAGCTCGTAAGATCGAACCTGCTTGCTTAGCTTGTCCAAGTGAGTGTCAATCCAGCTCAGCTCGCCTAGAATAATGTCAGTCCAACTCACTTAAGTATTAAGCTCATCCAATATAGTATCCATTAGCTCATCCAGCTCCAAGGCAGTGTCGGTCCAGCTCACCTGAATGCGCACATGTATGAATTCGCGAGAACTGAAGATCACCTGGTTTGTATATGGCATAACTCCCACATATGAACTCCGTTTGATCTGATTCTTCTTCAAGGAGCTCCATAATTGAGTTTAGAACATTATCCAAGTTATTTCATGCGTAGAAGCCTCGTTATTTGGAAGATATGAGTCAAACAATAAACATATATCATTACTGTTTTCCATGATATCCTTAAGGTTAATTTATCGTTGCTTCCACTTAGTAAATCCTTTCTTTTCCAAGTTAGCTCCTGGCTCAATCATGGTCTGATCAGCATGATCTGATGGTAAAACCTCGGTTGAGTCGAGCTGGTCGACAAGATCACCATCTTGAGCCGTGTCCATGATCCAAGCAGGCTGGTGCTTGAACCGGGGCGCATCATTCCCTCCCTCTTCACAAGGATTTGACCTCAAATCAATTTTACCTGAGACAAAAGAAAATGAATCAGACAAAAAGAATTTTGAAAACAAGTAAAATTCAATGAAGGATAAATTTGGAGAGAAACTTCCTTGGAGTTTTGAACTTATTTCCCTCAAGTATTTCCTGTTCCAAGTGTGGTGTCGTTCTCCTCTGCTTGCTTCCATCTGAAACTGATCCTTTATATCCTGCACTTTCAAAACAACTAGAGAAACCACATCAAATCTGCGAAAGAAATAATCAAAGGGTTTCTCTATCCTTAAGACATCAAAAACATGATCCAAGCTCTTAGGATAATCATCAAGCACGTGGGCAAGCATCAAGCAAGTAAACTGATCACCAAAAATTGGTTTATCAAGTTCAAAATTTGGCCAAGGTGTTAAACTGATAGGAAAAGCAAGAGACAATGCCAAATTTAAAAGATTTTCTTCATGAAAGAAATCAAAATGATCTTTTGGCCTAAGAAATTTCGGTTCATGCGTGTTCCTACACCAAATCTCTTTAAAAATCACAGCTCAATGAAAACAATTCATGAAAAGGTTTGAGCAAAACGTTTTTCAACCAAGTAAGAATATGTTTTCTCCTTGAAATTCTCGGTTTCAAAACATTTTCATGAAGAGTGGAGACAATCAACTCATGATCCTTACAGTGCTTTTGGTTTAGACATTAGAATGAATGAGGAAACACCTTTGGTTCATGGAGGATCGGTTTTGGCTCAGGACGCTTCTTTCTTGGGCCTGAATCTCCTTTAGAAATCTGGTACTCGCGGATAGACAGACTGAAGAACCTCTGATTTCGAAAATTCATAACTTCTTCATCCGTGAAGCTTTTCATGCGATTCCAGGCCTCAGTAAATCCTTGTTGAGTTGGATTTCCAGGAAAATTAGATTCAAGACAAAAGACCTTATGGTGGCCGAGGTATCCTTCTTGGAGTGAACCTCTGTCGCTGGCATCTCCAAGGTAGCCGGTTTCAACAAAGCTTCTCCAAAACTCATGTTGGGCACAGTCAATGCTTTCATTCATGATAGGCTGAACCTTTCTTTCCTGGATACTAAAAACAAACACTAAAAGACCAGGATCAAATGTGCAAGACAAATACTTGTTCAAATCAAAAATCAAGATTTCTTTTCCAAGAACAAGTAGCACATATTTCAGCCTGTCAAGATGCAAATCAAAGTAGACATTAAAGACCAAATTTTTATCAAAATATGCAGCAATATTATTAATTCTC
This sequence comes from Moricandia moricandioides, assembly GCA_905132885.1. NCBI lineage: Eukaryota > Viridiplantae > Streptophyta > Magnoliopsida > Brassicales > Brassicaceae > Moricandia > Moricandia moricandioides. The sequence goes on from CAJHQQ010000357.1 coordinate 93,237, forward strand.
AAGAAGTGCATATCATGCTCAACAACTGAACACACAAGCTTAAGTTCATATTGAGAATCAAATGTCAAAGACTCAAGATGTTTCTCAAAGAATGTGTTGTACACCAATATATCATCAACACTCAAAACAACACAATTATCAAAAGATGATCTCTGAAAATTCCATGTTTTATCAGTTTCAAAACAAAAGAGATCAGGCTGCAAAACAGTACCACAAAATTCAAGTTCACAAAAACCAGTTTCAGTTTCAAGTGAATTCTGTTCCAACAACTTCTTAATCAAAATTTCGTCCAAGGCATAAGAAGATGGCAACAAATGGTGCATGTCTAGAAGAGTTCAGAACAAAGCTATTTTCTTTGAAAACAAATGAATCAAAAGATTTTGTAGCTCAAAAATCTGTTTGTTTCAAATCAAGCTCAAGTGACTTTTCAAGACAATGAAAATCTTTGTTATGTTCCAAGAACTGATCAAAGCTCAAAATAATTCCAGAGTTGATGCCTTTATCATTTTGAAAACGTTTATGATCAAGAAGTTCATCAGGTTTTAAGATTTGAAAAGAATTAATCATGTTATCAAAAACAGAATTTGAAACACAAAATTCTTTCATCTTTTCAAGACCAAAACGAGTTATATCATGAGTACTGATCTTGACAAGCATATCAGGAAGAGAATTAAGCAAATCAGGTTTCTCACAATGCTTGTGAAGATCAGGAGGCAAAGGGGCGGGAGATGAAGGAGCAGTAGTTGTGCCGGGGTCAAAGCAAAGATGATTCTCCATAGCAATGGATGTGATGCTTGTTGCTTCTTCATCAAAGACTGGATCAGGTTCGTCCTCCACATCAAAGATAGGATCTGAACCATCATCCAAAGATATCCAAGTGCCAAGACATGGGCATTGATGTGGATAGTCCAGTGGCTCTTCCTCAAAAACCTGTGGAGACAAAACAAGACTACTCGGAAGCTCCGGTTGCAAAACAGTTAGTTCTACATTAGCTTGCTCATTCTCAAACACAAACTCAGGTTCAAGAGAAGGAAGATCACATTTATCCTCACAAGTGATCAAGCTTTCAATTAGCTCTTCTTCATATTCATCAAAGGTAGGTAAAGAATCTGAAAAAAAATTAAACTCTTCAAAATTGTTTTCAGATTTACCTTTGGCTTTCTTGCTGATGAACAAGGATGGCTCAGCTACTGGAGCACGTGTGGAAGTGCTCTTCTTTTGGCTCTTGTTGACGTCCTTGAGGACTTTGTCCACTTCCTTCATAAGGTTTTCACAAAATTGTTGGACATCAAAATGAAAAGGTTGCCTCTTTGGATCAGCCACATCTCTGGTTGTTTTTTTCCTTATAGGTGGCTGTTCCTGCACACTAACAAACTCATCAAAATAATTCAAAGGATATTTAAAAGAGGTTTGAGAGTTAGAATTCCGTTGGGGATTCTCCTTGTTACTCTCCTTGAGAAGACCAAACAACATAACCTGAAAATCTCAACACCAAAAGTTAGGAAATAAATCCTCACACTCTCAATGTGTTTATCCTCACCCACACACGTGTTTCACTCTGATTTTTAAGGTAATCATTCAAGTTTCTTCTCAAAATTTTAAGAAAGACAATCCAAGTTTCCAACGGGTTTCCCAAGCAAACAAACAATGAGATGAGATAGAAAGATAAGAAAATTTGGATTTGGAATCTGCTTTAACCTCCTCAAAGGCCGGATTTCTCCTCGGCCAGCAGGATTTCTCTTCCACCACCAAAACAAAAATCAAACTTTTCGAAATCTTTCAAACTTTTTTTTTCGATCGTTTCTTTTCTTTTCTTTTTTAAAGTGGATGGTAATGAGGGGCCCAGATTCAAGATAGACAGAAGAAGAAGAAGAAGTGTTTTAAGAAATTTAAATGGAAGATGAGAAGATGAAAAGATAGTACCGGTTGAGTGGCTCTGATACCACTTGATAAGTCCTAGATTCGGACAGGATCACTCAATCGGACTAAGGGGATATGAACTCGCCAAAGGGAGAACTGGTGGAATGAATGGTGACACAAAGGGTTGCGGAAGGCCCAATGATACTACCAGACTTCGATCGTTGCCGGATGTGACGCACCGGTCCAACAAAAGAAGGTTCGAAACTTGGAGATAACCTCACCAAGAAACTAAGAAGTGTTCTAAACAAAGAACTAAGAGATAAACTCAAACAAAAGGGGAAAACTCAATGATTTATTTCGTGGCTCTTAGGCAATATTTATAGGATTACAAGTTGTAGAGATCCAAAGAAGAATGTGCTAAAAACAAGACACTGAAAGTAGAAACAAAGACTTGACTAAATAGAGTCTTTGACTGAAAGTTGGACTGCCTCTTGATATAGCACGACCAAGACTTTTAAAGGTGAAGAATATGCTCCTGATATGGGCCAAGACATGTCCCCTTGAGACCTGGTCGAAATCCATCTTTTGCCTTAGCCAAAATTTGATCAGTTTCTCCATTTGGCCCAAACGAGTCTGTTTTTGAATCTTTTTGTAAACCATCAAGCCCAAGGATTTTTTTGAAATTTAGAACATGAATAATCACCTTTGGCATTATTTAATTGGTCGTTGGTTCATCAGAAATAAGGTTAGCCAATTCCAGCTTCTTGGGTGGTCAAACCAGCTCGTAAGATCGAACCTGCTTGCTTAGCTTGTCCAAGTGAGTGTCAATCCAGCTCAGCTCGCCTAGAATAATGTCAGTCCAACTCACTTAAGTATTAAGCTCATCCAATATAGTATCCATTAGCTCATCCAGCTCCAAGGCAGTGTCGGTCCAGCTCACCTGAATGCGCACATGTATGAATTCGCGAGAACTGAAGATCACCTGGTTTGTATATGGCATAACTCCCACATATGAACTCCGTTTGATCTGATTCTTCTTCAAGGAGCTCCATAATTGAGTTTAGAACATTATCCAAGTTATTTCATGCGTAGAAGCCTCGTTATTTGGAAGATATGAGTCAAACAATAAACATATATCATTATTGTTTTCCATGATATCCTTAAGGTTAATTTATCGTTGCTTCCACTTAGTAAATCCTTCCTTTTCCAAGTTAGCTCCTGGCTCAATCATGGTCTGATCAGCATGATCTGATGGTAAAACCTCGGTTGAGTCAAGCTGGTCGACAAGATCACCATCTTGAGCCGTGTCCATGATCCAAGCAGGCCGGTGCTCGAACCGGGGTGCATCAGGTCCTATCTCGTCGGAAATAAATTTTCCGTCGGAAAAGCGTCAAAAATTCCGACGACATTCTGAGGCTTTCCGACGAAGATGTTTTCGATGACATTCCGACGAACTCTCTCCGAGGAACAAATATGTGGGAAATTTCCTACGATTTTTTTTCCCTAGGAAATTTCTGACGGAATAATTCCGTCGGAAATTTCAATTTATTTTTATTTTTTAAATTTATTTTTTCCAAGTATATAATTTTTTGAATTTGATTAAAAACTGAAAAATAATAATGAAAACTAATTTGAAATTAAAATTGCAAATATATAAATAAAAGTTTTAGAACATTTTAAACAACTTTTAAAAATTTTGAAAGAAAAAAAAAACTAAAACGAAGAAGGAAATACTTCTTTCATCTTCTCCATCAACTCTCGGTTCATCCTTTGAGTCTTTGCATTCTGCTCACTCTAGGTGGCCAATCTTGTTTCTTGTTCCTCCATCTTAGCAATGATTGTAGAGTTGTGACTCTCCAAAGCTTCAATCCGTTCATCATTGTTCTTCAATACTTCCAAAATCATGGGATCTTGTGGTGGCATTGGTGGTTGAGACGAAGCCGAGGGAACCCGACGACCCAACCCGACCAAACGACCTTTCTTCTTTGGAACAGCCTTAAAAAGAAAATGTGAAATAAGTGTTAGTAAAATTAATAATGATATTATGAATCTATAAAATAAAAGTTATGTATATTACATGTTCCACAAGTTCGTTGATTCGTGATGTGGTCAAGGTCATCGAAGCCGAAAAACCATCATCATCTTCAGAGGCAACCTGGGAAGCACGTTCTTCGGCTGCTTGGGTTTGCACCATGCCGATGACACTCTTCATAAGACCATCTTGAATTTCACCTGTCTGCTTGTTGGTGTCCCCTTTCATTAGAGTCAGGTGATTGATGGGATTACCGTAATTCTCTTCAATCTATATAAAATATAAATTAATAAAAATATATAATAAAAAATTTTATTTAGAATAACACTTACAAGTTGATCCTCACAAGTAAAAATACTGGTGGCACCCAAGTTGTGGACGAAGACACCTTGTCCACCATGATTGCTGAGACGGTTCCTAGAGTTGGTGCTGGACAAATCTTTTGTCTCTGGCTTAGTCCAATGGTCCTGCAACTCAAACCAAGTCGTTTCATTGATTATTTTAGGCTTCTTGGCCTTACGCCACAACTTCTTCCACTCATATATCTATTTCCAATAAGTGTTTGCGACTTTTTCGTGGAAGGTTATACGGACTATCTCCATATGCGTAGGATCCCATGTGAACTATTGCTGTAAAACAAAAACAAAAAAAGCCAATAACTATTTGAATAATTAAAGAAGTGTTTTTTTTTTTTTAAATAGTTGGAAGAATTACCGCAAAGTGACGAAACCATATCTCACGGTCCGGTAGCGGAAACTTGATGTAGGTCAGATATCCACGCCTGAGCAAGGTGTACATCATCCTGTTAATTGATTTGCTAATTCCATTGCTCTACTTAGGGAACCTACATATAAAACAAGAAAAAAGTTACAACACACAATTGAAAATAAAAAATTTACAATATAACCCAAAATTAATCAAGTAGTGCCTCGGGTAGGTCTTGGATAGAGTCGAGAGAGATTCTCTCGGTCTGGCTGTTGAACCAATTGTCAATAGTCATAGTGCCCGGCATGTGAGGATCCGGTGGAGCATAAATTTGCTCCTGGAAGGATGACTGAGCACCACGGAAGAACTTGGGCCCGAGTTTTGAACTCAGGGACAACGTGGTCTCGCAACGTACTCCGACCTAAAAAAATTGTTTAGGTAATAAAAAGCACAATTATAACTGAAAAAGATAATTAATGAAAATAATATATATTTTTTATAAAACATAAATAAATTATTAATTTTTTATATATAAAAAAACTTATATGTATTCAACTTATGAAAATAGTTGGAATATTTTTACAGTTATTGAATATTATATTTTAAAAAAAATTAAAATTTATTTTTAAAATTTTAAAATCATAAAAACTTTAATATATATATATATATATATATATATATATATATATATGTATGTATATATATATATATGATTTTTTTTAAAATTACATAAATATTATAAATATACATATATTACAAAAACAATTTTTAAATTATAAAAAATCTTTAAAATGAATTTAGATCATAAAATTGTTTTATATATATAATAAAACCTCGCAAAATTTTCAAAAACAAGAAAAAACTCATACAATCTTTAAAAATCTCATAATCCAAAATATAATCTAATCTAACAACAAAATCTAACAATCTCATCCTAAACTACTTCATCCTAACACAAATGAAACATCTAATCTCACAAATCTTCACAAATCTAAGTCCTAAACAATAATATAAACACAATTGTGCCAATTGTGTAGTTCTCCAACAGCATCGATTGGATAATGTTCATGTCCACCTACGTCTCGGGTCCTTTCTGCACTAAAATCTTTTAGTTGTTTCCACAAATCTTTTCTACTAACTTCAGGAGGTGGACTCTCAAACACCTTCTTGTTCTTCGTAAACAAAGTCCTACTCTTACGATATGGATGATCGGTGATAGAAATCTCTTATGACAATCAAACCAACACGTTTTCCTTCCGTGTTTTAGTTGGAAAGCATCTGTGTTATCTTGGCAATATGGACATGATAACCTCCCATGCGTTGTCCATCTAGATAACATGTCATATGCTGGAAAATCACTTATTGTCCACATAAGTACTGCTCGCATCTGAAAATTTTCTTTGCAGGAAACATCGTATGTAAGAGCACCATGCGTCCAAAGTTGTTTCAACTCATATATCAGTGGCTGAAGAAACACATCAAGTGATCTCTTAGGATGGTCTGGTCCAGGGACAAGAATGGAGAGAAAAAAAACTCTCGTCGCATGCACAAATTTGGCGGTAAGTTGTAAGGTGTGACAATGACTGGCCATAGAGAATATTGTCTTCCATGCTTTCCAAATGGGCTGAAACCATCAGTACATAATCCAAGGTAAACATTTCTTCTCTCATACGCAAATTCTGGATATGTTGATTGGAAATGCTTCCAAGTTTTTGCATCTGAGGTATGTCTAATCTCTACATTCGTATAACAATGGTTGTTTAGTACAATGGTTGTTTTCCTGCATCTAGCATATCAAAAAATCTTCTAGCTTCTGCATTGGGTTCTTCATGTATATCTTCTTTTTCAACCATAGAAGGAAAACCATATGTATAATGATCATTTACCATCTACATAGTACCTACACCATAATATACATCTGTGGTTTGTTCTTTTAATCTATCCGCAGTCTGAGGTTCGCTACTACTACTGTATTCATAACCAGTTTCTCCATGTAGGTACTAAACCTTGTAACTACATGTAAACCCTTTTAAATATAAATGGGTCCAAACATCATTCGTCTTAATATTTCTATTATTTTTACAAGTAGAACATGGACATCTCAACATACCAGGATCTGCTTCCGGTTGTTGTAGAGCTAACGTCATGAATTCTTTAATACCTCTTGTGTATTCTTCTGTAAGTAAATTTGTATTCAGATCCAAATGTGATTGATCTATCCAAGAACGAAAATAATAAGGAGAAAACATGATTTTGTGTTTGTAGTTTGTTGTGAGTGAAGAGAATGAGAGAAATCCTTATTTATAGATGAATGGTGCCGACAATTCCGATGGATTTCAGACAAAATTCTGAGGAAATTACAACGATCATATTTTCCCTCAGAATTCCTTCAGAAATTTACTATGAAATTCTTACCATTTTTTTAAAAAAAATTACTATTTCCTCATAATTCTATCGGAATTTTCCTACGAAATTTTGACGATCTTTTTATTTAAATGATGCTTTACAACGGTCGGAAAACGGCTATAAATTTCCTCGGAATTTTGTCGGAAATTTGCGACGGAATCCCAAAGATTTTATTAATTTAAAATAATTTAATTGTTTTTCTAACGGTTATAAAAGTTTCATCGGTATTTCATCGGAATGTTGTCGGTAAATTTCGACGGCGACATTTTTTGTCGGAATTTCCTCGGCAAATCCGAGGAAATTCCGACGAATGTCTAATTTGGTGTTTCCTCGATTATTTTTCATAATTTTCTCATAAATCTCCAACGACATTCTTGGCCGTCGGAATTTCCGTCAGAATGTTATGTGTTTTCTAGTAGTGACAATTTAATGATTTTTCATTTTTATAAATATTTGTTATTGATATATATTTTTAAAAATAAACTAAAAGTTAAATAATGTATTTTTAGAATTTAAGTTTTTGATATGGTATTATATTTAGAAATAAATTTGATGAATTTTTTTAAACACTTTTACCTCTTGCTAAATTATTCTAAATTTGCAAAACTATACTTTTTAACATTGGATAAATCACCTGTTATATTATCATGTAATCTATATTTTTGTTACATATAATGATTAATTAATTATAATATTGATGAACAATTGCACGAATAATAATTTCACGATGAAACTCACCCTAAAACACATGGATCGACACACGATTCTGCATGTATATGATATATTCGATGGACAGTCTCTCTCTGCAGTAAATAATCAACGAACAGTTCTGCTCGCAGCACTCTAAACCTTTGATAAACTTTGCATCATATAATATGTAAGAAATTCTATTATCTGAAATTTGAATCTTAGATGTAGAAATAGATTTTTTAGAGCTTGACCACCATGATACAGTATTTCCATAAAAAGATTGTAATAAACAGTCGTCGTCTGTGGGGATTTGTGCAGGCAGCAGATTAGTTTTAAATTATAACTTAGTTTGTGATTTGTGTTTAAATATCCTTGATTAAATATATGATTTATTTTTGTTATCTGGATCGGTCTTTAGCCAACCATTTTTTTTTCATTTCTTTATATGGATTTATTTAATTGATTTTTTGACCAAAAATTATATTATTGATATTACATTTACTGCTTAAAAAACATTTGTTTACTTCCCCAGCTCTAATGAAAATGAATTGCCTTGTTTGTAGATTCAACGTCTAAATACTACTTTCTTTGTTGTGGATTTGTAGTAGATTATAAGTGACTATCAAATTAACTAGAAATTAACCCTAATCTTAACACACAAACAATACTCAGAGATTATGTGTAGTACTTAGGGATTGAATCCATAGAGAGCAGTGACACACAATATATTTCTTATTTCTAAAGATTAAGGTAAATATATAGATTAGTAACAAATAATTACTTAAGGAAATATTCCTTATTAAGAGGTATAAATGCAATATGGAAATATGATAATAATGTAAAAATGTAAATATGTTACTAAACTAACTAGATGAAAATGTAAGTATGTTATACCTAGGGTTTCAAGCTTAATGGAGTACAGGAAATAGGAAGCACGAAAATGTAAATATTCTAGAACTCAAATATTAACTATTTTGACCCTATTAACTCCAATTCTCGTATGCGAGCAAAAGGAAAGACCAGCAATCGACGGTTAAGGCCTGATGTCGATCTATGGTGAAATCAGAAGGAAGTGTGAACGAGATTTGATAAATTCACCAAGCTAATTAGACCAGCTCTCGCATGCGCCTAACAACCTAGTTTAATGGAGTCTATTCTGGCAAAGAACCTACTCTCGTAGTCGACCATGTCCTACTACGAGATCCTATTTAGCTACTCTAGAACGCAAGCATTAAGCATAACTCAATTGATGAATATTAACTTAACCTAGCAATCCTACTTTTGGGATAATCCATGATTGTTAACATTCAAACAAAAAATATAGTTGATAAATACTCAAACATAATCAAAGCAAGAACAATAGTCTGAATATAATGCATAGATAAAATATTGGGATTCCAATACAATTCTCCCTAAGGAGTTGTGAATCTTCTCCCCTAAAAACCTTAAATCTATAATAGAAAACTAAATACTCCAGAACTCTCTTTTGTGTAATACATAAAACATAAATATAAAACCTTAAAATCTAGGTCAAAACTCGTCCAGGGCATCTTCGTCATTTGTCTCTAACTTGGGATTGAATCAGTTGTCTGTGATTTGGCTGTCGATCGATGGAAAGTGTGCAACATCGATCGACCTTGGTCTTGTACCATCGGTGTACGCCAAGGTAGTGTCGTCGATCGACAACAGTTTTGTACTTCGACTCTCTAAATGATCATCTACGGATTCTTCTCTTCTCAATGTTCCAAAAGCTCCAAGTATCTCCATATATCTCCAAAACGCAACTTGACCTGGAAAGACCCTTAAAATAGTCTAGACACACATAATAAACCCTAAATAGAGCCTATAACATGGCCTAAAACCGGTAATAAATAGGTTATATCAACTCCCCCAGACTTAACTTTTTGCTTGTCCTCAAGCAAACAAAGCATGTGAAAGAGGTTTTGAAAAGCGAAAACTCACATAATGTCTAAACATAAATATCACCTTAGTTTTTCGCACCCACATCCTATCAACTCAATCACAGAGAAAATTTATATACTCTATCCTAGTATAGCAACCAAATCCATTCTACCAACAACTTAGCAAATACTATTCTGACTCACCCCTCGATTGATTTCATTTATTTGCATAAAATAAAAATGCAGGCTTTACCCTGGAAGTATCGATTAAATGACATATGGACTCTCATCCCTGCAAGTATTTGAGCACACAGGTAGTCGTCTCTGATCCCTTTCCTCTCTCTCTTCTCACTTCTCTCAGTCAATGTCTCTTTCTTTTGAGGATATCATTTTAATTTTTTTAATTGACTGAGATATTTGGACAGACTTCCATGAATCATGCATGCCCTAATGGTTTTTGCCACCAGATCATGTTCACTTCTTTTTGACCTTTATCTCTTTCTAGAATCGTATGAATCAAGCTTTAATGATTGTAACCACCAAATCCTGTTCAACTCCTTCTTAAATCTGAAGGGGAGAGAAGGGAATCAGAAGCACACAAACTTTTACCTTCCAGACTTGCAGAAGGAATCCGATCCAGGGTATACTAAATCCCAAAGCAAGAAATTAATGTCAAGATTAGTGTTACAAAGCAGCTTCGGTTCCTTCAAAATTTCTAAGCAAGTGTGATATAGTGGCAGGATGATCCACTTTGGTATCTCTAGTAATCTTTGCAAACAACCTTCTCAGAATGGTGCTTATAGCATGGTTAGTCTATAATAAATCTTGATCATAGTCTTCTTCTTGACTCAATAAAAACTGTTTGAAAAACTTATATAAGTATAGTAAATAAGACTCAAAAACAAATAAATAGCATTAGCGAACCTCCCTTAGACTTAAATTACACTGTCCCCAGTGTAATCCGTCCCGAATTGGTTTAGGAAAAATTCAAATCATAAGTAAATAGTTTAAGTAGAAAACTCGATACCTCACTCTGTAAGAGGGTGTCTATCGATGGTAGGCGGGTGTGGTTGATCGATGGTCGCGATCAATTGTCGACTGATGGTGCCTCTATGGTGTCGATCGATGGTGGACGCAAACAGTCTGCAAAAACAAAGTAAAAGTCAAAATAAATAGTAGTATGAGTAAAAACTAAATAAAAACTTACTAAGCAGTGCGTTGCCTCCCACTCATCACTTGGTTATAGTCTTAAGCTCGACGTTTTGAACTTTCTGACTAGAATGGAGGTGGATCAACACTTTCAAAACAAGTGTCTACATCTTCTTTGCTCTTCTGAAACCATGTGCCAACGAAGCTTCTCATTGCCTCATCTCCTCTGGCTCTCTCATTCTGTATGATCTCCTTAGCAACCTCCACTAAATGCATTCTCCTTTGCAGATTCTCAATACTGCGTTGTAGCAGTCTAAGTCTAGCAGCTGTAGTCTTTGATATATCCTCCAATTGCTGAGAAATATCTTCCTTCATTAGGCTTTGAGAAAGATAAATCTCATTAAACTTGTCTTCTAATTTTTTTCTGCTGCGGACTTCTGTCTAACAAACTCAGTATCGATCGATGGTCCGATGTTGCCGCGATCGATGTCACTCTGTCTGCTCCAGTCGCATGATGTCTTCGAACATTATCCAAATATTGCTTCATCTCATCCATGCGTGTAGCCAAACCGTTGAGGCACTTGTCTATAGGATAGTAGACATCATCAAGCCTCGTGTAGAAATCATGTAGTGACATCTCTTGAGCTTTGTAGATCTCATGCACAATCTCATCAATCTCTGCTCTGATGTATGTCTTTTGTTTATGCATAGACATAGCAATCTTTGCTGCATGTTCTAGTAAACATATGTAGATATCCTCAAACATAGTAGCTCCCTCTAGAAGTACTCTGATGTCTTCTTCTTGCACATTCACGACTCTACCGTCTATAGCTTGTGCATTACCATTCTCACCTCTGTAGATGTCATACTCATCTTTTTTTCCCAATGGAAAATTCTTGTGCCATTAGAATCGTAAGCTCTTTTTTCATGCCCTATACGACCGTTGATCAATAGTGGGTTTATCCAATTGATCGATCGTGGACTTCCTGAATCATAGGGATTAGGAGTAAAAAACTGGTGTATCATGGGAAAGGTGGTGTCGATCGATGCATGATGGCTGTCTTCGATCGATCTTGGATGTTTGGAAGTGTATAGATCATTATGGATCGGCTTGTTCTTCTGCTCCTCACTGTCGATCGATGCTGGTACATGTGCGTCGATCGATGGCTATTGTTGTTGTCCAAATAAATTCCCTGATACAATAGCCATAACAAGGATATATGGTACATCCTCCTTAGATATATGTAGAATTCTCCCATAAAGAGCATGTGCAGGTCCTTCTGTGTCTCTAAAAATTTCAAACTCATATGGTCTAAGATAACCAACATATGTATCTTCTGCTCTTAGTTCATGTTCTGGTTTGCGTCTGATATTGTTCGATGGCAATGAGATGCCATTGATCGATGCTCGATTATCCACTTTCTCGTTCATTAGCCAGCCAGCTTCTTCAGTGCTAGGCCGCGAGACTCAGTTTGCTCTTCCTCTCTGTAATCTGCATTGTATTCTCCATAAGTTTTACCGTATCCTCAGTATGCCTGATGTGTGTCGATCGATGGTGTATGGTGACCGTCGATCGATGCCTGATAATCAAATTGTTGGCTAAAAGGGTTCCCAGCTCCATTTGCCATCAAAAGTATATCTGCCACATCTTGCCTCGTGACATGTAGAATTATGTCATCCATAGCTCTTGTGTGACCATTTGGATCTCTCATAATTCCAAACTCATCTGGTTGTAGATAACCATATTCCTTCTCACGTTCCAGCTGAATCTAGCTCGGACTCTGAGTTAATACCAGTATCAATCAATGGTGATTGGTTACCATCAATTGATGTTGATTTCCCGAGTTAATGGGAAACCGTGAAAAACACCAGCCTCTTCCATAGCAATACCACGGTATTCAATTATCTATTTTTCTCTGTAATCTTCATCGTACTCGAGGTAAACTGGGTTGTAATCGAGATCTGCATGGTAGGTGTTGATCTGTTCTGAAGGGTGAGTGTTGATTGATGTGGGTGTTGACTGATTATTGAACTGCAAGCTCGTCGATCGATTGTCTGGGTTGGGTATCGATCGATGCTTCATATTCCGACTCCTAATTGAACTCATAATCGTAGAAGTATGTGGCCACAAGCTCTGCATCATTACACAATTCAATCAGAGTAGCTTTGTTCTTATTCTTAACAGGTTCATAAAAAATATTTTGATCAATCTGAGATAGATACAACCTGTTTAACTTCATGTCGTAGATAGCTCCACTGTGGCCATGAATGCTCTCCCAAGTAGTAGTGAAGAGTTCCAATCTATCTTGATGTCCATCACATGGAAGTTTATTGAGACTAGGGTGTTGTTAATCTGCACTGGAACATCTTTTACCATCCCTCTGGAGTTCAGTCTTGAGCAGTCTACAAATGTGAAAGAATCATTGGAGGGCTCCACTTTCAGGTTCAGATCCTTTACCATAGTTCTTGGCATAATGCTCACTGATGATCTAGTATCACAGAGGGCATTGGGATATTCGTTGCCTTTGATGAAGCATGGAACTACAAACTTTCTAGGATCACTTTTCTTCCACAGACAAGTCATCTGCTTCATCTTCTCTCTGAGATGATTGAACACGATCTCTATATAATTCCCTGTCTCCCTTGTTTCTATGAAAAATATCCACAATCTATGTGTATAATAAATTTCATCAAAAGAAATATCTAGAGGAATTTTTAAAACTCTTTTAGCGAAGCTATCCATCACTTTGTCATTGACTTCTTTATGTTGATGTTTGGGGATATTTTGCCTCCTCTTGGAGTGTCTCTCATCTTCTCTATCAAGATCCATAGCTTCAGACGTGTTTGTATTCTGTTCTGCAATGTCACGGTCGGATGCACAATCAAACTCGCATTGATGTTCGGTAGTCGAACCGGTTTTCTCATCTGTCGATCAATGCTTAGGTCACACTGTCGATCGATACCTCTATCACGATGTTGGTCGGTGCTCTGAATTCTGTGTCGATCGACGTTAGTCGATTCACACAAAGCAAGTGATACTGCAGGATTCACAGTCGATCGATGGTCATTGCTTGGTGTCGATCGACAACCAATAAGAACTGACGAATGACATAGAACTTTTTACACAAAATTCTCCTTCTTGGAGCTTCTCTCTCTTAACTTTTTGCCAAAATTTATCATCAATCAATGCATTGATGTGGTGCTTCTGTCAAGCTTCCATTTTCTCCTTGATCAAGCTCTCATGCTTCCTAATGGTTTCACTTGTTTGCATCACTTGATTCTCCAACTTCTTCACATGGGTGCTGAGGTTTTCGAACATGGTATTGAGGTTGAGGTACAGACCATCTATCTTTCCATTATAATCTACAGTCATCTTCTGTTGTCCCTCTAAAACTCTGTCAATCATGGGTTCGATTTTGCTTTCATGAGCTTATGTAGAAGGATTATGGTAGTAGGAAGATCCATAAGTCATGTTGTTGTTGAAGGGATTTCGCTGTGAACCCTGATTAAAGTTACATCCTTTGACCATTCTTCTAGGAGTTCCTACTGAAACCTGAATTCCCTTGTCTCTGGAAACCATTCCCATCAATGCAGTTCACATCCTCTTCTTCAATCCCATAATCTCCATAATCTATTGCTTCTACTTCTGCAAAAGTAACCTCCTTCTTGAGAAATTTCTGAACACTATCAAGTTTTACCTTGATCTCTTCAGTCTGCTCCTTGCTCACAACTGGAGTTGATTTCCTCCTCTCAAAATATGTGTTCTTGGTACTGCTGTTGGATGCCAGATTCTCAATCAATCTCGTAGCTTCTTCAGAACTTCTAGTGCTGAAACTAGCTATGTCCAAAGCCATCTGATACTATAATCCAATACCTCTGAAGAAAGTGCTAAGAAGCTACACTTCGTTGAACCCGTGATGTGGACAATCTCTCTAGTATGACTTGAATCTGATCCAGGAGTTTCTGAAAGATTATGAAGGTTCTTGTGAAAAAGTAGCAACCTTGCTCCTTAGATCTTCTGCTCTCGCGTCATCAAAGAAGTTACGCAAGAAAGTGTTCTTGATGTCAGTCCAATATGTTAGAGATCTTGGTGGTAGCTGCTTAAGCCAATATGAATCTTTTTCAGCAATTGTGTACATGAAGAGCTTACAAAATAGATAGTCCTCAGGGACTCCATTGCCTTTAATAGCAGTCACTAGATCCTCAAATCGCTCCAGATGATCCATAGGGTGCTCATGTCGCAACCCATGGTAAGGCATCTACACTACAAGTCTGAAGAAATCGGGCTTGATCTCAAAATCATTTCTTGAAAAGCTGGAGGACGAATGGCGGATATGTTGGTGTAGAACTGGTCTGAACGGGTGTACTCAGCCAATGTTATCTGAGCATCTTGGGCATTAGCTTCAGGTTGAGCTACTGCAGCGTCTGCTTCCGCTTCTGCTTTTGTGTCAGGGATTATCGTCCCCTGATCATCTATATTTTGACATACTGCATTACGCAGATGACCGTTAAGGTCATGCAAGTCTCCATTCTCATTCTGAACCAATACTAAAGTCACAACTATCTGAAGTCGTCAGCTACTATTGATCGATGCCATTAAATTGATGTCGATCGATTATGTGTGATTAATGTCGTTATATGCTCGAGTTCTGATGTCGATCGATGTTTTCCATAAAGAAGTGTCGGTGGACACTATGTAGGTGCCGTCAATCGATGCTTGTCGTGTTTCTTTGCAAATCGTACGTTCTAGTTTCTCTAAGTCTGAGAATATTAGTTCTTGTCTTTTATTGCTTCTGGTGCTCTTTTGCATGTACCTGAAAACCAAAGAAAAAGAAAAATTTAGTAACTTGAGTAAAAACAAACCTAGTCTAAATCCTAAAAATTAAATCTAATGGCGATCAATGTTCACCGGCAAAGGTGCAAAATTTGGCGTATGTGTTTATGGTTCTAGCATGGTATGAATATCGTAAACAATTAACTAGAAAATTAACCATAATCTTAACACACAAGTAATACTCTTACCAAGAGAGATCAGGTGTAGTACTTAGGGATCAAATCCACACCGAGCAATGGCACACAATAGATTTTTTATTTCTAAAGACTAAGCTAGGTAATTATATATTTTAGTAGCAACCAATCAGTTTAAGGAAATATTCCTTATCAGGAGGTATAGATGCAATATGGATATATGATAATAATGTAAAAATGGAAATATGTTATTAAACTAACTAGATGCAAATGTAAGTATGATAGACCCAGGGTTTCAAACTTAATGGATTATAGGGTATAGGAAGCACGAAAATGTAAATATTCTAGAACTCGAATATTAACTATTCTGACCCTTTTAACTCCGACTCTCGTATGCGAGCAAAAGAAAAGACAATAGATCGACGGCTAAGGCCTGATTTCGATCGATGGTGAAATCAGAAGGAAGTGTGAACGAGATTTGATATGTTCACAAACCTAATTAGACCAGCTCTCGCATGCGCCTAACAACCTAGTTCAATGGATTCTATTATGGCACAGAACCTACTCTCGTAGTCATCCATGTCCTACTTTCGAGATCCCAGTTAGCTACTCTAGAATGCAAGCATTAAGTAACCTAGCAATCCTACTTTTGGACTACTCCATGATTGCCATCATTCAACCATAAATCTAGTTGAAAACTATTAAGACATAATTAAAATAAGAATAATAGTATGAATATAATGCATAGATAAAATATCGGGGTTCCAATACAAATCTCCCTAAGGAGTTATGAATCTTCTTCTCTAGAAACCTTAAAACTATAATAGAAAAATAAATTCTCTTCTTTCTCTCTCTTCTCTATTTTTTTCTCTCCACTCCTTTTTATGTGTGTAAATACATAAAGCATACATATAAAACCCTAAAATCTAGGTCAATACTCATCCAGGGCATCTTCGTCATTTATCTCTAACTTGGGCTTGAAATCGGCTGTCTGTGATTTAGTCGTCGATCCATTGCAAGTGTGCAACATCGACCGACCTTGGTCTTGTACTGTCGGTCGACGCCAAGGTAGTGTCGTCGATCGACAATAGTCTTGTACTTTGACTCTCTAAATGACCAGCTACGGATTCTTCTCTTCTAAATGTTCCAAAAGATCTAAGTATCTCCATATATCTCCAAAACGTACATTGACCTGTAAAGACCCTAAAACATAGTTTAAACACACATAATACACCCTAAATAAGGCCTATAACATGACCTATAACTAATAATAAATAAGTTATATCAATAATAATTTAAATTATTGAATATCAATGATTACGTAGTATTTTGGGTTGTAGTGTACCTCATTAGTGGGCAATTTCATTGCCGTAAGTTACACAATATGTACTTTAATGGTTCAATTGTTCAAACTTCAACGTTTCAATTCATGCATACTGGTAACCCACAAATTCGAAACCATTTGAAAACCTTTTCCTACAAACAGCCAGTATCAATCAAAGAATCCATTATCGATCAAAAGTTTAGAGAGAACCAATAACAAAGACGAGAAAACGGAACTTAAGGTGGAGACTCGATCAACGCATCCATTATCTTTGGATGCTGACTTCTTTTTCTATGTGTTATTCTCCTGCCCTCTCTTTGCTCTTCCCTAGGTTCTATAGCTCTGGTGCAACTGAGGCAATGTTGAACCTGAGTTAGGTAAGATCTTCATTGGGTCATCTTCTACCTTTTATGACCATATTCACGTCTAGTTTCTTTTTTTCTTTAAAATAAATGTTCCCTCGGGATTCTAGTTTCTTCAAACCAACCTAACTCATAAAAAAAATCTGGGTTAGTAAACCTTAAACAATTTAACCATAATAGAAACACTACAAGAAAACGACCCTATTACGATGGCATATTTCCTAATTATTCGTCGTAATGTTCCCAGTACGACAAATTAACTAGGAATCGTTATGCGTTGTAAAACGCTCGTCGTAATGCACGATTCGTTGTAATGGTTTAAAACGAATACATTTCGTCGTAATCGAGAAGGCAAATATTCATCGTACTTTCCTAGTAAAGGGACCTCGTAAAAGCCTTGTAACATTTCCTAGTAAAATACCCCCTAAATACTTGTATTATTTACGACGAAGTTACATGTCATAACTTGTTAAATCGTCGTAATGTATTACGAGGAATAAACAAGGAATTCCATGTAAAGTCCTTGTAAATTTTACGAGAACTTTACAAGTTCCTACTTGTAAATTCCTTGTAAAATTTACGAGGATTTTAAATAGAAATTTTAATAAAACAAAATATATTAATAAAATTATAAAATAAAATTATATTAAAATATTCAAAATTAAAATAATTTTAAATATAAAAAATGAATATATAAAAGTTATAAAATAATATTTAAATTTATAATACACTATGAAAATATTTAAAACAAAAAACCTAGAGGTGAACATTGTCGAAGTAGTTGTTGGTCTCGTTCCCTTCCGTAAAGTCTCGAGGCTCATCTACATGAGGCGCTGAGATTCTGATGTCTCTCCTCCAACGCTCTTTGTAGAACATGGTTTCCAACCGCCATAACGTCAAGAAGATCCTCTAGAGACTGCAAACGAACCTGTTGGTCGTCCACCTGAGCCTTCAACCGAGCATTCTTCTCATCCCGGCTCGACGAGTAAGACGAAGTCGCCTTTGGGACGTCATTGATGGATCCTATTCCCATTGTCCACCCCTTCTTTCGTGGAGCGACCTTTTAAAACAAATATTTATAAAATTAGAAATGAAATACTTTAATTAAAATTATAAAATTAAAAATATAAAAATATTTCTAAATTTACCTCTTCGAAGATCTTGTCCACCTCATGTGTAGACAATTTGATGGGCTGTCCATCAGTAGACTACTGGTTAGCTGCGTCTCGCTCTCTTCAACCCGAGCAGCCACGTCGTGAAAGAGCTTTTCCGACCGTGGATCTACAAAAGCCCCGCTCGCTTTCTGGTGAGTGACCTTGAATAGATCAGACAAATATGGCATCACTCCGGTCTTCTTAGCCTACAAAAGTATATAAAATGTAAGTTTATGATTTTTATATAAGATAATAAAAATTAAGAAAAATAAAAAATAAACATAAAATTAATAAAACTTACAACTCGTAGACGAACTCCGGCGTGGGGGTTTTGCCCGGTTTTGTGAAGCATGGGTAAGTTACCATCCGCATCCTTCGTCCTACGGGAAACAGAGTAACTGTTGGCCTTACAGACCGAGCCGGGTAGCTTCCAATAGGCGATGAGGCCATCCCATACCTCTTTCTTGAGCTCGGTGGGTTTGGCATCATAGCCATAGTATACTCACTTGTCCCTCTAATCTGAGACGATGTTGCAAATGTGTATCTTTTCTCTAGCAACAAATTTCGCCTTAAG
This sequence comes from Moricandia moricandioides, assembly GCA_905132885.1. Taxonomy (NCBI): domain Eukaryota; kingdom Viridiplantae; phylum Streptophyta; class Magnoliopsida; order Brassicales; family Brassicaceae; genus Moricandia; species Moricandia moricandioides. The sequence goes on from CAJHQQ010000357.1 coordinate 112,362, forward strand.
CCTCTCGTTGATTGATAAGGACCATTGCCACCTTTGCTGAAACAAAGAAAAATAAAATGAATTAGAAAAAAATGAATTAGAAAAAAATATTATTAAATAAGAAAATAGAAATATGTTACCGCAAAACATTTGAACCACGTAGTCCTAATGTGCTTGGGAGTTATACTCCAATTAGGATGGGCCTCGACAAAGTAACCTTTGATTGTGTCAGAAACGCTACATCCGACACAGTTATCGACGCCAAACCTGAAAATAATATGAACTTATTAGATGAGTATATTGAATATATGATTCGTCGTAATGTCCTTGTAATGCACTAGTACACTTACAACGAAGTAATTTCCTCGTAAAATTTCGTTGTTAAGTCCGTGTTTTCTTGTAGTGAAATCTAATGACTGAAGCTCGATTTCTACACCTTTTATTCTTGGGTGAATATTTTTTTTGGAAAATAGTTTGTACATTTCTTTTTGAACAAAAGAGACAAAAGCGAAGTTGAAGAAACCAAATAGAACTTTCTAACAATCAAAAGTCCTTTATTCTTGAAATCAATTCAATCACAATTAAATATATTGGTAAACAGCCTTAATAGTCTTCATTTTTAATAGTTTTTTTGTCTCCTTTTCAAGTTTTAATTATTATTTGTTGGCTTGAACCAGGAAGAATATTTCAAGCTATTGAGTAGAACTTCTTTCTTGGACAGCGGCTTTGATGCTTCTTAGAGATTCCTCCAAATCGTCACATAGCTGATGTGGATCACAAATGGCCGTTGGATCCACGGTTAAAGAAATAGTCATCTTGTTCATGTAACTTTGAAAATGCATTGTCAACGCCTGATCAAAGACCAATGATATCGTCAAATAGTAGTCACTAATAAATATGTTATAGAATGGTCAACGATTTTACGTGGGGGTGCCCATAAGCACTCGGGGCTATGTAGGTGATGGGATGCCCAAATAAGCTAACTTCTTCACTAGGACCAACCAAGTTTGAAAACGACATCGTTGTGTTTGATATTGTTCTGCTTGTTAAACTGGCCGCCCTCTGCATAAGATAACAATAAATAAACGAGGTTAGTTAATGTTTGTTTTGTAGTTCTTTTTTCTTTGTCAACAACATATAAAACATGTATTTGTACAGAGGTGGCGACTGACTTAACAATAGTATTAATACAAACCATTAGGTTATATATATTGTGATTTTGCTAGACGAATTTTTTTACCTAGCTAGTAAAATTTAAAAGATATGACTATTGAGTCTATGGCTGATATTTTAACTAAAATATAGAGAAGATATATATAATTAGACTGACCACAACACCAAGCAATTTTATTAGAACTTTAGTAGAGGTGAAGGTTAGCAAAGCTTCTAACGAGTTCTTCTTCCTGTCGATGATCGACTTGACTCTTCGGAGATGTTCCAATGGGTCATCGTGTAATGCAAGAGAGAACGGAAAGAGCATATAGCCAATCCAGTTTCCCCATTTACACTTAGATCCTTTAGCCATCATATTAGCTAGATCCTGCACTTTTTAATAAAAATGACAATACTGGATTCTGTTTATTAGTAAAGGTATATATATATATAGTAGTTTTGTAAGAAAAAAATGTCTAATTTGCCTGAACTCCAGTAGCAGGTCTTATGTTTACAAGCAGACATGCCCTTAGCCTTATTTCCTTAAGCATATTACTTGAATTTAATTTAGATTCGTGTTCTCTTGCTTTCTTCTCCTTCTCACCTACAATCTTGTCATAATATTATTAAATCTCACATGTTATAATCATATTTATTGTTTCTTACAAGACAAATCATAACAACAATTTACCGTATCTTCTTTCTAAGTACTGCGAGAGAGCAGCTTGAGCTACTCCAAGTAGAACATCGTTGACTGTCTGCCAAAATAGAAAAATAAATAAAAATAAGATCAAATATGGAAATGTAAAATGATAAGAGTATAAATAATATCACTAATATAAAGTTTAAGGGGGAAAGTTTACCATCTTCATGGCGTTCTTGATGAGCTTAATGTCTTCAAAATTTACGGTACGATGAACCAAACACATTCCGCTTTCTCTTACTTAACCGGAAATCGCCTTTGATGGGTGTTTCAGTGTCCTTCAGAAACATTGTCGTAGCAATAAACTTCAATGCATCACAAAGCGTATTCCACACCAACATAACCATCAAAAATAACCGGGGAAAACCGGCCCTTGATTTTGATGTCGGCCGCCGGTTCTCGTTAGGTAAACTCGGGAGCTCATCGTGGTTTGATGTTTTACGCGTGCAAGCGTGGACTAGAGACATCAGAGACATACCATCACCGACCGAGTGATGAATCTTTAAAACGATGACGTTTTGAGCGTCTGACGTTTTCAAGTCAAGAAAGTGAACCTCCCATAATGGCTTCGAGGTATCCAACGGGATCGTAGTGAGGTCAGAGACGTAACTCTCCAGAAAAACGTCTGCGTTTGCGTTCTCTAGTTCGATTTTGGGAATGATGACGTGATCCTCGGCCACAACCTTCGTTCGAACCCATTTTTGTTCTTGTCCATTGTCGTTCACCTTAATTGAGTTTATTTAAATAAAAATGTTAAAATACCAAACATTATAACTGAAACTTAAAACCTTCTATGAAAATCTGAAAATAATTATACAAAATTATATTTTGATTTTCAAAATAATTTTGCCATGACCTAGAATATCCATTTTATATGAATTCAAGTGAAGACACAACATAACCAGGGACAGACGCAAGTGGAGTATGGATGTGGCTAGGGGCGGATCTAGCTACTAATCTAGTTTGGGGTATACATCATGAAAAAAGTTTAGTGTTTATACTATTAGATTAAGGATATTTACATAAATTTTATGTTAACTATTGAAAAACAGTTTTTGTATGGGGCACATGCCACATCTAAGCCTTTCATGCGTCCGCCTTTGGGTGTGGCTAGTACCACACTCTCATTTTTTTCCTTATAGTTCATCTAAAATTTATTTAAACAAACTTTTATCTAAATATTTGTCATAAGATCTGCTCTATATTTAAAAAAATTATGGATCCTTCCCTGGACATAACCAACGTAACATTTTTATATAAGACATTTACATATTATTCCTCACCAATATGCTGGAGAAACGTGGATGTTTAACCAAAGTTTGCTCTAACCCTTGGACAAACACATCTCGGTTGATCTTGCTCTTTAAACCAATCACCGCAGTGGTGTAACAGTTGAAATCCGGCGCTGTAAACAAACGCGCCGTCGGAGTAAGCGGTTCATCATCATGTTCTTCCTTGTTTTCCGTTACTTCCTGTCTTCCTGTCTTTATCTTCATAGTTTAGTTTGTATTTTTTTTTCACTCTTTCAATCTCGACTTAAAATGATTCTTCCTTTTTATAGTGAATAGGCTTCAATCGTGCGTGCCATTTTCTCCTTTATAGTCGTTTTAAAATCCTTTATAATTGTTGGACATATTACTTTATAATCGTTGGAAATATTCAATTTCTTTTTAATAAAATCGTTTGTCTTCGATCTCGACCCAATAAATAATTTTATCCTCTCTATAGGTTATAGCGTGTATGCAAACATTTTCCTTTCTAATCGTTTGTTACTTTCAGTTTCTTATCTACTTAGCTAAGCATATTTTGTAAACTTTTACACTCTTTGTTCTTTATTTTATTAACAAAATTCACATTCGCACACACACACACACATATATATATATATATATATATATTATATATATATATGTTAATCCTCTATTTTCTCCTCAATCGTGTGTGTCACCTTTTTAATAATCGTTGGAAAGTTTCACGTTTTATTACTTATTCTTTGCTCCCGTCTCGGAAACTGTCCACTAATCAAAACTGATATCATTTCCTTCGGTTACATTGAATTCTGAAGATACGTATTTTTTCTTGCTTTTTCTCAGTTCCATCCAAATAAGGATAATCAATATAAAAGATTAACGGAGTGCGTGGAGTGGTTTTGTATCATATGTTTAGCTAATACAGAATTTCAAAAAAAAAACTAAAAAATAAATGAAAGAAGAGATACAAATAAAAATGAGAAATGCAATAGCCCTACAAGAGATTCATTAGTCAAACAAAAACTAGTTTGGTTCAACATTATATGAGTAAGCGCGGATTGGACATCCTTAACTTTTGGGACATACGTTATTCAATTCAATTCTTATGGGTAATAGACTTTAGTCCATAACTGATCTAGAAAAATAGAGAGCCAGAAACATGTATCTACTAAAAATATGAATAGCAGAAGGTTAAGACCAAAGGGTACTTATTATCTGAAAAAATATCCAAAAATAATATTTATATTTTATTTTGTATTCAAATATTTATACTTTTATACTGAATTTTTTGAAAACATTCGACTAAATATTAACATATTCAAATAAAAAACTTAAATTATTCTAGAGGAATTTGCAAATGATATAAATTAAGATATAGTAAAATTGAATTATTTTCAAAATAGATGAGTGAATGTAGTGAGTCATGATATTCTTTGGATTAGGGTTTAGTAACATATTTTATAGTATTGTTTGTATTCTTGGGGTTATTTTTTGGAAACTTAACATTTTTATTGAAAAATTAAATTTTTACCTATATGGGTTTAGTTATGTATATATTAAACACTTTTCAGTTGAATTTAGTTATAATAAAGTGTTTAGTTAGTTAATTAAGTTCAGAGTTTATATTTAGGGTTAAGAAGATTTTCAAGTAAGTCTTCTAGAAGACTTAATTGAAAGTCTTCTAAATCGAAAGTATTTAACTCTATTGGAATTTGTGTCTCCTTATATAAAGAAAATTTACACATTCTCTATTCCTCTGACTACGAAAAAATGTAATGTTTATCAATCTAAAACTCTTAAACCTCTCTCTAATCTTTTTGAACTTAAAAACTCTAATCTTTATATCAATTTCTCATTTTTATCTCATGTCTGTCTCACTGATTTATTTTGTTTTTGCAGGTTTTTTATTACACGGTTATCATCTTTCACTCCTTTAAAGGTAGATATATAAATCATATTTTTTTTCATTTGGTAACCCCTTGTTGCTTAAATATCTTATCTTTTGAAAACTCTTTTTTTTTTCTGTTTTTCTTACCTTATTTTTGAAAATTTTCTATGTTTTAAAACCATTTGAATGCTTTTGGATATGCAGGTTTTTTAGATTTGAGGCAGACTCGGAAGTCTTCTAACAGTTAATGCATTGGAAGTCGTCTAGAAGACTTTCTGGAAGTTGTCTAGAAGACTTTCTGGAAGTCGTTTAGAAGACTTGACTTCGTGGAAGTCTTCTGGTGAAATTTTCTCTCATATCTCCTTTTTCATAATAGATTTGAGTATTTAGGTAAATCTCCATGGCAGAATTTTGGTAAGTTCCTGGTTACTTAAAGCTCTTACATTTTTCTCAAACTAAAACTTTCTATTAATTTATCATTTTTTGTCTCATATCTTTCTCACTAGTTCATCTTGTTTTTCAGGTTTTTTATTACATGGTTCTCATCTTATACTACTTTAAAGGTAGATCTATTTTTGAATACATATTTTTGTGTGTTCTTTAAAGGTAGACATATCTCATCTTCCACTCATTTTATCTGTTTTGATGTCATTTGAACGTTTTTGGATTGACAGGTTTTTCAGATCTGAATCACACTTTGGAAGACTTCTAGAAAGTTTTCTCGGAAGTCTTCTAGACGACTTCGAGGAAGTCTTCTCGGAAGTCTTATGACATATAATGTGCTAGAAGACTTCGAGGAAGTCTTGTGAGAGAGTCTTCTCTCAAGTCAAGTGGAGTCCAAGCTTGTTTTTGTGGAGGAATGATCTATAATAATTTTGTTTATGGTCATTTTTTAATTTGTAGGTGTACACTTTTAATTGTGATTTTTTTTTGTAAATTTAAAGAGATATTAATAAAAACAATTTGGTAAATATATTCATGCCTACAATGTTATTTTGCCAAAAGTACATGATATTATTGAAATTATTGATACAAATTTCATAGCAAACACATAATAATACAAAAATAGTCAAATTTACTACAACTAAGGAAAAAAATTCCCAAGAAAGCTTAGCCAAATTCACAACATATCAAATATTACATAAGTTCAAACATATAACAATTTCACTGCAAGACTTCTAGGAAGTCTTTTGGAAAAATTAAATTTAAAGCGGAAAATTGAAATAAAAGCGAAAAATTAAAATTGAACCGAGAAACTCAAATTTTAAGTGAAAATTGAAATTTTAAATTTCATGAAAGTTTAAAAGTATATCTTATGATCTAAGACGATACATTAAACAATATTAATTGATATTTTTGAAGTTACTTAACACTTTTGAAAGTTAAAAAAATATATTTTAAAGTTAGCTAACAAGTTTACAAAAACTAACGTAGAAGACTTTCAAGGAAGTCTTCCAGCAGACTTATATGAAAGTCTTCTCAGATTAGCTAGAAACATTAAGAAACATGAATATTGGTAAATTCATAATTAAATCCAAGCTATGAATTTCATTTACGAACCCAAATATCAATAAATATACATGAATTAACAAGAAAATGTTAAAAGGTTTTTATAGTTTTAGAGAAAATGAAACTTTATTAAATATTGATGTAGACGACTTCCAAGTAAGTCTTCGAGAAGACTTACACGGAAATCATCAATAAGGTCATTTTTCAATTGAAAATTTACAAAAGAAGACTTCCAGAGAGGTGTAATCTACAGCAGACTTCGTTGGGAGTCTTCCTTTGTAAATATTGCCTTATTATTTTTCAATTTTTTTCGGAAATACCAGAGAATACCTTCCAGTAAGGCGTATAGGACAACATGTTAGTTTTGCATTTGACAAATTTTTTTGTCAGAAATTTGACTTTTTTCAAACTACTTACAAGTAAGTCGTCTAGCTGAAAAATAAAACTTAAATATTTAATATTAACTAGACGAGTTATATGTAAGTCGTCTCAGGTTACTCTTGCAATAGAAAATAAAACTTAAATATTTAATTTTAACTAGACAACCTACGTGTAAGTCTTCCGGCACAAGACTTACATGGAAGTCTTCTGTGATATCCAAGGTCTCACCATACATCAGAAACAAATTTCTGGAAGACTTCCGTGTAAGTCGTCTACCGGAAGACAAACATATAGGTCGTCTAAATAAAATTAAATATTTAATTTTTGTTTTTAAAATGCAAAAGTAACCTCAGAGGACTTACAAAAGTCGTTTAGAAAATATTAAATATTTAAGTTTTATTTTTCCGCCAAAAGTCTTGTAAGTCGTCTAGAAAAAGTCAAATTTTCGACAAAATTTGGCCAAATGAAAAACTAACATGTTTATCTTAGACGAATTACTAGGAGGTCTTCTATGGTATTTTCAAAAAAAAAAGAATTTGTTAACAAAGAAAAATGGAAAACTTCCAGATAAGTCATCTCTAAAAATACATATAAAAGTCAATTACAAAACTAACCTCTGTATTGACCAAACGACTTTCGTGTAGCTTCTACATCCAGAAGACTTACACGAAAGTCTTTTGGGTGAACATATCTGGAAAAATTTGATTTCATACCTTTAATTAGTGAGATAACTTCCTTAGCACACAAAACTCTTCTCCAAGCCTACATAAGCTAAAAAAAAGCGACCCACCAAGAATCGTAAGCTTGAATCAAAATCTTGAATTATTAGATGAATATAAAGAGAAAGTGAAAGAGATTTAGTTTTTGAGCATAAGAAATTAGATAATAGGATCGAAAAACGATTTTTAGGTGCATTAAAAGCTTTAGATTGGTTGTTCATGGTGGTTAGTATATTGATGACAATAACATTATTGTAAATACTTGATGAAGATGAGTATGATAGAGTAAAATACTCATTTTCGAAAAAACAAAAAAATAATAATGACATTTTCGTGAATAACCAGAACTCTTAGGATAAATAGGGCAAATGAAAAATTCCAAAAAAAAAACACTCGTTAATTTTGTGTTTAATTTTAAGTTTTGAGTCATTTTTGCAAAAAGTCTAATATTTTAGAATAAAAAGTTAAATATTAGAAACATAAGTTAAATATTTGTGTCTACATATAGTTTCTTCGAAGATTCTATTGTATATAAGACAATACATAATTATTATTATTATTTGATACTTAACCACACATAACTATATAATATACAGATAATGAAGAACATATATATCTATCATTATATATATTAATGGTATGCTTGTTATTTAAGGAGTTGAAACCATTTATATTATAATATTGATACTAGTAATTAACATAATAAAATGAGAGAATGACGAATTAGGTATTTTAGTATTTTTGTGTCACGTTTTCTAACAAGTTTGGAAGATTCAACGGTCAGGAGAAATATATTTATCTGCCGTTTGGGCGATCAGATGGGCCAACAGAAGATGATACGAGGACTGGGCCCTACTTAATAAGGTAGATGACGTTGACTATCTGGGTTTTAATTCTTTAGAGCATAAACAAAGGGGCTCTTAAGGGGGTTCTTAGCGGGTGGGATCCGTTAATTCCCTTAAGAACCACCTCTTAAACCTCTTATGGGTTCTTGCACTGTTCGCGGGCCCCACTGATACGTGGCGGCCCGTGATTGATCCGTTTTTATTTTTTTATTATTTTTTTTAAAAAGAAAAAAAAAAAACTAAGAACCCCTAAGGGTCTCTTAGGGTTGATCATGCTCTTACTAGATAGTAATTTGCACCTTGTACATGAGATATTGTTATAAATTCATTTTAATATAATACTAGCATTTGATCCGCGCGTCCGCACGAGTGTTATTTTGATGAAAATTTAATATTGTAAGCAATTTATTTGATATAATTGTATATATGATTAGAACTTAATATTTGATATTCGTTTTTCGATTCGGGATTCCATCTGCTTCGAAAAACGGATATTCAGAGATCATGATAGTGATTTATGAATTCGACTGATCGAAGTACAAATTCGGATAGTAAAATTTCAGGTCTAGATATCCGGATTCAGATATTAAATATTTAAAATTATTTATAGTTATCTATGTATAACATATATACTTTTATATAAAATAAAATAAATAAAATTTAAATTTTATTAAATTTCAATGATTTTTAAGTTTTTTTTAAATAATAATTTTAAATAGACTAAATATATTGTTAGTAGTTAGTTTTTGATTTATTTTTAATTAAAAAAGGTCTTTATATCTTCGTGTATTCGGATTTTAGTCTGAATATACTAACCCCAAATATCCGGACCCGAATAACAATTTTTACGAATCCGAAGAATGCAATCTGAATCTGTATATCCTAAAATACCTCGGATATTCAATTCGTCGTAGACCTAACTGTGTATATGTATTATGTGGTGATTAAAATTTTTAAATTTATAAATTACATAAGTTGTTCTTATTAGATATATATCATACAAATGATAATACATTGTATTTGTTTATATATATAACTATTTATGATAAATATTAGTATGTATTTTAGTCATTAAATTGTTTACATGATTTTATTATTGTAAATAAATAAGTTCAGATTATAATCGAAAATTATTAACATTATTTTTTATAGTTCAAATATAGTTTGTAGTTTATATGAATATAAATAAAAACTAAAACTAATTTAATGCTATATATATATGTATAATTCTGTTTTTATTATAAAAATTTGGAAAACACATATACATTTTTTATGAAGTTTTCAATTCTAATGACAAAAATTGTTAATGGGCTTAGCCCATATTTATTTATTTTTCTTGTTAAAAATCAATGTTTAGATGTTTGGATACAAAGATAATATCAGTGGCATTCCTTGTAAATATTAGGTAAAAGTAAGAGTTATTTCCTATTTGTACTTCAATTTTAATAGATTAGATTTAAAAAAATCTGAAAAAAATGTCAACAAAACTACAGAAAAATAAACATTATAATTTTTTTAACTAATAACAAAACATAAACAATAGTAACTACATATTTTACAAATGAAGCTATTTATTATATTACAATGTTTTGTATATGCAAAGTAATAGATATTTATTTGGGCTCTTCGATATGATATGGAAACTATATAGGACTATCTCAACAGTTTTACCACTAACAAACAAATATTGCATCTAATCTTGCGATTTTGGTTTTCCAAAACCAAACCGAACCGACTTTTTAGTTTTCGGTTAACTAAAATTTTAAAACTTAATTCCAAAAAACTGTTTAATTATTACGGTTGTATCATAATTTTGATTTTTCGGTTAGTTGGTTATTTCAGTTACCAAGTTTTTAGGTTATTTTTATTTCAGTTTGTTAGTCAATTTTGGTCAATCAGTTAATCTGTTAAAAATTAAAAAATCAAATCAAACACACAAGAAATTAAAACACAATGGATCAAATCCAATACATTCATTCGATTTTTCAAACTTCAAACCCGATACATTCCTTTCCCAATCATTAACAACAATTCATCAAACATTTTGAATCTAAGTCTCTTTGCAACAACCACACATTCAAAAAGGCAAGGAGCAATAAATCCAAATCATAGTTTAACCAAAAATAGAGAAATAAATCTTAACTTAAGTCCAAAAAACAGAGAAAGAAAGCCAAAAAAGACAGGCCATCAACACACTCACTCTCGCATTCCAACCTGCAACAAATTAAAGTAAAAATTAGTTCAAAAGATACAAAGTAAGGAAAGAGAAAGAATATTAAGAAAGATGACATTACCTCAAATTCTAAGGTTGTCTTGGTAGTTCCAAAGTCTCTACACAATGAAAAACACAATTAGACACAAAATACATCAAAAATATGAAAGTGAAAGGTTTACCTAAAGACTAATGAAAATCCAATTCTTCATACATCTGAACCAAGCTTGCAAGCTTCTCGGCATGGGTATTATTTTGAAGCCATTGTCGTGTGCATATGAGTGCTTCGATCATATATGATGTTAGCGAGCTCCAGTAAGGATCTAAAATCGTACCACTACTAGTAAATGAAGAATCTGAAGCAACATAAGAGACCTGGACAGCTAGAACATTCTTCACTTGTTCTAAGAGGACTGGATACTAAGGAGAAATACGCCTCCACCATGACAACACATCAAATTTCCTTCCCATCCTGTTTGAGGTTCGTGGCATTGGTCTTTCCATCATGAAAATGTCAAGCTTATTACTGCCTTCATCATTTACATCCTCTGATTTCATCTCTGAGTACAAAGAATCCCTCCCCTCATACTCTTCATCATCATTAGATATATCAAACATGTTACCAATCTCATGTTCGACATTGTCACTAGTGTTACCAACACTATTTCTTTGAGATTGTGGGTGCGTCTTTACTGCATACTCCTCATACAGATCTTTCATCAATTTCCTAATTAAAGTTCCAAGATGGGTACTCTCTACACTGACCTTATGGTAGAGCTTGTCAAAAAAAATGTAAGCAAATTGTATCTTGTTTCTTGGATCAAACATGCTTGCAATGATGATAAGCGGATTCATGTTGATAAGGCCATCTAATATTTCTTAAATTTGTTCCTCTTCTCCTTTGATTGAATATATAGAAGTCCATCTTTGTTGTTTCTCAAAGTGATGAGGTTCCTTTCAATGAAGACAATCTCATTGTAACAAATAGTTGAAGTCATTGTCCTGGATGTTGAAAATGCCAATGTGCAACCAAAAAAAAAGCTTAAAGAATTTCACTAACCTATGCACTTCATCCCAACCGTGAAAAGTTGGAGGTCCAACCCTTTTATGTCCATTCTCTTCTGCTCCGCTGAAGTAATCATTTTACAACATATCTTCTGCTAAAAGCATCTCAAAAGCAACCCTAAACTTCAATGCAGTACACAACATCAGATACGTTGGGTTCCACCGTGTAATACAGTCCAAAGACAAGCTTCCTCTACTAACTTTTCATGTGATGACCCTCAATTGAAATGATTGTAGCTGTGTACCAGATGATCTTACATACTTAACCGCATTACTAATAGCCACCACACTCTCTTTTACCTCAGCTAAACCATCCCTCACTATCAAGTTTAAAACGTGGGCACAACAACGCACCATTCCTAACTAAAGAATCTGGTCCTACTTGCATACAAGCTTCTGTAAACAGAAATATTGCGTTATCATTCCCCTTGGCGTTGTCTCCTATCACTGTGAACACCTTCTCAATTTCCCAATCCTCATGACATTGACTCAGATATTCAACAATCATGTCTCCTTTATGATATGTCACTGGTTTGAAGCAAATAATCCTCTTCTGCATATCCCAGTTTATGTTAATCCAGTTAGCTGTCACAACTATGTAGCTATAAGAAGTTGTAGGAGCAACCCATATATATGTGCTTAGAGAGAATTTTCTTCTTCTCAGACTAGGACAAGTATTCCAAAGTTGTTTTCTCTCTCAAGAACAAGGCAAATATGTGTTCTGTTGCTGTCCTCCTACAATGGACCGTGTACACATGCAACACATTCTAAAGAAACGCCTAAACCCTTAGGATTCCACAAAAGCAAACGACAACTCATTGAACACAATCATCTCATTCACAGATCTCCTAAACATGCTAGCATCATACTTAACTACAGTCACTACACCACTACTATCACCACCTAACATTGTCTAATTGCCACTCGGCTTATAGAGTTCATAGAACTTACATCGAGCTATATGATTCTTCATGGCGCTTGTTCCACTCTTCTTCGAGTCGCATCCTTTATCTTAACCACAATATCGACAATTGGCTATGCTCAGGTCATCTTCCCTTTGAATAAAGTGCTGCCACATTTCTGCTCTGTGAACTTGTTTCTTCTTTGTAGGTGGAGGCAGTTCAGTACTTGATCTCTCTGAAGCCGACCTTTTCTTTCCACCATCTTGAGTTCCCACTGATTCATGCCATTCTCTAAGTTAGTCATCGTTATCTTCACAAGCTGACTTCTACATAAATAAAAAAATCAAGTTAGTGAGACTCATAAATAGTGAAATCAAATCATCATTCAACACTAATAACAAACCTGAAATCGATTTTAACCCTGAATCGCAAAATTGATCAGAAACCCAAACCCTAATCTACAATATCGACAAGCAATCCATCATAATAGATGGATAGAAAGTGAAATCGAATAACCTTCAGTGAAAAATCCTAAATCCCAAATCAATTTTGACCCTAACCCTAAATCCAAAAATTGAAATACAAACCCTAATCCCAAAATTGTTCTCGAAGAAATCGTAGTCCATATTCATCCTAACCCCAATCATAAGAAGAAAGAAGAAGAACTAACCTTGAAGTAAGAAACTATCGATCGGTTTGAGAGAAAGAGATTGGATTTGAGAGATTAGGTTAGAGAGAGGATTATGTTTTCGAACTGCTTAGACTTAGGTTAGGTGACCATTAAGGTTAAGGGGAGTATTTATACTTAGGTTTTAATTGTCGGATTTCTGATCTCCTAACCGAACCGAACCGAGGAGATAACCAAATTATTTGTAAATCTCCATGGAACGGTTTCTTCTTCATAACCAATCAAAAACTGAAATGTTAAAATGTCGGTTCGGTTCAGATCGGACCGTTTGATTCTGATCGGTATCACATGGCTAATTATTTCTAAAGAGATAACTTAACCTTAATTTTCACATTAATTTGAAAGGTTTCAGATCAGAAGCGGATTAAAAAACATTCAAATTTTTATGTTTCTAAATATATGAGATGATTTTGGGAAAGAGTAATGGTAGAAACCTCTATGTAATTATATGAGGCATTAATTAATGAAATTAATTTTGTGATTAATAGAAACAAATTTGGATCGTGCAACAAATCAATTATAGAGCTACATTAATTAACTTTCAGATCTGTTTTATATTTTAAAAATTTCTAATTCATTTTAAATTAGATATATCTACATAATCATATATTTACTAATTGATTATTGGACACTACAGTCTGTACTACATTAATTTAGGAGTTGCCATTAGTGGGAGTTGCCATTAATTTATTAGTACTGCCACAGAAGATGGATTGAAAGGAAGAAACTTAGTATTTACTACGACCTGAAATAAAAGTCTGTATTACAAACTGATATACCTTCTAAATCGTATACTGTTCACTAATTAAGTATTGAATACTACCATCTATATTACATTAATTTAGGAGTTGTAATAAGTAGGGGTTGCCATTAGTTTACTAGTACTGCCACAGAAGATGGAATCAAAGCAAGAAACTCAGTATTTACTACGAACTGAAATAAAAGTATATGGTTAGTTGTTTTTAATAATTAGATGAAAATTGCTAAGAATAACACAAGTTAAGTACCACTTTGCAAAAAATACATTCAATCAAAAATATATTAACATTTGGGTTTACATTTTACTAAATTGTAAAATAGTATCAAACTTGTGGTAGAATTAAAATTTTCCCACAAAAATATTATGGTTAAATAGAAAAGTATATGTTATCCAATATATCTAAATAATAAATAAACAGATAAGATATTATATATCTAAAAGCATATGTCTAATTAAAATAATATAATTAAAATAAATCATGCATATTAATTACAATATAATTTATAAAATAGTTTAAAATAACAAATAAAATATTTTAATAATTTTTACAATATATTTATTTTGTAAATATTTATACTCGTGCATGAGCACAAGAAAATCACCTAGTGAAAATAATTTTTTTTGATTATGATTGGATTTTTTTTAAAAAAAAAATTCCATGATTAGAAGAACATGGAAAAAATATAATAATATTTTTTATACTTTGTTGCCATTATATTTTATTAAAAGAAACGATCTATAATGAATAATTAGTTTATCAAGTATGATAAATAATGGTTACATTAGTCAATGGTTAAATGTATATACGAATATACAGGAGATTACTGAGTGTGAAAAAAATGTTGGGAATGTGGGATCCTAATTAGCTATAAAAAGATACAATCATAAAAAAAAATCTTGTATAAGTGAGATGCATTGGATTGAAAAGCGTTAAAATTTGAAAAAAGCTAAAAATATTATAAAAAAACAAGAGAACATTAACAAATACTCTCTATGTTTTATAAAGATAGAATTTTTGGGATTTTCACACATATTAAGAAAATGCATTAAATAATTATAATAAATGTATTAATTTCCAATAATTTTTGACTAACAGTAACTCAATAAAGTCAATTAATTTTCTTAAAGTTTGCAATATTTTCATAAAAAACACAAAAACTATTTTTATGAAACAATTTTTTTTCTAAAATGTGTATTATAATAACACGGAGAGAGTATATTTTACAATACTCTTGTAATTTGAATTATTTACTTATAATATGCTTGTTATTAATAATCATCCAACACTTGTGTCCAAGAATTGACAAAATTGAGGATAACCAATATACAAAGACATTTAGAAATAAAAGCCAAATATTATACATATACTACTACATCAGCTGTAGGTAAGTGAAGGTTAAGGCGCTTAGATAGCTACTTAGAATATTTGTTTTTTGTTTGTTCTTAGAATTAGATTATAAAGTTGTTAAAAGAAACATAAAACTTTATTTATGTTCCATAGATATGAAATGTGATTTTTATCTATCTTGTTTGTTCTTGCTTTTTCTATTTCTCTGTATTTGTATCATAAATGGATCAATGTTTTGTTTGTTATAGAAAATAAAAAAAATTATGGAAACATTCATCTCATATTTTACTCACAATATTTAAATAGCATCATAATTCTTAGCTTAGAAATGTAAAGCGGAGCAGCCCACATTCAAGTAGCACAACCCACATTAGACCCGATTTTTTTTTGTCAATACGAGCCATCTTTCCGCAGATCACTACAAAAAAGAAGGCACTACTGACGAACATTCTGGCCGATTATTTTCGGTCAAAAATTTCTAACGGCTTTCCGACGAAAATTAAGTTTGGTCAGAATTTTTTTATGAAAGAAAATCAACATATATAATTTTGAATTGATTTCATTAGAAATCCGTCGAAAATTTCTAACGGACACGCAAACAATCAAAAATATCCAATGGATTTTTGATGGAAAGGATTGCTGTCGGAAAACCGCCAGAAATTTCTAACGGCTTTCCGATGACTATAGTTTGAATTTATGCCATTGGAAATCACTCAAAAAATTTTAACGGAGTGGTAAATCGTCAGAAAGTTCCAACGAATTTCTGACCGACTTTTAAAATTTTAGCTGCCATAGATATGTTGTAAATCGGTCAGAAACCGGTCAGAAATCCGTCATAATTTTTTTTTAATAAACCGAAGCCTGAATTTTCTCTTTGTTACAGAGCATTCTCCAAACACAAATCGATTGTGATATATATATATATGTGTGTGTGTGTGAGTGAAGACCGCCCATTATTGTTCTATTTGAACATGGTCCGCAAGTTTGGACCACTTTGACATCTCTATATATTGGTTAGTTAGGCTATTTGATAATTTCCAGAAGCATGAGCAAGGGAGAGCACCTTCTATGAACACAATATTAATGAGAATACAATGTTTACATGCATCTTAATCGTCGAATGAGGCTGCAATGCTATGGTAGTTGCTGCTTTAGAAGAACGGACTTGCAAGGTACTTATTTTGAGGGTTGATAATCTACATACATTTGTTAGCATAAAATCTGTTGGATTTATTATTTATATGTTTGAAACATGTCAAATAAAAAGTGTTGAGAAATATCGTCTTTCCTTCGATCATCAATGCACTTTCATTGGATCATGCAGATCGGTGCCATAAATTACTCAAGTGACTATTCGAAGCGAGTTTTTTGGTTCAGTGCCCGAACAAAGGTGCTCTCTTCCTATCTTTTGCTAGTAACTTGTAAATTCTAATATCTATATCTGATCAGAATGTTGTACTAATTTTGAATTCTACCATAATTTTTATGAAATCTTTTGTATTTTAGATAAAATGTTAAGATCAGTAACTTTTACTTCCTTAGAATATTGACAGACGGAAACCTTTTGATCTCTAAATAAAAAGAGTGTGATATGTGTTTGGGATCCCAAATCACGTCACTCTATTCATTTATTAAGTCATGGAAAAGGTATATTTCTTAACAATTTCATTTGTTTAAGTTTTAATCATGCAAAAATTTGTGAATGATATTCAAGTTTTCATAAAAACGAAGAGTGGTAAGTGGTAACTCAAACAAAACGCAATCTTTTTGGAAAGAAATGGGTCGTCATTACTTTCACCTAGGGATGTTAAAATGGGCTGGAAGCCCGCGGGCTTAAACGGGCTTAGTATAAACGGGCGGACCCATGACCCTTTTATTAGCATATAAAAATAAACGGTGGTATCGTTATTCTTAATCCATCGCCAATTTCTAATGCTCTTATTGCTCTTCTTTCCTCATTATGACCTTATTAATGATAACTAGAGTTTTTCTCCGCGCTACGCACGGATTATTTATTTTAACTTGCTACAATTATATATACTTGTTTCGCGAAACAATTTAAAATTGACCTTTTAAATATACTTCATAATTTGAATATGTTTTATATGTGAAGGATATAATTTTAAATGTAAATCTATTGTTTAAAAAATAAATTACATTGTTTTACAATTTTTTAATTGTGTTGGCCATTTTCAAAAAATAGTATTAACTTTTTTTTTACAATTAATATGAATTTAAGATATGATTTTACTGATATATAAAGTATTATATAATATATTATGTAATACATATTAGTTTTAGGTTTCGAACAGAAATGTAAAAGTTGCACTACTATTCACAAAAATCACTACTAACTAAGAAATATGAATGTATTCTGTTTACCCAAAACGATAAAGTATTAGTCATAATTGGTATGATAGCAGTAAACTCAACTAATAACATGTCACAGACTAATTATTGCAGTAATGAAATATAATTTCCTAATAAAAATATACTTAGTTTTATTGGTGTTTTTTGTATTATTTCAAAAAAACTAAAATGTATCAAAATTGAAATTTGAGATTAAGTATTAGATACTCGTAATTAAAAGAGATTATAAAAGAATGGAGAGAAATAATATTATTTAATAAACGATTAGTATTTAACATGTTAGATTTTGACATAAGTTACATGGAGAGAATATCTAAAAACTTCTAAGAATACAGAAACATGTAGAAGAAGACACTAATCTCAACTCAGATCTCACATTATCCTTCGCATTTTCTTCTACTTCCAATGAAACTTTTGAGCTCTAGAGTTGAACTAAAAGGATACGTATTCGCGACTTTTTTTTTCTTATGAGTAGTTCACTTGAATATTGCCAGTTCGTAATTCTTTTCTTTACTCTCTCTCTTCTTTTTCTTCTTGAGACTTCTCTACTCTTTGTTTCCTACTCATCTCTTATTTTCCTACACTATTGATGGTATTCAGATTGCTTGACCTGGTTAAAAATAGCTTTTTTTAATAATAATATTATTTATACACTTTTTTGTGCAGCCTTTATTAGTGTTGGAGTGGTGTCATTATAGATTTGATTAGTTACAACTATGTGAGGACCATAGTGATCAAATCTTAAAAGAAAACTGTATAGTAAACTTGCATAAAAAAGTGGAAACGGTTAATAATAGATGTGCAAAAACAGTCTTTATATAATAAAATGTTCACTCCATGCAAACGGTTCAAGGTTTCTTAAGAACACATATATAGACAAAGTTACTTTTCGACTGGCTTTAAAACTCTTCTATCTCTTCCCGATTAGTACCACCTTGACTGAACACACATAAAAAGCCTTAATTACCAAAAATAGTTGTGCCCAGGAGATAAAAAAAAGTGGAAAGGGACTCTTACCAATTTCAGAAGTATTCATTAGTTCACCATCTTGTTTGACACCTTCAGATTCAGTATTTTATTATAACCTACAGTGTGGAGGAGTTTCTTCTCTAAGCCTCAGAAAGCGTCATGTCATTCCTAAATCTCAGCAAATGTCTCCAATATTTATTATGTGCATGCACAGAGGAAGAAAATAACCTAATTTCAGATACACATAAAAGTTGTTTCTTGCACTAAATACCAAACTGCCATCTTCCTTGCTCCATTGGTTGCTTTCTAAAAAATATGCTCACTGTCTCCAGTTTCAATCAATCTTTCCACCGTCTGCACAATAAAGGATCACCATGAACCCATTACTAATACTGAGAAAAGTAGAGTTTTAAATTTGTGCCTCTTCTTCTGCTTGTTAACCAGTAACTACAATATCAAAAAGTATATATCAGAGATCATTACGGGGAATAGTTGAATCGTTAGACAAATTCCCTAGTCAAAACTTGTAAACACCTTCTCTGTATCCTTGCTGAATGTTATATCAGATGTTTTTTTCTTTTAAAATTTGCACGACTACTACTTGGAATCAAGAGATTAGAAAAACGTTACGTGGTTGCCCAAACTCCCTCGGATGGATTTCTTTCCTAGACTTTAAATCTTAAGTAGCAACCTTGTAGAATCACTAATATTAGTAACTGGAATTACTTCTTATTGAGCAATAACTTATGTTAAGGGAGCTCATCTCATATTAGTGGGGAATTTAACGTGAAATCTAAAATATTAAGATAAACTTGAAAACTATAGGAAGAGGAGGATAAATGTTGACCGAAAATACGTTTGGTGTTGACTGTTGTCACTAAAAGCAGGACATGAGTATCGACACTTTCACTGATTTTTTTGTATAATTTGTTCGTAGTCTGATCCCACATCACATTCATAGCAGACCCCTGCATATGTTCATTGAAAGTAGGATGAACTCAATTGGTTATACAGGTGAAGGTTTGTATTAATATCAACTCGAAAATGCTCACTCTTTAGGTTGAAGGTGAACTAACACTCGCTGAGTGGTTGCTACTCCTACTCCGTGAAGGACGGGGCGGTCGCTGACAGACTGACCATTGATTAGCTAGACAACATCTGAAATTTTGGATGCAAAATATGTCACGTGCAGAGAGGTTAGAGCCTTATTAAAGTTTCAAAAGAAAAAACATGTAAAACAGAACCGAATATTCATGTTACTATAAAGATCACCTCTGAACCCACAATTGGCTTCAAAGTCTTCGAATAATTGGAATGGGAGTCTTTCTTCATATGACTGTTGAGTACTTGACAGGAACATGATTTCTTAATGACAAATTTCTTCTTTTTCTTGGTTAGATCAAAAGGTGAAAGCTAATGATTAGAAAATAATTTAAAACCACAAGATCAAAGAAAACAGTCTCTACAACCTAGCCAAACGAATTGAAACACGTGAGATAGAGAAGTCAGTATGTAGAGTGGCAATGGATTGTTCCTATTTACATCATGGGAAGCGAAAAGAGAGATAACTCCAATGGAAATAAAGATGACATTAACAATAAAAATGTCGAAATAACCATCATAAAAAAGAATTTTTGCAGAAGTCTCATCTCTGTCGATTGAAGCCGAGTTTTCGTTTTAATCCCGGTTGGTACGCATAGTTTCTTAGACATTATTTCACTCTACATTCGTTTTGTAGAGTAAAAAAGAGGAAGTCAAAGAAAGATCTATGATTTGTGTTTTGAGGAAGATAATAATGAGTGAAGTTAATGGAATAAAAACTTGGAACATAAGAAGTGGAATGGAGAAACCGAAAAGGCGGGGAAGAAAATCATCGTTTAGATAAAAAAAATTTGCTTAAATGACATGCCATCTAACTACATTTTGATTGGTTTTAATTTCCATGCTGATGTTTCATAGCTAGAATTTGAGGATATGCAACTTTTAGTATTGTAAGATATTCTTTTGTGTTCCTTCTCAAAGGTGAAGAAGATGCAAGAGACATCTTTTAAGGTTCAATTTGACTGATGAATTGTACCCCCGCTCAAACTTCACTTCCACAGACTTCACACTTCACACTTCATTTCCCATAACATGAGCTTTGATTAAGCATAAAGTCACTTTCCAACATTTCTTTTTAACTCCTTTACTTAATTAATATCCAAATTTTAATTTAGTGTTTTTGATCACTTGCTCCTTTGTCTTCGTACATGACATCTATTCTTTGAATAATTTCCCTGCACAACATCAACATAACTCATCGTTAATTCCGGTTTCTCACTCGAGTTTGAACCGAAGTTCTTCAAAACGCCTTGTTCTGAGTAGTTTGTGAGAATGTCTGCAATTTTTTCATCCCGCTACAAAAATTCAACTTGATTTCTCTGCTTCTCAAAGAACAAGGAATCATACCTCGATATGCTTCATTCTCTTGTGTTGAACTTGGATTTCTTCCAATTGTAATAGCTGATGTATTATATAAGATTTTTTTAGTACTACTAACATCAACCTTTAGTTCTTCTATCATTCTCTTTAGCCAAAATGCATGATTTGTTGCTGAACCGAGGGCCACATATTCAGCTTCTATTGTAACTTAAGAAATTATATCTTCTTTGTGTGTCTGCCACATGAACACTGCACTTTCCAATGTGAAGCATATTCATGTGGTACTTCGCATATCATCTCTGCAACCTGCCCATTATGAACCAGAGAATCCATTCAGCTTTGCTTGATTTGTCCTCCTAAAGTTTAAGCTATAATGCAATGTTTATTGTATGTATCTCAAAACTCTGTTTGCTTCTTACTTGTTCTGTTCCCTTGGTTTTGCTAAACTTCCAGACAAGTATGAAGCGACAGAGGCACGATCTGGTCTATTGTACTACGATATTACTTAGAATCTGTAATGCTCTCTCTTGACCTTTTTATTAGGAAACACGAGTCAAATTTGCGGGAAATCAGAATTTATGGGAGCGGGAAAACGCACAAGCAATTGATCACGGAGTTTGGCCAATTTCGTCTACGTCTCCGAACCTACTATATATATATATTACTGATACGTGCTCAAATTACTCTAGAGCTACTGATTACTCTTTCTCAAATAAGAGGTTCAACTGTAGTACTTAGGGATCGAATCCACAGAGAACGAGGACACAAGTTAGATTTGATAATCGACTTAGTTAAGGTAGGCAATTAATAAAACTTTAGAATAAGTAAATAACAAATAGTTGGTTTGTAAACAATTAAGGAAAATAACTAGATTTAGAGTTTTCAAGTAGTGAATTATAATGGATAGAAGCCAAGAGATTTTCAATCATAGAACACAAATTCATTTAGTAAATATATAAGTTATATCTATCCTATGGCTAAGCTCAGAGACTACCACTTTTGTATGCAAATTTGGAATGACCGTCATCGATGGTATGCAAACGACATCGATCGATGGCTTTCTTAGTTAAGCATTAAACGACCATATTCAATTGGCCCACTTAGAATTACTAGACCATCCTACTCTCGGATTGTCAAGTATCCTAAAATCAGGGTTCTAGTTAGCTATTCTAGAACACAAACAATAAGCACAATTTTAATGATAAATCTAATAATCACCATAACAGTTCTATTGTTTGGCTAATCCATCAAAACCATTAATAAAAACCTAAATCAAACAAGTCCCTAAATCTAATAATCACCATAGCTAAGCAAAATATAATCATAAATATAAAATAATGGATAAGATAAAGAATATGGATAGAAAGTGGGGTTCTAGTGTAAAGCTCCAAGAAGTTTTGATCTACTTCCCCAAAACCCAAAACTACTATGTTTGTTATGAAAAGAATCAAAGCTTGCAAAAAGTCTTTCTCTGCGTAAACACTAGCAAAGACAATCTAAAATAGGTAAAACACGTCCATGGGCAATATTGTAATTATGTGACTTGGGCTTCAAGTTGGGTACTTTTTGAAATTGGCTTCAGCGCGTCAACCATTGATCGACGGCAAGAGTGCGTCGTCCGTCGACGCAATAGTCTGTCTTGACTCGTACTTTGCTGAATTTGACAAACTATGGGGTTTCTCTCTCTGAACTCTATATAGCCTCATAATCTCTACAACGCTCTAAAATGTACCTGGACCTAATACATAACCAACGCCAAATAGGGCCTATAATATGGTTTAAAACAGGTAAATATTAGGACTTATCAATTATACAATTTCTCAACTCACACCCGATTCCAAATACAATCAAGAAATTACCCTTAATTTCTTACAAAGAAAAACTTATTTTTTTCCTTTTTCTCCCTTACACTTTACTCTTGTGTTCTTCTTTTGTTTTGGGATGTCTTTAACAATGAGAAAATCACCTATTTATTTGAAGCATATGAGAGTTGGTTGGACGTCATTATTGACAAAATAACCGAAGTCATTCTTTTTTACTTTGCTTTCACCATTTCTCCATTTAATTACCATTTTCACCATCTAATAATAAAATGTGATATTTGACTTACAATCTTCCACTTAAAGATGGATTTCAATTTGTCTTCACACCTTAACCACTGTAGCAGGTCTTTTTTTGCTTGATACTCCAACAAGCCAACTGAGGTTGCACACAACCTCAGATTATCATAGGGCACGACCTTCGTCATCATGTCTGTCAGATTAAATACTTCATCTTCTAATGCTGATTTGATGAAATGATACCGACTATGTATGTGCTTTGTCCTAGCATGTTAAAGCGGATTCTTTGCCAAATCGATGACACTCTTACTATCACATTACAACTCACTTTTCTCTTGGTCATGGCCTAGCTTTTCTAGAATAGTTTGTAAGCACATCATCTATTTTGTTACTCAGCTTCACAGCTTGATAGAGATACAAGTATTTACAACTTTGAAACCCAACAAATTGCGGTACCACCAAAACTGTAGACATACCCGATTGTGCTCTTCGTGCTGTCAATGTCACTTCCATCGTCAGCATCAACATATCCTTTCAGTGCCGTCTCAGACTTCGTGAAACATAGTGACAAACTTGGATTTTCTTTCAGATATATGAAAATCCACATAACAACTTCTCAATGTTTCCTTACTTGGATTGCTCATAAACCAACCAATGACTACCACTGCATGTGAAATGTCTGGCCTTGTACATATCATTGTTTACATCAGGCTTCCTATAGGAGAAGCATATGGAACTTTATCCATATATGCCATCTCGTCTTCTGTCTTTGGAGATTGTTATCTGTATAACCGAAATGACTTGTCAGGGGACTACTTACTCGCTTCATTTCATCCATGTTAAAATTCTTGAGGGTTTTCTTCATATACTCCTCTTGTGATAGCTTAAGACCTTCCTTGATTCTATTGATTCTCATCCCTATAATTTGCCTTGGTTATGCAAGGTCTTTCATCACAAACTCTTCTGAGAGTTCCATCTTCAAGCTATTGATCTCATGCACGTTTTCTCATATTATCAGCATCTCATCCATGTATATGAGTAAGAATATTTGAACTTCTTGAAGTAACAACAGTGGTCAGCCTCACACCTCAAGAAACCGACACCTTTAATAAAGATGTCAAACATTTTATACCACTGCCTTGGAGCTTGTTTTAAGCCATAAAAACTCCTTTTCAGCTTGTAAACAAGGCTTTCTTTCCCTTTAACTTCAAAGCCTTTAGGTTGCTTCGTATAAATTTCTTCATCCAAATCACCGAAGAAATGTTGTCTTTGCCTCCATCTTCTGAAGATGAAAATATTCTTGTGTTACTAGCCTAAGAACTATTCTAATGGTCACCAACTTGACTACATGAGGAAATATCTCTATGTAGTCAATGCCTTATTTTGTTGAAATCCCTTCACAACAAGCCTCAACTTATAGTGTGTATTGCCATCAAGTTCTTCTTTTATTCGATAGACCCACTTGTTATGCAATGCCTTTTTCCTTTAGATAAAACTGCTAACTCTCACGTATGATGGTAGCAACGAGTCCATCTCTTCGTTCATTGTAAGATCTTAGTTGATCAACTGATCAACTTGCATAGCCTCTTCATAACATTCAGGATCACCTCTATTTATTTGCAAAATCTAGTTGAGCGATGGAGAAAAATTTAGGCTTTTTGATGATTCTACTACACCGCCGTAACTCCGTGGCTGATATAAGTGAGACCACTTCAGAATCATCATTCTCATCAGCCTCACCACACTCTTCTGGAGAGATTTCTTTTTCTGCTATTGTGGTATCATGTTGCAACTCCAGTGTCAGGATATCTCCTAAGTTAACATCTCTAAGATTTTCTCTGAGCCTTTTCTTAGGATATCCTTGTACAACACTTCTTCGTTGAACAAAAAATTCTTGCTGCGGATGAATTCCGGTTTTATCATCCCAAAACCAGTAACCAAAATCCATGTTACCATAGCCGGTGAAGTATGTTGGAGTCAAAATCGGTTACGACAAAATCAATGTCAGAAACTTACCGGGAGAATGCGTTTGTTGGGGTCAAAAACGGTATTCTCGAAATCAGCATCTAAAAATTGTGTTTCTATACGAATGCAGTCTCAAAATTGACTTAATGAAAGTCTCCGGGCCAAAAATCAAAAGAAAGCCAACTCGCCATACGGGCGAGTTGGTCAGCACGGATCGACTAACTCACCCGTCTGGCGAGTTGGACAAGGCCAACTCGCCATACGGGCGAGTTGGTCAGCACGGATCGACTAACTCACCCGTATGGCGAGTTGGACAAGGCCAACTCGCCATACGGGTGAGTTGGTCAACACGGATCGAACAACTCGCCCGTATGGCATGGCAAGTTGGACAAGGCCAACTCGCCCGTATGGTGAGTTGGACAAGGCCAACTCACCATACGGGCGAGTCGGTTAGCACGGATCGACCAACTCGCCCGTACGGCGAGTTTGAATGTCCAACTCGCCATATGGATGAGTTGGATGGCATGACATGACCAACTCGCCCGTACGGCGAGTTGGTAGGAACGACACGACCAACTCGCCCGTATGGCGAGTTGGACAAGGCCAACTCGCCTTATGGGCGAGATTAGATGAAACGAGCAATCTGACTCGCTCGTTCGGCCAGTCGGTTCAAATCAATCCAGTTTCACCTTGTCCTCGTTAAACTCCCTCTTTTAATACTTGATTGAATTTATCTTTGTTCCATCTCAATCGGGATTAACATTGGAACTTCACCGAAAGAACTCGTTTTCTTGAGAAAGGATAGAGTCGATCGTATGAGACGATAACGGTTACCTAAACACCTAGAGTAACATGTCCCATACGAAGGATCCTAACTCTCGGACGATGTCGTCTTAGCAATATTATTTAGATAAAATCCTAGAAACGCCTAAGTTAGAAAACAACCCGACGAGGTCTAAAGCTCGGCTAAAGGCCCACTCGCGATTTTATCCGAAATCAAGCCTAAACTTTGTGACGGTTATTATTTTATTTTGCAGGAAAGGATAAATGTTAAGTTTGAAGGGATAAATATCAAGATCGAAGGATAAATGTTCAGTTCCCAAAGATAATCATGAAGATCGAGGAAAAAAGGAATATTTCCACGAAGCAATAAATTCAACCAAGGGCAGAAGGGGAAAGAGCAAACCACCTCTAGAGGAGTATATAAAGACTTCAAGGGTGATGATGCAGACGGACGAAAATCTCTACTCAGGGAAAACATAGCTTAGCACTTCGAGCATTTAGGAAACTTTTCGTTTTTGTTATTCGAGTTGCGACTCAAATAGAGTTTTGCAGTCTTAGGTTATTAGAACTAGGGATCTCGCCGACAGCTCTCATAGCCTAGGCTCCAATCCTTTTGTAAACGCTCATACGCAAATTCAGAATAAGACATCTTTTTGCTCTCTTTTTGATTCTTACTTTGTTTTCCATATTTACTTCGTATTCTTATTCATTGGCGTGTGGTTTAGCAGATATCCGGGACCTCTGGGAAACTAGGGTTTATCCTGCATTCCTAATTTAACGAAAATGGACAGTGCGAATTTTGGTTCCCACAGTTTGGCTCCTAGAGCTATGCAAAGCATCCTAAATCTCGGGGGGGGGGGGGGGGGGGGGGGACTCTTCACAAAGCACAGTGAAGGAAGTCACATATTCTCAGGGACAAATTTACGCGACCCATTGGTCCCAATTCCTCGGAAACAAATCAAAACGTTTATCTTCCGTAAGGTTAAAACAAAAACCTTGTGATACCACACATATTCAAGCCCGCAAACATTTCAAGCACGAA
The DNA here is from genome assembly GCA_905132885.1 of Moricandia moricandioides. Classification (NCBI taxonomy): domain Eukaryota; kingdom Viridiplantae; phylum Streptophyta; class Magnoliopsida; order Brassicales; family Brassicaceae; genus Moricandia; species Moricandia moricandioides. The sequence continues at coordinate 139,373 of CAJHQQ010000357.1, forward strand.
ATACGGCATACGAAAGAAAAACTCAACCTTCGACACAGCGTGACGTCGCTAACGCTCAGAGAACTAACGCTCAGAGAACTGTTTTTCGTCAAAACTTTCCGAAATGGAATGCTAACCTTAAAACCAATCTGTCTGCGACTATAAAACATACACACTTTCTTAAACATGTATCCTTCGCGAAGGTTCAAAAAAGATTATATCTAAAAATAATTTTGTTGCTGATCACAACAAACTTTTAACGTCCTAAACATACTAAGCCATCTCGTAGAGATAGATCTCGAACACCCGACACAAGGGTAATAACGCTATAAAAGAAATTCAGAATTTTGGTCAGCACTTTCGGGAGGCTTAAAAATTGTCCTCGAAGAGATTCTCGATTCCTACCATACAAGTCGTATAAGCCGAGAACATATCTTGGACTTTAAAGCGGGACGAAATCAGGTCAAAAGCAATACGGGAAACATAAGCCGAAGTAGTCATCGCACCCCCTAAAACTATGATTTGACCTAGGTCTTACCCTAAGCCCAACACACTGGTCTTACGTCTTCAGAAAACCTGCAAGTGTACGCGCTGCGAAAAACTCTCGAAACAGACCATGAGTATAACAGTTCACCCAGAGTTAGACTATGAGATGACAACTCATATTCTTCCTTCTACATTCATATGAATACAAAAATGCTCTTAAAACAAGAAAAACAAATTAAAAAGCAGTCGCAAGGCGGCAAGGACTCAAAGCTACTCACGGTCAATCCAAAAAATATAATGGCCACACCTGGCCGAAGCAAACATCCTACGAGGCTAGTCTCGGGGCTGATACAAAATTACATTGACATTAACACACTCGATAATCTCTACCCATAACTAGACTACAAAGGTCTCACTGGAAAACAGGTCGTACGAATCTTTAAATCCATGACGAACTACGAAAGGCTTGATCCCTCTAAGAGGGTACGTAGGCAGCCTTAACCAGGCACAGCCCAATCCTACTGCATTTCTCTCTTAGAGTAATAAGTATACCACTTTCAACGGACCTTTTCAAACATTAATTCCGCCTAACTTACCAAACCTGCCAAAACTGCTCGCAAGAACCTTGCGATTCTAACGAGCTGGGGGGCTAACTGTTGGGGTCAAAATTGGTTACGACGGAATAAACGTCGGAAACTTACCGGGAAAATGCGTTTGTTGGGGTCAAAAACGGTATTCTCGAAATCAGCATCTAAAAAACGTGTTTCTATACTAATGGAGTCTCGTAATCGACTTAACAAAAGTCTATGGGCCAAAACTCGAAAGAAAGGAACACGGATCGACCAACTCGCCCGTATGGTGAGTTGGGCAAGGCCAACTCGCCATACGGGTAAGTTGGTCAGCACGTATCGACCAACTCGCCCGTATGGCGAGTTGGACAAGGCAACTCGCCATACGAACGAGTTGGTCAGCAAATATCGACCAACTCGCCCGTATGGAGAGTTGGACAAGGCCAACTTGCCATACAGGCGAGTTGGTTAGAATGGATCGACCAACTCGCCATATGAGTGAGTTGGACGAAACGGACCAACCAACTCGCCCGTACGGCGAGTTGGACAGTCCAACTCGCCATACGGGTGAGTTGGATGGCATGACACGACCAACTTCCCGTACGGCAAGTTGGACACGACCAACTTCCCGTACGGCGAGTTGGACACGACCAACTTCCTGTACGGCAAGTTGGACAAGGCCAACTCGCCGTACGGGCGAGTTGGTAGGAACGACACGACCAACTCGCCGAATGGGCGAGTTAGATGGCACGAAAATCAAAGAAGAGAAGCCTTCGCCCTTACAAGAATAGCTAAATCGCCCAACAACAAGTCTCAACAAGTTTCTTGTGTAAAAACTAAGGTAGTGATCGAAAATTGGGATAACAAGTTTTTTTTATAATGGAGACGGCGACTGCTAGGGTGAGCAAAATAGATTATCTTGGGGAAATCCCAAAATATCTCAGAAGTTTCCATATATTTCAGGAGCAAGCAGGTGGTTTCTCCGTTTGGGTGCTCCGGGGCAGAAAACTTCCAAATTTTATACTTTTCTTCATGTATCTCCCCTTTAGCAATTTGCCCTATTCCAGACCTGAAATGACTCAAGATGAACTTTGAAAACTCTAGAAATAACTGAAAACGATCTAGAAAGCATATATAAAAAGTGTCAAAAACACAACATATCAAATGTTCACACAAGAGCTTGCGGAATAACTCTTGATATACCTGTTTGATCTCAGCTTCACACAAGAGATCGGAATGTTCCAAAAGAACAAGGAGAATCACTCTCTAAACAAACACGTTTATAATCAAAATAGTCTTCCTTATTCATCTGGTCGTGCCTCACTTTATATAGGATTACAATGTGTGAAATAGCTAGAAAGAATGTAGAAAAGTAGACACACTAAAAGTCGAAATGAAGACTTTAACGCAATAATGATTTTGATTGAAAATAAAGGCTAAGTCTTGGTATTCGCACGGTTTTGACCAGTCTTGGGTCTCTCCTTGGAAAAATTGGTCGAAAATACTCCAAGGAAAATGTTGTTTACTTCTTGGCTAAACTTATAAACCATAGAAATGTTAGGATCTACTCTCTTCGGCCCAAAAGCAGTCCAAATTAAGCCCAGCCGTCCAAACTGTTTCCTTATTTTTGATGAGTAATTTTCCCAGGAACATGTCTTAGAACTGATAGGAGTTGGCCTTCGTTCATCGGAAATGGATTTGATAGATTGTAGCTTCTCAGGTGGTTGAACCACCTCGGAAGATCGAACCAGCTCGCTAAGCTCGTCCAACTGAGTGTCAGTCCAGCTCAGCTCGTTGAGGTGAGTGTCATTTCAGCTCATCTCGCTAATAATAGTGTCAGTTCAGCTGAATCGAGTATTCAACTCAGCTAGGTAAGTGTCACTTTGATTCAGCTCATCCAGCTCGCCCAGGTAAGTGTCAGCCTGATTCAACTCAACCATCTCGCCCAGGTAAGTGTCACTTGATCCAGCTCGTCCAAAGTATTCAAGCACGTCCAGGTTCACATCAGTTTGCAAAACATTTCATAAAACTTTCTCAAACAATTTTTCACAAATTGAAAAGACGGTTTTCGTAAATGGTGAAAACGTTGATCCCTTAAGTTAGTATTAAGGCACCTTAACCTGACTATGATACCAAATTGTAACACCCTCCTCTCCATACGCACCAGGGTCAATGAGGAGGGGGTTAAGGACACACATATGTATAACATACGACATTTCATATGTCCTGTTTCAGGTCCCAAGAGTTCCAGATGCGTATTTCCTTCATTATAAATCCCACAACCCAACCATTTTGGACACTTCTACTTACATTCCTGCGCATAAGGGAAGAGGAATAGGAGGGCCTGAGTAAATGGAATACTCAGTGAAGCGGTTCTAGACAAGCCTCCCTGTATGAACCTCTATACTGCTAAATGCGGAACAAGAACCGACTATCCACTAACAATCAAAATTTCACACAATCAAACATGTAATGATCTCAACCATCACTCAATACACATAGTTAGTATTTAAGACTTCAATCAACCTAGAACTATAGGACCTAATGCATGTCAATGGAATCTCATTCCGGTGCACTCTAGGACCTAATGAACGCACAGAGAATCTCATTTCGGTGCTCCTAGGCGATCAACCGCCCAGTATGCACAACATTTAAATCCAGAAGAGGTTCCACCCCAGATGATCCTGCCCGCTAAGACTCGGCGTTGAAATAATCCTACCTGGCGCTAAAACCCATCCCGCCATCGCGGTCACTGTCCAAACACGGCCCTAAGCCTCGCCTTAGATACCCCCACAATCAACGTCCTAGACTATACACATTTAAGGTAGTATCGATCGACACTCTATCCATAGTATCGATCGACACTCGTTCTTTGCTCGCAGGTCAAAAGCTGTACCAAAGACTTAGTCATCTGATTAAACTCGCAGCGATAACTGGATATCTTGCTTCAGTATTCGAGTTCTAGGACACTTTAACACATAGTCTTAGCATCTATATAACGATACTATAACCTAAAACACTAGATCTAGCTATTTATTCTCATAAGTTTACAAACCAACTCTCAACTGATTCATATTGTTTATTGCTTTATAATTACTTTCCTAGCTTAATCTTTATATTATACATCTATTGTGTGCACACGCTCCATGTGAATTTGATTTCTATGTACGACACTTGATCTTCTTATTTGAGAGAGTAAAGTTGCTCATAGGGTATTTGAGAGAGTAAACTTGCTCATAGATATCCAAGAGAAATTTCATGAGCCCTTTTGTGGTCTTCTCTTTTGTAATGTTGTGAGAAACGTTTTTCGACAGTGTTAACCTTATAACACCCATAACTTGTCTGTCAAGGAGATCTCACTCATTCTGATCCATCTTCTTAGGCTTCTTGCTCAGTAGTTGATAAAGCTTCTCTCAGTACAAATAATCCTCAATTTTCATTCTCCAAAATGCATAATTTGTACCGTCAAATTTCCCGATATTGTGCGATGAACTTTCTTCACCTCCCATCATTTTTAGAACCACTATGTATTACAATACCTTCGTCGACAAAGCGATGTTACCGAAAAGTTCACTATTAACGAATTCATTATTCACGTGAATAGTAATCTTGCAAAAAATTTGATCAATCACCATAACTCAAGCTCTGATACCATTTCTTAGGAAATATGGGTCAAATTTACGGAAAATCAGAATTTATGGGAGCGGAAAAACACACAAGAAATTGTTAAAGGAGTTCAGCCAAACTTTTCTATGTCTCCGGAAATGCTACAGATCTTTTACTATCGACCTCAAAAATATTACAAATTATCAACTCACACCCGATCCAAAATACCTCAAGAAATTAATCTTAATTTCTTGCAAAGAAAAACTTACTTTTTTCTTCTTTTTTTTCTTTCGTACACTTTAATCTTTTGTTCTTCTTATGTTTTGGGATGCCTTTAACAGTGAGAAGATCACTTATTTATAGGAAGCATAGGAGAGTTGGTTAGACTTGAATGTTGAAAAAATAACCCAAACCATTCTTTTGACTTTGCTTCGCCACTTCTCCATTTAACTACTTTTCTATCGTCCAATAATAAAAACGTGATATTTGACTTACACTTTTCCATAAAGTGTGAAAGGTATATCAAAACATTTATAATTATACATCCAATTTTGTTCAACAACTCATGAGCGTACTTTATTTGTCTTAAGAAAAATCTTTCTGGTGTGCAAGTGATTTTAGAGGCAAGAAAATAACTTAGTTTTCCAAAGTCAGTCTCTCAAAAGTCTCTTTTAGTCTTTGCTTGAAATTTTCAATCTTGTTTCCGTTTTATAATTATAATAAGACCATCCACAAAAAAAACTGATGACCATGATTTCTCATCCATCTTCTTAAACATACATTTTCTGCATCACATTCACTTCTCTTGCATCCTTGTGATATGAAGAATGCATCAATTTTTTTTGTACAGAGCCATTGATGCTTGTTTTAATCCATATAAGGTTTTTAAATATGAAAACCATATTTTTTGCTTACTCTATCTCATATCCGAGTGGTTGTTTTACACTTCTTAATTCATAAATGGTGATTTACATCCATTTGATGCATGCTCTATTTGTTTTTTGCAACAAGAGCTATCAAAGTTCTAGTTATATCATGTCTAGAGACTAATGCAAAAGTTTCCGAATAGTCCACACCATATATCTGATTAACCCCTAAACCATAAATAATCTTATTTTTAGTTTTTGAGTCTGCCCATTCACATTTGTATTCACAGTGTATACCCACTTATCTGTGATTACTTTGTTATCTGCAAGTCTACATGTAATTTTCCAAGTATTTCCTTGTTAATCAGATTAATTTTGGGATCCATCGCTTTTGTCCACTCATTGTGTTACAAAGATTCTTGAAATCATCAAATTCTCACTTGTAGCATAGCTCACCTTGTGAGTTTGATTTTTTTTTACCTACTTTAATGAACAACTACTTTATGATCCATTACCACTTAACTGAAATTGTATAGGACTTTTACTTTATATTCATCCCTTGGATCTGATATAATTGTTAAACTTGGGGTAACTTCTTGAGTTTTGGTACCTATGTTTTTAGATGTCCAATTGTTTCTTGATGACACTCCAAGATGTTGTTAATTTCCTCATATATTTTTAAATTTCAACATTTGTTTTCTTCAAAAACAACATAGTTGGATACTTCATTCTTATTTATGCTTATGAAATATACTTTATATACTTTACTGACATTACTTTAATCCATTAACATACCTTTTTCAGATTGTCATCAAGCTTCTTTCTTCTGGTAGCATGAATATGGAAATGGCATATACACCAACAAAACTCAAAGATGACCAATTGAAGGCTTGTGAACTTATATATTGTGCTTTTGACACATTTGCATATGTTTTCTAAAGTGTTTTCAGGTCTTTATCGAGTCAGTTTAATCCTTTTTGAGTCATTACAGGTCTGGAGTAGGGAAGATTGTTAAAGGAGAGACACATGAAGAAAATAAGGAAATTTGGAGGTTTTCTGCCACGGAGCACCCAAACGGAGCAACCACCTACTTGTTTCCTAAAAATACGAAAACTTCTAATATTTCAGGATTTTCCCTAATCATCCCTATTTATCTCTGCAGCCGCCAGAGACCTGCAATATTTATTTACTGATTTCTATTATTCTTCTAAGCTACTTTTACACAAGAAACCAGACTCTAGATTTGTCTTTGGTGATTTGTAACCTAGAGGGAGAAGGGTCTCTACATCCTTAGGAGAAGATTTATAACCCTCTTTGTTTATCATTATTGATTCAGACATGTTTTCTTCATCTATGATCTCTGTGTTTTCTTGTGTTATGGCTGAGTAGTCGGCTTGCTTAGTCTAGGGTGTTAGAGTGATAGATCTGTGAGCTAAACATAAATAAGTTATCAATTAATTGTCTTCATTCATAACTGCTCTCATTGCTTGCATTAATCTTATCGCTTAATGTATGAACTTGGGCTAAATCTATTCACTAACCGTGTAATAGATAACTTGACAAGTTATGAATGAGCTTTGCATCCCTAATCAGCGAAAGTAGATATTAGGGTGTTTTGTGAACCTATCGGACTTGATCTCTAATGCTTGTGGTCGCGCTTCAGCCCAAAAGAAAGTTTAGGACTGATGGGGTCGATCCACAAAGGGAGCAGCACCATGAAAGTGGGATTTTCTAGCTTGAGTGATTCAAGTTCTAGACTTACGCTTAATTGCACTTGAATCATTGTTTGGCTCACACTTGTTTAACACCCGATCAAACCACCCTAGTCTAGCATATTTATAACCTGAATTCAACCACCTTGCTCTCTGTGAATTTTCAGTTTAGAAAACTCGATTGTTTTAGCTTTAAATTAAACCCATAAAATAAAGTGTAACCATTGGTCCCTGTGGATTCGATCCTAATGTGCTACATCGACATTCCATTCGATTGTGGTAGTGTGCATATTAGGTTAATTGGTGTGCGTATACACGTAACACCAATTTGGCGCCGTTCACGGGGACCAACTTTTTACCTTTATTTTCCGGCGATATTTCTAGTCTAAGACCTCTAACTTGCATTAACTTTTTTGCTTGCAGCTAATGTTCCAGGTGTATGTCCAGTAGAAATACTCGAAGCAATGCCTCAAGTACATTAATCACATTCAGCAACATTGACCTAGCAAGGTTATAAAGAACCAACCGAGAACAAACAAGGCCGACCAACGCCACAATGGGCGACTACGGCAATCAGGATGATCTCTCTGCTGAAATGCAACAGATGCAACAGAAGATGCTCCAGATGTAGCAAACCTTCCAAGCGCAGCAGCAGGCTGCTCAACAAGCCACGGAGCAAGCTACTCCGATTGAAGAGAGAAACCTACCGCGTAATTCCCTACTACGCGCTCTATCATTGCTCCACCGCCATGTACCAGGAAAGACTTTGAGATCAAGCCTGACATGATCAACCTGGTATAGAGAAAAAATGTTCCATGGGTTACCTTATGAGATACCAATGGAGCACATTGAAGCTTTCAAAGAAATCTGCGCCATGACTCGCTCCAATGGAGTGTCGCCTGATTTTGTCAAATGCATGTTGTTCCCATTCTCTCTAGCTGACCCAACTTCAAGATGGCTGCAGTCACTTCCTACTGGCTCTCTCACTACATGGGAACAAGTCAGATTAGCCTTCTTGAGCTACTTCTACACAAAGGCAAAAACAACTGCTCTCAAGAACAAGATCTCATCTTTCAAGCAACATGCTAATGAACCATTTAATAAAGCATGGGAGGGGTTCAATGACATCTCCAGGGAGTGTCCTCATCACGGATTTGATAATGACCATATTATGGGAATCTTCTATGATTGTGTGGACTGGGAGTTCCGCAATGCTCTAAACTCTGCGAGCAAGGGAGATTTCATGACTCAAACTACTGATGGAGCATTCTAGCTGATAGAGAACATGACTGCTAGCTCAGCGAACAAGAACCCAGAGACTGATCGCTTCAAAGTTAGTAGCATTAATATCCAGTGGAAGGATGAGTTAACCACCAAGGTCGACTTCCTCCTGAAAAGTAAATAAGGGAAATTCTTGTTCATGGAGGAAGCTACACCCGAGAAAATAGCCAAGGATCTAGCCGCTGATAGTGGAAAGAAAGGAGATGATCACCAAGAAGTTCTCTACGTCAACGGTCAGGGGTATGTTCAGAACCAGAATTACTACCAGAACTCCAACTACAGGAACAACTCTAACCTGCTCTCTTATAGGAACAAAAATGTAGAGAATCCTGCGAATCAAGCGCAGAGCAACCAAGCACAAGGTGCTAATCATCAAAGAGGTTTTCACCAGAATTTCCAAGGTAAAACCTTCATTTTCTATGAAGATCAGAATCATTTCCAAAATCAGAACCAGAACCAACAGAACACGCATAGCAATCAGCAAGCTGCTCCAGCTTCCGCGAGCGGTCCAAAATATGAGCTCAAAGGTCTGGGTATGATGATGCAACAACTGTTGCAAGGTCAGGAGATTCAGGGCAAGGAATTGAATCAAGTCACAGCGGACATCAACACCAGGATGGACAACATGTTCACTGAGTTAAAATCCAAGTATAATGATGTTGTGAGTCACATAATAAAGATGCACGTTCAGATTGCCTAAACAGCTGAGAGTCTCAAGAGGCAGCAAGGGACTCTCCCTGGAAAAACAGATAAAAATCCTGGGGTAAACCACTGTAATGCAATAGAGCAGTTGTTTGCTGAGACTGCTTTAGGCGCAAAAGAGAGATCAGAGCACCCTGTTCCTAGCGAACCTTCTCAGATTTCACCAACTCTAGTCTATGTTCCTAAGGTTCCCTATCCAATTCCACCTAAACATCTGATGGATCCAATTAGTGTAGAGCAATTGGCTGGATTTAGGAAGATGGTGAGAAGGCTTCCTAAAAAGATCTCATTTGAACATGCTTGGGAGATTCGTCCATTGCATATATATTCTTCAAAAACTGTAGAGAGACTCCAGAGGAAATTGAGGCACTCTTTATCGAAGCATTGAGACCAGAAGCCAAGGTATTTCCTAAGCTTGATGATCCTGGAAAGTTTATTTTCCCATGTTCAATCGCAGGAGTTGAATTCAAGGAAGCTCTTTGTGACTCTAGGTCTAGTGTGAATCTTGTCTCAAAGGCGATTATAGACAAGTTGGGTAATGTTGATGTTGGGCGTTCTCATATGACTCTTGCTTTTGCAAACTCTTTCAGAGCAGTCCCCTATGGCACCATTCGCAACATTCCTGTCAAACTTGGGGACTGTATTATGCATACTGAATTTCAGGTTGTTGAGATGAGCAAGGACTATAAGATGCCTTTGATCCTTGGAAGACCATTTATGGCTACAGTGGGAGCATCCATCAATATGCCTAATAAGAGACTCTCCTTCTCCAACATCAACAAGAAGGTTTTCTACAAGGCTATCCCCACCAGATTCCCTACGTTTTGCATCTCTCTGGTTAGTGGAGAGAAGCTGAAGGTTGATCCTAAAAAGGAGCTTAGTGATAAGGGTGAGAGCAGGCTGGTCTTGGATGGAGATCCTCACACTGATACCAAGAAACTCAGTGGGTATGCAAAGGTGAAAGAAAAGGTCCAGAAGAAAAGGGGTAAGGGCGATCCTACAATGACTTTGATACCTCACATGTGTGATGAGAACTCCATTGAGTATGGGGTAAAGTGCAAAGGTACCTCTAAACCATTCTCTAACGTCAGAGCTATTCTTACACATGAGCTGAAAGAGAAAGGGGAAGTTGCTGTTAAAGGGTTGTTAAGTAGAGTTTTGAAGCCGAACATGTCTGATTGTGGAGCTTGTTTTGGAACAAGCTCTCAAGCTCGACCTGACTGAACCCCTATCACCAAGTCAAGCTAGTGACTTAAACCAAGTGCTTGGTGGGAGGTAACCCACTGGTAAGTGTAAATATCCTTAGGATTTATTTTTTACATATTTTTTGTTTTAGTTTATTGAGTCTCAGGTCAAAATCAGAGAAACCCAAGATACTTCAAAAAATTTGGGTTTCAGAAACGGAGAACCCATCCCTCCAAGAGGATCGGCTACTCCAAGCGGAGATCTGACGATAGAGCACCCAATATTTTCCGGAGCACCCGCTCCACGCAGGTAAGTATCTCGACCAAAAAAAATGCATATTCTTGTTTACACCTTTTCTCTGATTTATATTCACACCAGGGATGGTGTGACGTAAGTCTGGGGGAGGGCCTTCGTCGTTTTCTAACTCTTTTCCTTCTTTGTTTTATTTGTGTCAGTTTGAGTAATCTTTTAGGATCGAGTCAATCAAAACTTTGAGGGAATTTGGACCTTATTTTGTGTTGATCACTAACCACCTCGTGCTTTAGTTATCTTATTTAGTGACCTTAGCAGTGGCGAAAGATACACACGTGGACCTAGAGCACCCTGAAATTATCTCATTTGGTTCTCCAGAAGCTTTTGTCTTGTCGAAGTTACACTGTAAAGGCTTAGCTCCATTTAACTTGAACTTAATCTTGACTGAAATTCTTCTTGTTATGGGCGCAGATCAGGGAAACGATACCACACTCAGAACTCCTTATTCTTTCTATCCATCTTGTAGATCCTGAGTGGCTGGGTCACTTTTATCCAGTTCCCACCTTAAACCCTTGAACCATTGTTCCACCCTCAAGCATTATGTTTTAAGTTTCATATGTGCAGATATGTGCAAAAGGGATGGAAAGGAAAGGATCAATAGAAATCCTCACTCGTTTTGATTACATCAGAAGTTGCAGAGCAAGGGTGAGAGTGATCCTAAAGAGAGAGAGCAACCGATAGGGTGGTCCAAACAGAAGAACGGGGAGTAAAAGAAAGGCTGAAATAAAAACCTCCAGGGGAACATCTTATGTAACTCCCTCCTTCTCATCATCATCAACTATTCTATTAGTAAAAAAAATGGTTGTTTCAATTTTAATTTGCATGGTCCAAAGATGATGAGAGGGAGGAGAGAAAGTGTCTCTAGTTGGTTAAACCAATGGGTGATGAATCAAGAGTATACAAAGCGAACAAGGGTGATCTGGGAATTGGAGCGACCGCTCTAAGAGAAGCAAGAAATAGGAGCGACCGCTCCGAGGAAGAAAACGAGTGAGGACTTGTGAATATCAATGGATCCATCCTCTCTTGCAATTTTGTTCAATATCATGCATCCTCTACAGAAAATGGTAACACCTAAACACTATTAGCTCCACCTAAACACTTAAATAGCCTGTTTCACACCTAGAACAACTTACCCTTACTAATGCATGTGATGAGAAGCTCACGCCACTCTTAAATGAATGTAAGGATTTTTGTCCGGGAAGTGTAACTTTTGCAGGTTTGAGATATAGAGTATGGAGCCGATCTTGAACAGCAGTAAGTGGGGTTTTGGTAAGGGTGTGTTGTCCTAGCTTATTTGCTTTTATGGTTCAGAGATTCGTGGTTAAAGTATTGTTATAGAGAATAGGAGAGTTCTCACACTTTCAAACCTTTCTCCTTGTGCTTGATACTTGACATTGTTTGAGGACAATCAAGGATCTAAGTCTGGGGGTATTGAAATGTTGTGTTTTTGACACATTATGCAATGTTTTCTAAAGTGTTTTCAGGTCTTTATCGAGTCAATTTAGTTTTTTGAGTCATTACAAGTCTGGAGTAGGTTAAGAGGCTCTAGGTGGGACACATGAAGAAAGGAATGCAAATTGGAGTTTTTCTGCGTTTAAACCGAGCGGAGAAACCTGACGAGTTCTCCCGAGTGAACGGAGCAACTGAGTGCATGCTCCCGCAGCAGAGATTTTTGAGGAAACTTCTAATATTTTTGGATTTTCCCTAATCATCCCTATTTTCTCTCCTGCAGCCGTCGGAGACCTTCAATATATATTTTCTGATTTCTATTATTTTACGAAGCTACTTTTACACAAGAAACGAGATTCTAGATTTGTCTTTGGCGATTTGTAACCTAGAAAGAGAAGGATCTAGACATCCTTGAGAGAAGATTTTTAATACAGACATGTTTTCTTCATCTATGATCTCAGTTTTTTCTTGTGTTATGGCTGAGTAGTCGGCTTGCTTAGTCTAGGGTGTTAGGTGTTAGATCTGTGAGCTAAACATATATAAGTTAATCAATTGATTGTGTTCATTCATAACTACTCTTATTGCTTGCACTAGTCTGATCACTTAATGTATAAACTTGGGTTTAATCTATTCACTAACCGTGTAATAGATAACTTGATAAAATATGAATGAGGTTTGCATCCCTGATCAGCGAAAGTAGATATTATGGTGTTTTTTTGAACCTATCAGACTTGATCTCTAATGCTTGTGGTCGTGCTTCAGCCCAAATGAAAGTATAGGACTGCTGGGGTCGATCCACAAAGGGAGCAGCACCACAAAAGTGGTCTGTTCTAGTTTGAGTGATCCGAGTTCTAGAGTTATGCTTAACTGCACTTGAATAATTGTTTGCCTCACGCTTGTTAAACACCCGATCAAACCACCCTAGTCTAGCATCTTTATAACCTGAATTCAACTACCTTGCTCTTTGTTCCTTGCTCTATGTGCATTTTCAGTTTAGAAAACTTGATTGTTTTAGCTTGAAATTAAACTCATAAAAATAAAGTGTAACCATTGGTCTCTGTGGATTCGATCCTAAGTGCTACATCGACATACCATTCGATTGTAGTAGTGTGCACATTAGGTTGATTGGTGTGCATATACACGTAACACCAATTCGGCGCCTTTGCCGATGACCAACTTCTTACCTTTATTTTTCGGCGATATTTCTAGTCAAAGACCTCTAACTTGATTTACCTTTTTTTATTCCAGTTAATGTTCCAGGTGTATGTCAAGTAGAAACACTCGAAGCAACACCTCAAGTTCAATAATCACTTTCAGAAACAGGGAGCTAGTAAGGTTAGAAAGAACCAACCGACAACAAACATGGCCGACCAATGCCACTATGGGCGACTACGGCAATCAGGATGATCTCGCTGCCGAAATGAAACAGATGCAACAGCAGATGATCCAGATGCAGCAAACCCTTTAAGCACATAAGCATGCTGCTCAACAAGCCGCGGAGCAAGCTGCTTCGATCAGCGAGAGAAACCTACCGCGTAATTTCCCTACTACGCGCTCTGTCATTGCTCCACCACCATGTACCTGGAAAGACTTTGAGATCAAGCCTGCCATGATCAACCTGGTTTAGAGAAAAAATTTCCATGGGTTACCTTCTGAGATACCAGTAGAGCACAACGAAGCTTTCGGAAAAATCTGCGCCATGACTCGCTCCAATGGAGTGTCTCCTGATTTTATCAAATGCATGTTGTTCCTGTTCTCTCTAGCTGAAAAAGATTCAAGATGGCTGCAGTCACTTCCTACTGGCTCTCTGACTACATGGGAACAAGTCAGGGTAGCCTTCTTGAGACACTTCTACACAAAGGAAAAAACAGCCTCTCTCAGGAACAAGATCTCCTCTTTCAAGCAACATGCTAATGAACCATTTAATGAAGCATGGGAGGGGTTCAATGACACCTCCAGGGAGTGTCCTCATCAAGGATTTGATAATGATCATATTCTGAGAATATTCTATGATTGTGTGGAATGGGAGTTCCGCAATGCTCTAAACTCTACGAGCAAGGGAGATTTCATGACTCAAAACTACTGATGGAGCATTCTAGCTGATAGAGAACATGACTGCTAGCTCAGCGAACAAGAACCCAGAGACTGATCGCTTCAAAGTTAGTAGCATTAATATCCAGTGGAAGGATGAGTTAACCACCAAGGTCGACTTCCTCCTCAAAGGTAAAAAAGGGAAAATCTTGTTCATGGAGGAAGCTACACCCGAGAAAATAGCCTAGGATCTAGCCGCTGATAGTGGAAAGAAAAGAGATGATCACCAAGAAGTTCTCTACATCAACGGTGAGGGGTATGTTCAGAACCAGAGTTACTACCAGAACTCCAACTACATGAACAACTCTAACCTGCTCTCTTATCGGAACAAAAATGAGGAGAATCATGCGGATCAAGCGCAGAGAAACCAAGCACAAGGTGCTAATCATCAAAGAGGTTTTCACCATAATTTCCAAGGTAAAACCTTCATTTTCAATGAAGATCAGAATCGTTTCCAACATCAGAACGAGAACCAACATAACACGCATAGCAATCAGCAAGCTGCTCCAGCTTCCGCGAGCGGTCCAAAATATGAGCTCAAAGGTCTGGGTATGATGATGCAACAACTGTTGCAAGGTCAGGAGATTCAGGGCAAGGCATTGAATCAAGTCACCACGGACATCAACACTAAGGTAGACAACATGTTCACTGAGCTAAACTCCAAGTATGATGCTGTTGCGAGTCACATAAGAAAGATGGACGTTCAGATTGCCCAAACAGCTGAGAGTCTCAAGAGGCAGCAAAGGCCTCTCCCTGGAAAAACACATAAAATCCTAAGGCGGAGCACTATAATGCAATAGAGCAGTTGTTTGCTGAGACAGCTTTAGGCACAGAAGAATATCAGTGCACCCTATTCCCAGCGAACCTTATGAGATTTCACCAACTCGATTCTATGTTCCTAAGGTAGCCTATCCAATTCCACCTAAACATCCGATGGATCCCATTAGTTCACATCAACTGGCTGGATTTAGGAAGATGGTGAGAAGACTTCCTAAAAATATCTCATTTGAACATGCTTGGGAGCCCCGCTTGGGAGCCCCGCTTGGGTTACTCCAAGTACAACATCGTTGACTGTTTATTAAACCAGAATATGAGATTTTCATTATTGTTTTTTTAAGAAGAAACTTTATAGCAGTCAGCCTTATTATGGAATGCTGAATGATTCTATTATGAGACGAGAATACAACTTATATAGGAGATTACAGTAGGATTAATTGTTAATTAATTACAATCATATCCTTATATTATACATATATCTTACACCCTCCCTCAAGATGGAGGCAAGTGCTTGACTCCAATATTTTCATTCAACTCCTTGAAGCGCGGACGAGGCAGCGGCTTGGTTAGTGTTTCTGCAAGCTGATCTTTTGTCGAGATATGTGACACACGTAGAGATCCTGAGCTGATGCTACCACGAAAAAAAATGATAGTCTAACGCGAAATGTTTCATCCGTGAGTAAAAAATGGGGTTTGCCCAGAGATATGTCGCATCAACGTTGTCACAGTAAACAACTGGTTCTGCAGGGAGCGTGATGCTCATTTCGGTCAGTAGAGAACACATCCACCGAAGTTCTGATGCAGTATTCGCAACGGCCCGATATTCTGCTTCCGTTGAGGATCGTGCAACACTTTTTGCGTTTTTGTGATGACCAAAAAATCGGGCTTCCTCGTAGGTAGATTATGTAGTGGAAACTGGTTTTGCATCAGCCATGTTTTGCTTGCGAAGAAGATATGTGATATATTTGCTTTGCATGAGATGAAGGCCTTGCTTTGTTCTGATTGCTTCAATACCCAAAAAGTAGCTTAGGGAGCCAAGATATTTCAACGAGAATCAATTTTCCAAAGAGGTATTGAAAGCTTGAACAAGTTTTGGATCACCACCGATGATGATGTCGTCAACGTAGACCAGTACATAAATGAACTGATTTCTACAACGATAGATGAACAAGGACGTATCAGCTAGGGAGTTGGTGAATCCCGAGTGATGAGAAACCTGCAGAGTTCGTTGTACCAAGCGAGTGGTTCTTTCTTAAGGCCATAGAGAGCTTTGTTTAATCTGCAAACATGATTAGGACGAGTTTGAGACATATAAACCTCTTCAGACAGTGTGCCTTGAAGAAAGGCATTGTTGATTTCAAGATGATGGATACTCCAGTTTCGCTTAACAGCGATGTCAAGCACCAAACGAATCGTCGTCGACTTTATCACCGGACTGAAGGTTTCTGAGTAATCCAAGCCATATTTTTGATTGAATCCTCTTGCTACCAAGCGTGCTTTGTATCTTTCAATTGAACCATCAGGATGATATTTAATTATGAAAATCCACTTACAAGTGATCACATTTTGAGCAAGTGTTGCTGGTGTCAAGTCCCACGTACGATGTTTCAACTGAGAATTTATCTCCTCCATCATGGCGTTGCGCCAGTTGGGATCCTTGAGAGCCTCTGCCACAGTCGTAGGTATTTTTGGCTGGTGGTTTGTTTTGGTGCCATATGGTTTAGTTTCTGTTTTGGTTTTGTGATCCGGTTCTTTGCTCTTCTGTGCATTAGGTGGATATTTTTGGTTCATTGGGTTCTGGGTTTAATGGTTCAGTGGTTTCTGAGTTTATAGGTTTTGTGTGGGAATATTGAGGTTGGCTCTCAGTTTTTGGATTTCTCGGTTCTGTAGGAGAGGAGGAGGAAGGCTGGGCGTGAGTGGTAGGATTTGTGTGACTGGTGGTTGTTTCAGGTTGAAGAGGATTTTTCTGAGGAGACGGGGGGAGGGATCGTTGATGGTGACTCTCGAGGTTATTACCTGCTCCATGCTCATGCGACTGTGTCAGCTCAAAGGATGGAACAGGTGTTGACGGTGTCGGTTCGTGAAGGATCTCAGGACACGGGTTGGCTGCAAGATGAGCTATTGGGGTGGAGTGAGTGATCACTGGTACCCGGCTGGTGGCAGTTTCTTGTTCTGAAATTGTTCTCTCGCTTTCATGTAAATCTGGCCTGGAGATTTTTGTTGCATACGGAAAGCTCATCTCAACAAAGAGAACATGACGCGATGTATAAATATGCCATGTCTTCATCTCTAGACACAACTATGCGCCTTGTGTGAGCGAGCATCCTATAAAGACGCATTGAGCAGACCGATCTTCCAGCTTGTTTGATGTGTATGGACGTAGCCAAGGATAGCACAAGCATCCAAAGACAAAAAGCTTGTGATAGTTGGGTTCTCTCTGAAACATCTTGGCGTAGGGAGAGAGACCGTGTAGTACCTCTGTCAGGAGCCTATTGATGAGATAGACAACAACACCAAAGGCGTAAGTCCAGTAAGCTTTCGGGACAGAAGCATGACTGAGTAACGCAAGGCATGTCTCCTCAATATGCATGTGTTTCCTTTTCGCAAGACCATTATTTTCAGGTGTATGCGGTGGTGAAGTCAGATGCGATATGCCCTTTGTCGTCAGGAAGTCTCGAAGTCCAATGAACTCACCGCCATCGTCTGAATATAGATTGCGGATGCGAGCACTGAAGCGATTTTCAACCAGAGATGTAAAAGCTACAAAGACCTCCATAACTTGTGATTTCAGATACATCCATGTGTATCTCATAAAGTGATCGACAATCACCAAATAATATTTTTAATCATCGATTTAGGCAGTAGGTGACATCCAGATGTCGCTATAAAGATACTCAAGTGGCTGGCGAGAGACAATGGTGTTTGTATTGAAAGGCAACTTTTGACTTTTATTAATGAAATAGTCCGAACAGTGAAACTGCTTTGGACAAAATTTGATTCAGATAATAAATTGCGAGAAACAACAGATTTCAGAACAGTAAATGATGGATTCCCGAGGCGAGAATGCCACGATGAGAGGTTGGTTTTAGATGATGGTGTATCCGAGAACGCAGTGATCTTGGTGTTTGGTACCGGCCACTCATATAGCTCATATCTAGTTCGGCCTTGGAGTAATTGGACCCCCCGTGTTGTGATCCTTCACCTGAAACTGTGCAGGAAAAAAATTCCACAGATACTTAATTAGAGTTGCACAACAGATAAACCAAAATAAGATTCTTCGTAACATCAAGAACATATAAAAAATCTTTGAGATTAATAGTTCAAGATTACATAGGGAGAAAGGCAGAACCAGTATGAGTTATTGGCAAGTTAGACACATCAGCGATTTAAACCTCTTCCCCACCATTGTACTGCTGGTGGAGAGACAAATTCGCAAGATCCGTTGTCAGATGGTGGGTCACTCCACTGTCTAATATCCAATTCGCAGCAGAATATGCATTGACATTAGCAAGATTGGCGCGGGGTTGCCATGGTGATGGCTTAGATGTCTGGTACGAGCCTCCTGAGTTAAGTTGGGTGCAGCGGCTCGCACTGTGAACATGAACACCACACAATTGACACTTGCCTTGATAGCCACGGCCGGTGCTCTGGTTTTGATTGTTTCTCGGATTGAAATTTTTCTGCTGCTGTCATGTCTGATTGTTGTTGGTGTTGTTTTGTTGATAGTTCCGGTTTTGATTCCGGGAGCTATTGTTGTTGTTGTTTGGAGGACGCTGGTATGAGACTGCATTCGATGTGATGGGCAAAGTAGAAGAGACGTTGGCTTGAGCTTGAAGCTTAAGTTCATGGTTTATCAGCTTCTCATGGATTTCTGTAATGGATGGAGGTGTGTCACGAGCCTCGATTTGATTCACAATTTTTTTGTAATCATCGGGAAGACCACCAACGATGTAATCAATTTGGTCTTCATGATCAACTGATTTTCCAAGTAAGGCAATGCGGTCAAACCGAGTTGTGAACCCCTTGACATATTCATCAATCATTTTGGTTCCTTTAGTCTAGTTATCCATCTGCTGTCTCAGTTTCTTGACATGACCCCGACTTGGTTTGGCGTAGGTAGCCGCAAGGGTGCTCTAGATCTGAGCAGAAGTCGTTGTTTGCGAGAGGATAGGTTGAACAGAGATTGATATAGCACCGAGAAGCGCACTATATATGAGTTTCTCCTGTCCTGTCGTTTCCAGATCGTGTAGCCTGGATTAGGAGATGTAACACCATTAGTCGTGGTGGTGTCAGGAGGAGCAGCAGAGATACCGTCGAGATACCCGGCGAGATCGTAACCATCAAAGAGAGGGTGCATTTGACGATTCCATATCAAAAATTTTGATGCAGTGATCTTCGTTACATTTGTCATGTTGATACTGAGTAAGGAAGCAGAGTCTGAGACAGCAATGGTGGTTGAGGAAGATGTAGACATGGCCGTAGATGATTTGAAAAAAAAAATAAGGGTTGACGGCTTTTTTTTTTCTTTTCTTTTTAGGTCTTAGGTATCTAGGCTCTTGATACCATATTATGGAATGCTGAATGATTCTATTATGAGAAGAGAATACAACTTGTATAGGAGATTACAGTAGGGTTAACTGATAATTAATTACAATCATATCCTTATATTATACATATATCTTACAATCTAGAACTGTTTTTTAATAATACTAATGGTGGTTACTGGTTCCCTAGTGAGAATTTATAAGCTAGTAAGCCATATCTCCAAAGAATTAAACAAACAATGACTAATAGAGACCGTCGACGACGGTACAAATCAAAGGAGAAAGACAAACATACCGTCTTCATGGCGTTCTTGATTAGCTTTATATCGTCAAGGCTTACGGTACGATGAACCAAACGAAGCGCTTTACTCTACTTCGTTGACAGAAAATCACCTTTGATGGGGGTCTTGGTGTCCTTGAGGAACAACGTCGTAAGAAAGAACTCCAAAGCATCATAAACCGTGTTTAACACCACCATAGCCGCCATCCAAATAACCTTAACCAACCACCTTAACCTGGAATAACTCCTTGAACCGGTCGTTAACCGGTATGATGCAGAAGGGAGACTCGGGAGCTCATCATGGTTTGATGGCTTACGCAGAAAAGAGAGGACGAGACATGATTGACATGCCATCGCGAACCGAGTGCTGGATTTTTAAAACAGCAACGTTCTCAGCATCTGAGGTTTTCAAGTTGAGTAGATGATTGATAAACTGAGGCAGAAGGAGGAAGAAGAATACCGAGAAAGAAGTTGGAGCTGCAGCGGAGCTGGACACTTGAAGTTCATTCATTGGATGAGAAAGTTTGTTAGAAGTCAGTTAGAATGGAGCTGAGTATAAATAAAGAAGGTTGTATTCATTTGGAGGTAGCTTGTAATTGGTTGAGTCTCTTGACTTGAGGAGTATGAGTGGGTTAAACCATCGTAGCTCATAACTGTTACAAGTGCATATCTCTTTACATATTGGAATAAGAAGTATTATTCAATGAGATAGAGTTGAGAGAGAGAGTCTTAAAAAAGATATATTAGAACTGTATCAATTGGTGCGGTGAGCGTTGATCGAACATGCGACTTTCAGATAATAGCCTCGAGGTGTCCAAAGGGATCTTCATGATGTCGGAAAAATAATCCTCGAGAAATGCGTCTGCGGTTACTAGATAACTGAACTTTCATATGTGTTAACTAAAAATTTAAATTTTAGAAGACAAATTGTGGGTCAAAAATGTAAATTTCAGTTTCATTATATTTGTAACTATTAAGATTTTTATTTAAAATCTGTGAGTAGAAATTGAAACCTTATATTGGGAAGTCAAAAATAGTAAGGTTTTGGCAGTTTAATTCAAATCCGACTTTTGAACTCAGCTCAGTGTCACGCCCCATCAGGATCGGAACGGAACCGGGCCGAGCCGAGAAGGTCCCGGGAAACTTAGTATTTACTTAAGTGTTAAGCTTTGTAAAATATCTAAGTAAGAATAATGTAAAATAATGTGGGCTATCTTAAGGGGTAAGAAACTTAAGGGGAAAGTACTTCAGGGTGAAGTTACTTCATAGGAAGGTAATGATCTCATCCGTTAGATCGGTTTGATCTCAGCCATCCGTTAAGGAGGTGAATGTGTATAAAAGGGGGTAAGGCCTCATTGTAAAATTCATTCAGAAAACTCAATAAGAAAACACTTCCTAAAAGCTCTAAGTTCTCTCTAAAAACGTCCCACTCTCTCTCTAAGTACTGATCGGTTTGTCCGAAAGGCTGACTTAGCAAATCACACGGGTGAAAGGTGCTAAGGCCGCACGTCCTGATTGCTGTGAAGAAATCAGTCCGTGACAGTTGGTATCAGAGCTACGTTACGATCCATACAAGGGGAGACTCTGTCCGAGAGAAATGGTGAAAGGAGGTAAAGAGAAGGAAGTCAGTTCGACATCCGGTGTGGAGGAACGTGGAAGGGAGGCTACGTCCACACGTGCTGGAACCCAACGGGAGAAGAGTGTTTCCCGTGAGGCCTTGAGTGTGGCCGTGGGTGAAATTGGTGAGAAGCTCGAGAGGGAGCATACCGTCACTGAGCTGGAGGGTGTTGTGTTCGGTGGGCTTGAGGAAGTTAAACAAAATGCTGCCGACTTAGACTCTCGGTTCATTCGACTCGAGGAGTTGGTGACGAGATCCATTCAGGCTGTGCGTGATGACATCGAGGGGATGAAGGCACGCTTTACTATGATGGAGGAAGACATCACGCTGGTCAAGAGGGCAAGCGTGAATGCTGGGGCCGTTGGAGGAACCAATGCGGGTCCGGGTCGACTTTCCATGACCGAACCAGTTCAACGGTGTGAGGGATGCCAAGGAGGTGGAGAATTTCCTTTGGCAGATGGAACAATACTTCGACAATCTCAACCTGGTGGATGAGAATGCCAAAGTAAAGGCCCAACGTCTTATCTAACAGACACGGCCATGCTGTGGTGGCGAAGGAAGCACTCGGAGATCGAGCAAGGAACGTGCCGGATCAATACTTGGGAAGATTTCAAAAGGGAGTTGAAACGACAGTTCTATCCCGAGAATGTTGTCTATGAGGCCCGTAAGAAGTTGAGGGAACTTCGACAGTGTGGTTCCATCCGAGACTATGTGAAGGAGTTCACAACGCTCATGCTTCAGATTTCGAGCATGACCGCCGAGGATCTTGTGTTTTACTTCACCGACGGACTGCAATCTTGGGCCAAACAAGAGTTGCAGCGTAGGGGTGTTCAGACCGTCGATGAGGCAATAGCGGTGGCCGAGTCTTTGACTGACTTCCGTACCTCGGGTCCGTCCGAGTCCTTCAAGAGGAAGGAGCAGGTCGTGGCCAAAGGTGGGGAAGCAAGACGGGATACAACTCGACCATCCAGCCCAAGGGGCTTTGAGAGGGGTGCTCGGCGGAATGATTTTGAGGCAAGGAAGAAGTCCTTCGTTCCTAAGGGAGGATGCTTTGTGTGCAAGGGGCCACATGCGATGAAGGATTGCCCGAAGATGGGATCTTTGTCCGCAATAATGGAGAATCGGGAGACCGAGACTCCGGAGGAGGGACCAAGTAAGATGGGGTCGTTGCAGCTACTCAACGCCCTAAAGGCTAACCCGGTGGTGAAGCCAACGAGCAAGGGGCTCATGTGCGTTGAGGCTTTGATCAACGACAAACCGACCCAAGTGATGGTGGACACGGGAGCCACTCATAACTTCATGGAAATTGATGAGGCCGTGAGACTCGGTGTTAAGTGGTCCAAGAAGGATGGATGGATGAAGACGGTGAATGCTAAGGCTCAACCCATCAACGGGATAGCCCGAAGGGTCGTGATGCGGCTGGGCAGTTGGAGCGGGCCGGTGGACTTCTCAATTATTCCTATGGACGACTTCAAGGTAGTCTTGGGTATAGACTTCATGAGACAAGTCTCAGCCATACCCATGCCTGCATCGAGTTCGGTGTGCATACTCGAGAAAGGATGATCCCAGCCTTGGAAGAAAAGACGGATGGTATGCAGCAATTGTCGGCGATGCAAATCACCAAGGGGGTGAAGAAGGGTGAACCCACGTTTTTGGCCATGATGAAGATGGAGGATGAACCTAAGAACGTGGAGTCCATCCCTCAAGTCATTGAGGCCGTCCTTGAAGAGAATAAGGACGTGATGCCTGCAAAGTTGCCTGAGGCATTGCCACCGAGGAGGGCGGTGGACCATCAGATCGAGTTGGAGCCGGGAGCCAAACCACCATCCATGGCGCCTTACAGGATGGCTCCATCCGAGCTTGAGGAGTTACGGAAACAACTCGACGAGTTGTTAGGGACGGGGAAGCTGAGACCGTCCAAGGCACCTTATGGTGCACCGGTTCTGTTCCAGAAGAAGCACGATGGGTCGTTGCGAATGTGCGTGGACTACCGGGCCCATAATAAGGTGACAATCAAAAACCGTTATCCAATTCCGTTGATCGTGGATATCTTCGATAGACTTGGTGGGGCAAAGATCTATACGAAGATGGACTTACAGAAGGGATATTATCAAGTCCGGATAGCGGAAGGAGACGAACCAAAGACAGCATGCATAATGCGGTATGGGTTGTTCGAGTGGTTAGTAATGCCATTCGGTCTTACGAACGCCCCAGCCATGTTTTGCACTCTGATGAACCAGATCCTACAGCCCTACTTGGATCGGTTCGTGGTGGCATACTTAGACGATATTGTCATCTACAGCAACTCGATGGAGGAGCATGTAGATCACTTACGGACAGTATTCCGGGTTCTTCGTGAAAACGAGCTATTCGTGAAGCGGGAAAAGTGCACGTTTGCCACCGAGGAAGTTCAGTTCCTAGGCCATATCATCGGGCATGGGAAGCTGAAGATGGATGAACCGAAGGTCAAGGCGATTATGGAGTGGGAGGCCCCGACCAAGGTGACGGAGTTGAGATCTTTCCTTGGTCAGGTCAACTACTATCGATGGTTCATCGAGGGATATTCGAGGAAGGCTGCGCCATTGACGGACCTTCTCAAGAAGGGGAAGATATGGGAGTGGTCTGATCGGTGTCGAGAAGCCTTCGAGGAGCTGAAAACGGTGGTAAGTCATGAACCTGTCCTTGCCTTGCCCGATTTCAGCCTACCTTTCGAATTACACACGGATGCCTCCGACTTTGCCATCGGGGGAGTGCTGATGCAGAATGGACATCCGGTTGCCTTTGAGAGCCGCAAGCTTAATGATACGGAACGGCGGTACACCGTGCAGGAGAAAGAGATGACCGCCATAGTCCATTGCTTGCGAGTTTGGAGGCACTATCTTCTGGGAGCACATTTCTCGGTCAAAACGGATAACGTGGCGACGAGCTACTTTCAGACTCAGAAGAAGCTGTCCCCAAAACAGGCAAGATGGCAAGACTTCCTGGATGAGTTCGATTACACGTTAGAGTATAAGCCGGGAAAGGTGAACGTAGTGGCGGATGCACTAAGCATGAAGGCGGAACTAGCGACAATGAGCCAAGTCGAGGGGACCATTATGGCTCGGATCCGAGAGGGGCTGGAGCATGATCCAGTTGCCAAGGAGCTAGTGAAGTTGTCCAATGAGGGGAAGGTGCATCGATTTTGGGTAGATGACGGGCTACTCTACACCAAAGGTCGTCAACTCTATGTCCCGAAATGGGAAAGTCTTCGACGTGATATCATTCGGGAGTGCCATGATACTCGGTGGGCAGGCCATTCGGGACAGAAGAGAACGGTGGCACTTGTTGAAGCGGGATACTACTGGCCACGGATGAGGGATACCGTGGAGTTGTATGTAATGACTTGTCTAGTTTGCCAACAAGACAAGTCCGAGAATAAGCAGTCCGCGGGTTTACTGCAGCCACTTCCCATCGTAGACCGGTTCTCTAAGTACGGGATGTTCGTGGCATGTGGTCGAGACTGTACCGCGGAGGAGGCAGCAAGGGCGTTCTTTAAGAATGTGGTGAAATTTTGGGGGCTTCCGCGGAACATTGTGAGTGATCGGGATCCCCGATTCACCGGGCGTCTGTGGACGGAGCTGTTCAAAATGCTGGGAACAGAGTTAAGTTTCTCAACAAGCTTTCACCCACAATCAGATGGGCAGACCGAGAGGGTGAATGCCTTGTTGGAGGTATATCTCCGACACTTTGTGAGCGCCAACCAACGGGACTGGGCCAAGTTGCTGGACATAGCCCAGTTCTCATACAATCTTCAACGCAGCGAGGCAACGGGACAGAGTCCGTTCGAGCTTGCAACGGGACAACAACCATTAACCCTGCATACTTTGGCCACACCAAAGACTGAAGGGAAGAGTCCGGGGGAGTTCATAATGGCTAAGCAGTGGGACGAACATGCTGACCTTGCCCGAGCATGTTTAGAGAAGTCCCGAAAGCGGATGAAGAAGTGGGCGGATGAGAAACGACGGCCTTCGGAGTACTTAGTGGGCGACCTTGTCCTTGTTAATTTACTTCCACAACAATTCAAGGCATTCCGGAGTCTACACAAAGGCTTGATCCGGAGGTACGAAGGGCCGTTTGAGATAGTTGGGAAGGTGGGGAAGGTTTCCTACCGACTGAACCTGCCGGATACATTGAAGATCCACCCGGTCTTTCATGTGAGCATGCTGAAGCCTTACCATGCTGATGAGAACGACCAAGATAGAGGCGTCTCAAAAAGGACACCACCAGTCATGACCAAGTCCTATGACAAGGACATTGAAGAAGTGTTGACGTCCAAAGAGGTAAGGAAGCAAGGAGTCCCGAGGTAAACCCATTTTCTAATCAAGTGGAAGGGATTGCCCGAGGCTGAAGCAACGTGGGAACCGGAAAACGATCTATGGCAGTTCCGGGAGGCATTGAAGGCATACACGGCGACGAGGGCATCACCGCCTTAGGTGGGAGAGGATGTCACGCCCCATCAGGATCGGAACGGAACCGGGCCGAGCCGAGAAGGTCCCGAGAAACTTAGTATTTACTTAAGTGTTAAGCTTTGTAAAATATCTAAGTAAGGATAATGTAAAATAATGTGGGCTATCTTAAGGGGTAAGAAACTTAAGGGGAAAGTACTTCAGGGTGAAGTTACTTCATAGGAAGGTAATGATCTCATCCGTTAGATCGGTTTGATCTCAGCCATCCGTTAAGGAGGTGAATGTGTATAAAAGGGGGTAAGACCTCATTGTAAAATTCATTCAGAAAACTCAATAAGAAAACACTTCCTAAAGCTCTGAGTTCTCTCTAAAAACGTCCCACTCTCTCTCTAAGTACTGATCGGTTTGTCGGAAAGGCTGACTTAGCAAATCACACGGGTGAAAGGTGCTAAGGCCGCGCGTCCTGATTGTTGTGAAGAAATCAGTCTGTGACATCAGGCTCGGTTTACTAGACTGGTTTTGACAGGTTGGTTCGATCTAGTTTTCGAAACACGGTATGTCATTAAAGTTCATTAAAGTTGATTACTTCTGTATCTCCGATGTGGAAAATATATTAATTTTTTTCTGTATTTTATCTATCCCATTTACTATGTAATCGTGTAAACCAATTTTAATAGTTTTAAGAACATCAAAATAAGAGACCATTGGAGAATAAGAGATATATTCAGAGAATAGCAGTTGATGATTTTTTTTTTCTTGCAAAGAAAAAAAATCACGGAAACTGTAAACATCAAAAGTACAGTTGACATTTTACGGTGGCTAAGGAAGAAAGGGAGGGAATAAGATAGACAACAAATAGTTTCTGTTAGCATGAGTATGGGGCATTTGGGTACCCATTCAGATTCGGTTAGGGTATTTGAGTTGATTTTTGGAATTAAAAATTTCAGCTTTATTCGGATATTTATAAATTTTAAATCGGGTTCGGTTCGGATCTTTAAGATTTGGGTTTGGGTTCGGATAACCCATTTATATTATTTCAACTGTTTTAAATTCATATATACTTTAAATTTTTCAAAATCTAAAAATAAAAATAATATATAACATATAAATTTGAGTAATGTATGCCAAAATACATAAATTCAACATAAAAAAATTAGTTTGACTTAAATATTTGAATGGAGAATCAATAAATATTTTAAGTATTTTTGATTTTTTGTTTAAGTACTTTTTATATTGAAGTTTGACAATATGTATATATTTTTCAATATTATGGACAACTTTAAAATAGATTTTGGATATTTTTGATATTAAATCTAAAAATAACTAATATATTCAAATATATAGATTTGATTTGGATATATTCGGATACCCGAAATACTTCGGTTCAGATCAGGTTTGGTTTCGGTTTTCCGGATACCAAAATTTTGAATCCGTTCGGATCTTTAATCAATTTTGGTTAAAATTCGGTACTATTTGTTGGATCGGATTCGATTCCATTTTTCGGGTTCGGATTTTTGCCACATACCTAAGCACTAGTATCAATTTTCCCACATTCCGTTTCTTTTGCATACTTTCAAATTATATATGATGTTTAATGTAATCTTCATTAAAACATATTTGTGAGTATATATGCAAGCAAGTGAGAGACTAACCAATTTACAGGAGAAACGAGGATGCCTGATAAAAGTTTGCTCAATCCCTCTTATAATCACATATGGGTCGATTTTTTCTCTTGGAACCAATCACGATATAATGTTCAAGTTTAACCCCGGCGCCTGGAACAAATGGGCCGTCGGGCTAAGAGGTTGCTCCTCCTCCTTCTCATCTGGTACATGTAGTCTTGTCTTGATCTCCATATTTTTCTGCGATGTTTGTTTTCTCTCTATCTACTAAACTCCAAGATTCATTCTTTTAAAGCTCCATGCTTGTGCGGTGCCATTAATATGTGAAAGAGAAGAATCAGAAACTATTTCTTCTAAATAGTACTTTCTTTCTTATTTCCTAAGAATGGATTTACATCACAATACAAAGAGCCATAAGAACAATCTAGATGACTTGACTACAAAGCTGTAAAGTAAAAGCAAAAGGAGCTTAGCTATCACCAATAGATCGGAGCGGCATGAATCGATTGTTGCTAATATCCAGCTGCTCATCCGTACAGATCTCTCCTCTGCAACTCGAAAAAATGTTGTTTGTATGTGACCGTTGGTGAAGATGGCAAGTGGGCTTTGTTTAAGCTTTAATCTTTGAACTTCGGTGGTCTTCACTAGCATTCCCCCTCAAACTTGTGGTGGGACTTGCTTCCACGCCAAGTTTGCACCTCAACTCGACAAAGATCTTCCTCGGGAGTGGCTTTGTAAAGAATCTCCTATATGCTGCTCAGCCGGAATGTGCTTTGTTTCAATTAGTTCCAAGGCCACCTGCTCCTTTATATAGTCGTAATAGGTGTCAAAGTGCTTGTGAAGAGCAGGATTCGTATTAGATATAACTCAGACAAGTTATCACGTAAGAGAAGAGTAGCTTGAGGCTGAGAGATGTTCAAATCACATAGAAGTTGGACATCCAAGTGATTTCTTGTGCCGTGGCAGCAAGGGCTCGATATTCAGCCTCAGTGGAGGACCTAGATATATTTTCTTGGCGTTTTGCAGACCATGAGACAAGATTTGATCCTAAGAAAGTGCAGAAACCTTTGGTTGATCTTTTGGTTTCTTGACACCCTGCCCAGTCACTATCACAATAGCAAGGAGAGACAAACACTTATCCTTACTCATACTCAGACCGAAGTGCAGTGTTCCTTTCAGATACCGTAGTATACGCTTGAGTAATCCAAAATCTGATATCATAGTAGAATGCATACGCTGACATACATAATTCACAGAATATTGTATGTCTGGTTTTGTTATAGTAAGGTACTGAAGTTTACCAGTGAGACTGCGGAAGTAGGTTGGTTCTGGAAACCAAGTTGAATCAAGGGCTTCAATTCTTTGGGAAGGGGTGTCCATGGGATTGCAATTAGACATCTGAGCCTGATGTAGGATCGATGTCTTCTATGTAAGCTCGTCGGTGAAGGAAAATCCCATTAGCATGAGTCACCAACTCAATTCCTAAAAAGTATTTAGGTACACCCATGTCTTTCATTCAAAATCTTTAAGATAATGCTTCTACAAGAGTCTGCAACATACTTTTATCACTTCGTGTAAAAAGAATATCACCAACGTACAACAGCAACATCAACATTGACCAATCTTTGGAAATTGAAACATCTAAAACCAGTCGAACTGTAGAGGTCCTGACCACAGGACTGAATGTCTCAAGATAGTCCAACCCTTCTTCTTGTTGAAAACCTTTTCCAACCAGCGAGCTCAGAACTTCAACACCGAACCATATGGTCTGAACTTTATTGTAAAAACCCATCTACTCGTGAAAATATTCATGTCTTCTGTTGGTGGGACAAGTGTCCATGTATGTAACATATGAATGTTCTCCATCTCTGTTGATATTGCTTTGTTCCAACCCGGATGCTTCATGGCAGCAGTAATGTTCTTAGCAATTTCTGTTCCATATTTTGGGGCAAGTAAAGCATATATGTTGTTAGGTTTGTGGATATCGGATTTAGCTCTAGTGCGGATAGGATGATGATTGGCTGGTTGAGGATCTTCAACAGGAACTTCATTAACTAATGGTTGCTCCTGAGCATCTTGATCTTGCTCACCATCTGAGTTTTCCAATGGGGGATTACAATAAGTTCCATTGGTTTGTTGAGAATGTGAGTAACCTAAGCATCAACAGGCTGAGTTGATACTGATTTTGTTGCAACTTGCCAAGCTCGTAGTAAAGATGGTTCATATCTCGGGACAAGACTTTTAAACGTTTCCTTGAATGGATAACATTCTTCATTGAAGATAACATATCTGTTGATGTACACTTTACCAGTTGGTGGGTATAAGCATTTATATCCTTTGTAGTTGTTGCAGTAACCCACAAAGATACATTGGAGAGACTTAGGTTCAAACTTGTTAGCCTGTAAAGGTCTGAGACAGGGATAACAAGCCGAACCAAAAGCTCTTAGAACTCCATAATCTGGCTTGACGTTGAACAACATCTCATGTGAACTTTTGTTATCCACAACAGGAGACGGTAGAATATTGCTAATATGAAAGGCTGTTGAGAAGGCGTCAACCAAATAATGAAGTGGTAAGTGATAGTGGAACATCATTGAAAGATGAAGTTCCACAACATGTCGATGCTTCCGTTTTACAACACCGTTTTGTTCCAGATATAGCGACATGAGATCTTATGTTGTATACCATTCTCCTGTAACAGTTTTTCGACAAGTTGATTAAATAACTCTCCCCACCCATCTCACTGGAACTCCTTTATTTTCGTTTCAAACTGATTTTCAAGTAGTGTTTTGAATGCAGTAAAGACTTGATAAAACTCTCATTTATTATGAAGAGGATACAACCAGGAGAACCGAGTACAATAATCAACAAAGACAACATAATACGGAAACCCTTGGTTGGACACAATGGGAGAAGGACTCCAGAGGTCACAATGAATCTTATCTAAAGGCTTTGAACTACGAGAACTAGACTGAAAAAATTTGTAATCTTCTACTCTTCTTCATCTGGCAAAGCTCACAAATAGAGATTGTTCTGCTCTTATTTATCAGTATTTCCTTGCTTAATTTCAGTTGTTGAAGAACCTTGGGATTTGAGTGACCAAGCCTGATATGCCAGATATCTTCAAGACCATTAACCTGACGATCTGAGAAGTATGTTTCAAACCCAGGATTCCTCAACATGTACAAACCTTCATTTCAAGTTCCCTTGACCGCCACTTTCTCCTTAAGGAGATCAATGAGATACACATGATTAGCATCAAAAAAAGATACCACATGGATAATCCTGACACAGTTTACTAACAGAGAGTAGGGATTTATTAATATAAAGGCAAACCAAGACTTCATTTAGAGATAAAGTATCTGAGGAGGCAATGGTGGTTGATCCGACATGTGTAATGGGTAAATAAGCTCCATCACCAACCATTACAGCATTTGTTCCTTCATACGGATGACCATTCTGGAGACCAGTGGCAGATGACGTGATGTGAGTTGTTGCTCCCGAGTCGGAGTCCAATCTTTATCATCCGACACTCTCATGGAGGACAAAGCTTTAGGAGACTGGTAGTTGTTGTCAAACCTATTGTAACACTTGATAACTGTATGTACAACACGACCACCTATTTGACAAGTAGGTCTTTTTCCTTGAGTGTTGGTGCTTGTTTAGTGCTGAGCAATGCCTAGTCCTTGACTTGAGTAGCCACCATGTCCTCTGTAAAATCATGAATGGTCTCTACCTCTGTAAGGTGGGTTGTAGGTGGGAGTTGCTTGCTTGAATTATTTGTTATGCTCAGTTTTTTGTGTTGAGAAGGCCGTATGAGGATTGATTGTAGGAATGTCTTCATATGGTCTCAATTTAGCATTAAATCCTTGAACTTCAGAGATAACATCAGTAAACGTAGGAGCCGGAAACTTTGTTAAAGAGCTCTGAATAATCGTTGTGATGGGGTCATATTCCCTTCCAAGACTGTTAAGGAAGCCAAATATCTTCATTGACTCATCAATAGGCTTTCCAATAGCACTAAGAGAGTCACATCTCGTCTTGCAGTCTCGACAATAGATAGCTAAAGGTTTGTCATTTTTATTGAGGAGTTGTAGATTGCATTTAAGCGGAACTCCCTTGACAAAGAGCTCTTGTTGAAGTTTTCTGCTAAGGAGATCCATACTTGTCTTGATGTAAGAAGCGTATGAACCAACCCTATCACCTCTTCAGACAGAGTACCAAAGAGCCATGAGCGAACAAGTTGATCCGTACAAAACCAGAACTCGAACTGCGAATTGTTTTCCTCAACGGTGATGTCTCCACGAGGCACATTGTGGGTGGGAGGAGGTGATGTTACCGCGCCATTGACGAACCCCAACAGCTTCTGAATGGACAAAGGAGATTCAAACTGGGTTTTCTAAAGTAGATAGTTGTTGTCATTGAACTTGATAGTAACATAGCTCAAGACATGAATATTGCTAGGGAAAAGATATGGGTTGACAGGATCCGCCACTAGAGCATAAGTGAAGGTTAGACGAGCTTTGATACCATGTGAAAGAGAAGAACTAGGCACTATTTTTTCTGAATAATACTTTCTTTTTTATTTTCCAAGAATGTATTTACATCACATTATAAAGCGCCATAAGAACAATCTAGATGGATTGACTACACAGCTGTAAAGTAAAAGCAAAAGGAACTTAGATAACACCAATAGATAGAAGCGGCATAAATCGATTGTTGCTAATATCCAGCTGCTCAGCCGTACAGATCTCTCCTCCGCAACTCGACAAAATGTTGTTTGTATGTGACCGTGGTAAAGATGGCAAGTGAGCTTTGTTTGGGATTCAATCTTTGAATTTTGGTGAGCTTGACTAACATAATACTCCACTAATTATGGAAAAATTGCATATACTCTGTTGTATAACGTACACTATTGTTTACTTCTTTGCTACGTTAAATCTTAACAAAAGATTATTGATATTCCAAAAATAGTCCAAAGAAAAACAAAGCAATGCATGTAATTTTGCTTCTGTATATGACTTGGTCTTTTAGACACATTGATCAGAGTTTTGAAGCAGTACTATTTTGTTTAACAATAAAAGTTATCTTACATGCTTATTAGTGGAATGCACATCTTTAATCTAAGTTTCTTTAACTAGTTAAAATAGAGAGAAATGTAACTATTAGATCTACAGATATTTTTAACTTCCAAATCACGACGAGTTTACAGAACTTTGAATGTATTTGATCGAAAAGTCAAATATAAAGACCTTCGACATGTGCTTTTAATCGACGAGAAAGGAAACATGTGGCAAATGGGGCCATTCAACTATAGTTGTAGCATTAATAGTATTCCTTTGTTGGGACTTGTGAACAACTGAACATTTCAACTTTTGAAATATCAACCAGATTTACTATTAATATAATTTTGTGTTTGAGGCACTTACTTAATAGACTTAACTAATTAATACATATGTGCCTAGAATATGGTTATGAGGTTAAACCATGCGTTTTTCTCTTCCTCGTTTTAAGTATTTTTTTGTAATGGTATTGCCTTTATTATTATCTTTTTTAAATGAATGTAAAATTGATTTAACCCAAAAAAACATTTGTACAAATAATGTGACGTTGTGTAAAGATATTGCCTTTATTATTATTATTATTATTATTCCTTGCTTTTGTTAGTTAGTTTGGCTATTTGATGATTTCCAGAGGCAGCTAGGGAGCACTCTTACGAACACAATTTTAATTAGCATACAATGTCTGTAACCGACATTGTCATCGACTACAGAAGCTGCAAAGCTATGGTAGTTACTGCTTCAGATGATCATATTTGCAAGGTACTTGTTTGACTACTAATCTCTATGCATTTGTTAACTGCAATGAGTTAAGCGTTTCAGTGAATGCTTAGCATAAAACCCTAATACAGCTTTTCTCCATATTCATGGTTTTGGTTGGATTTATATATGCATAGGTTTGGAGTCTTGTCAAAGGGGAAATTGTTGAAAAAATATCACATTTTCTTAAAGGTATCTTTATTGCTAGTATCTCATCAAGTTTCTAACCATGAAAAGAAAAACATATTTTGTAAAATAACACTTGAAGTCGCAAAACAAAGATGTTTTGTTTAATCCAAAATCTAACATTAAAACATTTTGTAAATAACCCAAAAAATTATATTGCTGAGTATATCCCATAATCGAAGAGACCTTCTTTCTTGGACAGCAACTTTTATGTTTTGGAGAGATTCTTCCAAGTCATCACAGAGCCGATGAGGATCATTTATAACCGTAGGGTCTACTATCATTGTAATTGTCATCTTATTCATATAACTGTGACAATGTATCGTCAACGCCTGAATTGATTTCAACAGAAATAAAATACTTTAGATCTTAATAGATGACATAATTCAAGGAGAAAAGTATGTCAACATTTAAAACACTATATGATGTCAAAATAATTAGATTGGAAGGTGAGTAAAAATGATAATAACTTACATGAGGATGACCATAAACACTAGTTGCGAAGTAAGTAATGGTATGTCCGTAGAAACTAACTTCTTCAACTGGACCAACCATGTTCGAAAACGTCATTGTTGTATTTGACAGTATTCTGTTTACTAAAGTAGCTGCCACCTATAATTAGTTACAAACCAATCACTAATCATAACCAAAGTAGCACATAACCATTTAACTGCATATTTACTAGGAAAGAAAATTGTTTTTTTTAATTTTAATGAAAAAGTGACTGTAATTTTTTTTCACTTTTTATTTCAAATTTACAATTTCTCGACAATATTAAAGATATGATGCAATATTTCTTATATAAACTGACCTGAATGCCAAACGATTTCACAATGATTCTACAAGAAATGTATGATAGCATTGCGCATAACGAGTTCTTCTTTCTGTCAATTATCGACTTGGCTCGTCGGAGATGTTCCAACGGGTCATCGTGTAATGCAACAGAAAATCGAAAGACTAAACAGCTAAACCAATTTCCCCACCTACATTTGGACCCTTTCGCCATCATATCAGCTAGTTCCTGTCTTGAAAAAAAAAAATAATAATAATCCAAATCCCGCGGTCACTATATCTTAACTTGTAATAAGAGAAGTAAGTGAGCTTTCATAAGTTTGCCTGGATTCCAGTGGTGGGTCTTAAGTTTACAAGCAGAGCTGCCCTTATCCTTGTTCTTTTAGTCATTTTCTTTTCTCCTGTTTCACTTTCTTCTTCTCCTATTAGATTTTCACAACATTATTAGACTGTGTACGCTAATAATATGCAATAACTGTTCCTTGCTACAAGAAAATAGGTGAATGTGTAGTTTAGTTACCGTATCTTCTCTCCAAGTATTGCGAGACACCAGCTTGGGTTACTCCAAGTACAACATCGTTAACTGTCTATTAAATCAGAATATGATATATTCAACATTATTATTTTTTTTTAAAGTAAACTTTATAGCATTCGGCCTAGTTTTCAAGATCCACAAGTACAACTACAGTATTTTTATGGTATTTATGGTGATTACTTGTTCCCTAAGAGTAGGAGCTCATATACTTATAATGACATTTTAAAGCTGATTTCTAGGGGCTCATATACTTATAGTGAAATGTTAAAGCTGATAAGGCATCTGTCTAATAAATTGAGCAAGCAATTTGACTAAGAAAATGTGTCCACCTAAAAATCAAAGGAGAAAAAGAAATATACCATCTTCATGGCGTTCTTGATTAGCTTTATATCGTCAAGGCTTACAGTACGATGAACCAAACGCAACCCTTTACCCTTCTTCATTGACAGGAAATCGCCTTTGATGGGCGTTTTGGTATCCTTGAAGAACATTGCTGTTAAAATTATCTCCAAAGAATCACAAACCGTGTTTAATATCAACATAACCGCCTTCCACATAACCTTAACCAACCACCATAACCTGGAATTGCAACTTGAACAAGCCGTTAACCGAGATGATGCAGTAGGGAGACTCGGGAGCTCGTCAGGGTTAGATGTTTTACGCATACAAGCGAGGAGGAGAGACATGATTGACATGCCATCTCCGAGCGAGTGGTGGATCTTTAAAATGGCAACGGTTTCAGCGTCTGATGTTTTCAAGTCTAGTAGGTGAAGCTCCCATAATGGCCTCGAGGTGTCCAAAGGGATCTTCATGACGTCGGAAACATATTCCTCTAGAAAGGCGTCAGCGTTCTCTATCTTTTGCTGTTGGATTTTGGGAACGATGATGTGATCCTCGACGACCACGTTTGTCCGAACCCATCTTTGGTTTTGTCCATTTTCCCCATAGCACACCTTCATGTAATTATTTTGAAGTGAATATACTAACTCTACTAATTTTATAATATAAGACATCCCTTATATTTTAGTCTTGGAGCATTACAACATATTTTATTAGTCACATGTTATAACTACGTTGATTCTTAGAATTTTTAACAAATAGGTTGGTCTTTTTACACATGTTTTTTATTTTTTTATTAAATGAACTATCAAATTAATTAATAGTGTATAAGATAAGATTCTTCATTTTTCTTTAAATAAAAACTGCGGAATTACCAAATATGGTTAACAAAAATATATGACAATTAATTATTTTGAATAATAAAGATTTGATAACAATTTTTTTATTTTCCATAATTTTTATTTAATTTTATATTGTTAAAAGATATTAAACAATCACATTAGGCATATAATAAAAAATTAGATTTTTTCTTATATGTTATATTTTGAAATTTTATAAATTATTAAAACTGTTAAAAATCTATATTAAAATTGTTCTTATCAATGATTTAACTTTTTTGTTATAAAAAAGTACAAATTATCATAAAATCATATAAATATGAAATTTCATTTTAATATATATTTGAATAAATACATATATTATGTATAAAATACATAAACATGTTAATTTCAAAATTTGCATTGACTATGAAGCCTAAATTAATAAAAATTCATATTAGTAATAAAAATAATTTTTTTTGTTAGAGTAAATATAAAAAAATTAATAAAACAATATGAGTACGAAGCCTCAATTAATTAATAAACATTTTTATTAAAATATGATAGATATCAATTTCAATATCATTTAATTTTAATTACATATCATATAAAATAAATAAATGATTATTTAAATTTTACCAACAAAAGTTATTGTAAATAAAAAGAGTAATTTTTTATTTATGTTCTTACTCCAATTTAATTATATATGTAATATTTACTCGCTTCTCAATTAGTCAATATTAATACTACATAAAACATAAATGAACATAAAATAAATAATAATATTTATAAATAATTTGTATACATAATTAATGTTCATTCTGCACAAGCACATCTCAAATGTTATTTGATAATATCACTTCAAAAATACAATTCTTCATATCGAAGTGAGATGGTGAATTATAACATCCGGATGATATCATTGAAACTCAATGTAAATTAAATAGGTTTTAAAAAAATATATCAACAATTACCCTACTCATCAACTTTATATCGATGATTCATAACTATATGTTTGGGGACTTATGACATGATGGTTGAACGATCAAATTTAATATTAAAAATTATTAGTATATAAATTTCACCACGCGCATGTACGCGGATAATCACCTAATTTTCTAGTATATAAAAGAAATTTGTCATAAAGTTTAGTTAGATATGGAACTAGTTGTAAGTTATGACTAAATAATACCATGTGACATGTCTGATTTTTTTTCTTCTCTTTGACTGTATAATTTCCAAGTGTTTTGTTGTTACCAAGCTTACCTCTCAACACAAAACAGTTTTATGGATCTGATATTGCAATTAAGAAATGACCTTCACAAAATGTAATTACCCAAGTTCGATCTAAGAGCATCCAATGGAGAGTTCTCTCCATTGGTTTTTCAAAATACATATTATGTGAATGTATATATAAATACTATTAATAATTTTGGTTATATTCCCAATCCAAAAAATCTTAAATATTTTAGAAACCCATGGAAAGAACTCCCCATTAAAAATGTTCTAAGTGGAGACTAGATAAGTGAGCAACGAATGCTACAACCTTTAGTATTTTCAGTTGGAAATATAGATCTCTTTAAATGGACTTTAGGTATGAACAAAAAATATTATATTTAATTATGAATGTCTTACACATATAAGGAACTCATATAAAAATTAACTGAAGAAATGTGGTGTTAATTTACGGTTTTGAGATATCTTCAATTAAATATAAATATTTGTGTTCATACTTAAACCTTTTTAAGAAGACCCATGCTGAGAACTTTGTATTAAAGAGCTCGTAGAAAATCCCAAACAAACAAAAATATTAAATTAAGGTGTAAAATATTAATCATTTAATATCTCAGAAATTAGAACATAACTATAAATTTATTGTGTTTATTTCAAATATTTGAGATATTCACTCAATTGTTTTCAGTTGGATGAGTTTTATAGTTATCGAAATATCCATCCCATAAAATATTTTTTATGTGAAGTACTAGCATTAGATATGTTTTAACCTACAGTCCAAAAGATTTCTTAAATAGAAGAGACGCATACAAAGAGATTTAGAGTATAACACCCAAGTTCACACTCAAACAATAGCAAGTCCCTTTTTTGTTAAATACGTTCTTTTAAAGAAAAACTTAGAGGCCAAATCATACGATCAATCTATCTTGAAGAAGATAAATATTAGAAATATCTCGTCAGAAATGTGTATTTAATATTTATTCATCCAGATAAGAGTTCTGACCCAAAAAAGAAAACATAAGTAACATCAAAGTAAGATTCAGTTGGGTATATAATAAGAATTTTAAAATTGTTCATAGCAATACATTTTTCTTGCAAACAAAGAAAAGAAAAGAAAAAGTAACGGTGGCTCAGAAAGAAAGGGAGAGAATGATAAAAGCTCTCTTTTAAAGAAATGAATGTGGGAGAGATTGTTATTAGTACTAATTATATATTGCTTCCCTTTCTTTTTAGATAATGTTTTAGAAAATTTATATTGTTTTAAAATATAAGATATTTTACTATTTTAAAGTATGTTTTGGGGTTTTAAAGTTAATTTTTAACTTTATTGGAAACTGTTCAACCAATAAAATTTTACAGTCTTTTTAATAATTGGTTGAATAATTTTAAAATTATATCTTTTAAAGTACTTTAAAAAATTTAAATGTGTTAATCTCCGTGCAAACCAAAACATCATATAAAAGAAACTGATGGAGTATTTAACTGATCTAAAATTTCATTTTCTTGCATGTCCTTAAGTTTAAATATTTTTCATTCAGTTAGAATATATTAGGACTCACCAATCTACTGGAGAAACGAGGATGCTTGATACAACTTTCCTTAGACCCTCTGATGATCATATCAAGGTCGATTTTACTTTTCAAACCAATCACCGATATAATGTTGCAGTTAAACTCCGGTGCGTGGAACAGACGGGCCGCCGGGCTCAGGGGTTGTTCATCCTCTTCATCTGGTACGTGTAGTCTTGTCTTAATCTCCATTTTTTTTGGTAAGATATTATCTTAATCTCAGTATTTTTCAGTGCATTGTTTGTTTTCTCTCAAAACTCTGGTTTCCATCTCTCACAAACTCGAAAGCCTCACTCTTTTAAGCATCCATGCTTGTTCGGGGCCATTAATGATGCTTCATAATTATGGAAGATTTTAATATACTCATGTATAAAAAACGTACGCAATTGTTCACGGTTACGTTAAATTTTAATAAACAAATATATTAGGGTTTTTGTTACACAACTTACTTTCGTTAGTTGAGAACTCAGCTTTTTCGAATATAATAGTAAAATA
Source organism: Moricandia moricandioides (assembly GCA_905132885.1). Classification (NCBI taxonomy): domain Eukaryota; kingdom Viridiplantae; phylum Streptophyta; class Magnoliopsida; order Brassicales; family Brassicaceae; genus Moricandia; species Moricandia moricandioides. The sequence goes on from CAJHQQ010000357.1 coordinate 178,682, forward strand.
ATAACAAAAGGGTGAATTATTATAATATTAAATTCATCATAATGCTTCATAATTATGGAAGATTTTAATATACTCATGTATAAAAAACGTACGCAATTGTTCACGGTTACGTTAAATTTTAATAAACAAATATATTAGGGTTTTTGTTACACAACTTACTTTCGTTAGTTGAGAACTCAGCTTTTTCGAATATAATAGTAAAATAATAACAAAAGGATGAATTATTATAATATTAAATTCATCATACATCTAATAATCAATCAAAGTGTCACGTAGATTAATGAATAAAAAATGTTAAATATATTTTAGAAAAATCAAAATAGCTAAAAAAAATAATGTCAATTTTAACAACGACACCTAAACCTTAAATCTAAACCCTAAACCTAAAAATTCAAATTGTAAACCCTAAACCGAAACTCTAAACCCTAAACTCAAACCCTAAATCTTAAACCCAAACCCTAGACTTTAACCCAAAACTTATACCCTAAATCCAAACCCTAGACCATAAATCCTAAACCCAAACCTTAAACTATGAACCCAAACCTTAGACCCTAAACTCAAACTCTGAACCCTAAATCCTAAACACAAACCTTACACTCTAAATCCATACCTTAAATCATAACGTTAAACTCTAAAGAAACACCATCAACATTAACCCAAAGATTTAGGGCATAAGATTTGGGTTTATAATTTACAATTTGGATTTAGGGTCTAGAGTTTGATTTTAGGGTATAAGGTTTGGGTTTAGTGTCTACGGTTTGAGTTTAGGGTAGAGGGTTTGGGTTTAGGGTATAGGGTTTCGGTTTAAGGTGTATGTTTGGGTTTAGGGTCTAGGTTTAGGTTTAGGGTATATGGTCTAGGTTTTAGGGTATAGGTTTGGGTTTAGGGTATAGGGTTTGGTTTTAGTGTATACAATTTAGGTTTAGAGTCTAGAGTTTGGGTTTAGGGTTTAGTTGGTGACGTTAGCGTCGTTAAAATTGACATTTTTTAGCTATTTTGATTTTATAAAAATATATTTAATATTTTTTATTCATTAATTTATGTGGTATTTTGATTGGTTATTAAAGGTGTGGTGACTTTAAAGATCCATCCTAAAGCATAAACTACAACAACAAAATAAGATAAACGAGATAGTTTTTCAAAAAAAAATGACATCAAATTCAATATGAAACTTGAATTCGTTCCTTCTTTTTTTCAGAATATTGGACTTTGAAGTTGTATTTTCTGGATAGCTAAAATTTAGTCACAAAGGATGATGTTGAAAGGTATCTCTCACGTACGACTAAAATCCAAGTAATACTGATTGCATCTTCGGACCTCTTACATACCACTACGTAAGATTACAATTCAGCGAGAAATTTAAACCTCTTTGTAACGCCCCGATCCTCCGTCGTCTGATCGGGGTTTCAACCGGGTGTTATAGACACACGTTTACTCGTTTTAGACCACCATGTGTCTCTTGTTACTGGTGCCATGAGTCATCGTATGCATACCTTCGATAAAATACAAACCCAACCAAATTCATGTACATCTACTTAAAGTCATGCGCATAGAAAACTGGAAAGGAGGGCATGAGTAAATGAGTTACTCATTTAAACAGTTCTAGACCAGCCTCTTCGCATAATACTCTAAATTGCTTAATGCGAAACGAGAGCTGGCTAGCCACTACAACTAATCATTCAAATGCACATACTATAATCATAACATCATTTCCATATGTTTTCTACCAACCTAGCAATCACGCAATACAATGAACTCAGTCACTGCTAAAACATAAATTCGACTTAAATCAACGACTCGACACCAATAATCCTAGATGTAAGGACCTATGGCCCCCTCACGGACGTCCCACATCTTGTCGGCCTAACCCAAGAGATCGTACATGAACCACTGCCTCCCAGCTTCCTAAATGACTATCCGAGTTGCTGCTCGTTAGCCCCTTCCGGCTCTGTCTGTCACCCGGTTGTAATCGCCATATTTATACCATGATCTCGACATGACTCGATTTTACGGCATCCTTCACTATTTATATTCCGCCATTTCGCGGTCACCGTCCGTTCACGGTCTTTTTCACTTAATTCCCGCGTGTACCTCTTGTTAGGCTACTGTCTCGTAGGTACTTATCACATCTCATTCTAGACGCCATTTGTTCTCAGTATCTCAATCAATACATCTTTCACATTAACTCATTACTTATTCTCATTCACATACTTCACTTTACAACCATACATACATACATACATTCATGATACCAATTGTAATATCAATTGTAACTTCCACTATTAACCTAGGCGTGCACATCTTTCTAGAAAACTAGCTTTCATCATCGTTCATTGCAAACACATAACAACCAATCACAAAAGCAATCATTCATAAACATTCATCCACCTCAAAACAAGGCAGTCCATTAAGTCCTTTAAAAAATGTGAGGGTTCTTATGCATCATGATCCACTCATCTAACAACCTAGAATCAGTTATGATCTAGCAACTTAATTTTCAAACAAGAACTGTCCAAACCCTAGTTTCAACATCAACCAAAATAAAAGATTATGAAAAGAAAACTAGGTTCAAATCACCTCAACTTAGAAATAAATCTGGATCTAGAAACGAGAATATGGATCTGAGAGAATCCAAAAGCTTTCGATCAACACACCACCACCACAGGCGATCTCGGCGAGGAGAGAGAGAGAGAGAGAGAGAGAGAGAGAGAGAGAGAGAGAGAGAGAGAGAGAGAGAGAGAGAGAGAGAGAGAGAGAGAGAGAGAGAGAGAGAGAGGGGAAGAGAGCTTGACGGCTAGGGCTTTCGTCTCCTGGGAATTCTCTGCAGAGCGCTTCAATATCAGGATGGGGGAACAAAGAGAATGAGGTTGCCTATTTATAAGAAAAGAAGAAGGGAACAATAGGGTTTTCCCTAATGGACCATAGAGAAGCTTATTTTCTCTTAAAAATTTTAACGGGCTGGTTTTTGGGATGTTACACTCTTGCTTGGTAATGAAGCAAAAAGAACATATGTTGGAGGCTGATTTAACCCCATTCCAACCTGATTGGAGAATCTGCTCCTATATCAGTAAAGCCCAAAATAAGACCGAGGCCACCCTGAGCTCAAGAGATGGGCCATTTTGAGCTGACATATTCAAACCAGTGTTACAGAGGTCAATGCACTAATTAAGGACAACCATAAATATGCATGATACTCGCTAGAGTTCACATTGACGTTACGATCCACTCATGAAGGCTATAAAAGAGAAACTAAGGACAAGAACAAGGGATCCAAATTATTTCTTAGCTAATCTATACTTTGAATACCTATGGACTACATTGTTATTAGATACATTATGAATCACATTGTTGGATTTTACTCGTATTATCAACCAAATATACACTTTTCATACGAAATCATAAATCTACATATTTTTCTTAGATTTCTTCATATAAACGTTTATGAAACTCTGAACCTAAATTATGGGTGGATTTTGAGTTCCATCAAACATCTCTTTTCATAGAAAGGAGTAATGGTGACAAACGATTCTGGTGAAAAAAGAGAGATATGATCCCATGCTCAAATAAAAGGCCTCGATGAAACCACATGAAATCTTTATAACCTCAGCCACAAAATCATACCATAAAAATCTATATCCTTGGATTTGAGAGTTGGTGGACTAGACGGTGGGCTGTAAAAACAACAATCTTAAAGGGGCAGACCTATCGGGCTAAAATTTTCTGTTCCAAAACAGAGGTTCGCTTGAAAATCAAAGAATAAGGATGTCTAGGGTGTTAGTTAGATCTGAAGAGGAGGCCGCTGGTTATGAATCACTGAAGTGTTGGATGATGAGGAGATGATCTGACCGGCACAGCCTGACCTCACGACGAAGATTATTAGAGAAGGAGCAGAAGTCATGTTGGCATGGCAGATCACACCGGATCCACGAAGGAAGCTTTTAAGACAGTGTCTTGTCATACTTTTCATATATCGAGGCTCTGAGCATGAGTGATGGGAAAAAATAAAACCACACGGCCAGATGTCGTCGAGACCTCGTGATGCGATCATGGCCAATGTTTTGATGACTTTGTTTGGATCCTTCCAAGATCTTTCACTACAAGGTGGTAAGAGGATAACCTAAGCCTCTCAGACACGTTTAGATACAACAAAAGGTATATCAAACCCACTGCCTGATGCTAGCAACGATTCAAAGAAGATAGGCGGTGGAACCTCCTAGTGATGATTAGTGTAGAACCAATGAAAAGTGTAAGAACTAGACACCTGAACTATTTATACACTTCACAACACACTTTGGTGATAGAATGGTCACAAAAGAGTTTGCAGAATAACCCTTGAGACACCGGTTTGATTTTAGATACTACACACTAAAATATCGAAATGTTCCAAAAGAACAAGGAGAATTACTCTCAAACAAACATTTTTTCTTAATCAAAATAGTCTGATTATTTCGTGGCTCTTAGGCGCTTATTTTTAGTCTTACATGTTGTAGAAAACAAGAAAGAATGTTGAGAAAAAGAGACTTAGAAACTAGGAAAGAAGACTAAGACTTTTTGACCAAAAATAAGTGTTGTGTTGAATGACTCTTGGCCTTCTGATGACTCTTCACTATAGCCACGAATTGGTATTTGTAGAGTGAATAATATGCACAATTTGGTATTTGTAGAGTGCCAAGATATTGGTCTTTAAGGCCTTCTCAAATTTTCTCTTTACCTTAACCATTTTTTGTTGGTTTCTTAATTTGTCCCAAAAAGACTGTTTGTTGGATACCTTGAAAAACCATTAAACCCAAAACTTTCTTGAGTAGTTTTTCCATGAACATGCCTTAGAAATGATATGAGATGGGTTTGGTTCATTAGAAACAAGGTTGTCCAAATGTATTTTATCGTGTGGTCGAACCAGCTCGGAAGATCGAACCAGCTCGGAAGATCGAACCAGCTCGTCCAAGTGAGTGCCAGTGCATCTCAGCTCGTCTAGGATAGTGTCAGTCCAACTCACTTGAGTATTCAACCCTTCCATCTCAGCTAGGTAAGCGTCACTTTGATTCAGCTCGTCCAGCTTGCCTAGGTAAGTGTCGGTCTGATTCAGCTCAACAAGCTCGCCTGAGTGAGGATCACTTTGTCCAGCTCGTCCAAAGTGTTCAAGCACATCCAGGTTCACATCACCTCGGGATCTAATGAACGAGAACAACTTGTAGTGGGGGATGGAGTGAACAACAATGAAGGACAGCATCCAGGAGCCATTGTGAACAATTCATTGAGGAGGTAGGATTGAGTGAAGCTTATGGGAATCTCTGGTGGAGAGAGCAGAACCTTTGGATCTACAAAGAAGAGTGGAAAAGGTTCGATCTGGCAGAGAGAGATGAAATGTTCAAAACGTTAGAGGAGAGTGAAAGAGGAAACACCGGTGGAGAGAGCAGGTTAGGTGAAGGGAAAAAGAAAGATGAGATGAGTAACATGAGAGAGATGGACCATAGGCTATGCCTCTTGCATCAAGAGCCAGAGACACTAACGGTGCCTTGATAACTAAACCCCAGAGAGAAAGAAGCGAGACAAATATATTAGATTTAATATTTCTGAAAATAAGTTAAAGAAAATAAAAATGCATGTACCTGAGAGTTTTAAACACTTTTGATTCAAGAATGTAGATTAACTTACAAGTTACATGTTTCTTAGACTAAACTTCTTTATATTATTTGAAGAGCATTTTTAACAACTAATTTTTAAAATATAAGTTATTCACAGAATTGCCATTATGATGATAGGTGAGTACAATAGACCTTTTCAAATTCTGATTTAAAAATTCTTCTCTTACTAGATAATTAAAAGAATTACCACTGGACATCCTGATTATATATAACTAAGGATTAAAGATTATACAATATAATCAGGTTAATGTATACTAGTTATTAACATTACCAACTTTGACTAACAATAGTGTAATATACAGAGCTTATCGAAATAGAGCAACAAAAATCGAAAACATCATTACGACCTAATACAGTTAATTGATCAACATTACTCAAGTCGCCTGAATCGAGTCCACACAAATTTGTATATTCCTAAAGCCAATAAGCTCATAGTACATGGATTTAGCCTTTGCTTTTGAAGTTGTTCTCTGTCATGAGAAAAAACTTTCCATGTCACAAACAATATTATTTACGTACAAACTACAAGCGACATATTTATGTTAATCATTTGTTCTGCCAATTCAAGTTGCAACAATTTTGTATATTCCTAAAGTCAAGTCACATACAACTAGTGACATACGATAAACTATTGGATATGATTTTGGCCCTCATATCAGTGTTGCTATTTTTATGCTCATATGTTTAAATGTGAGGTTCATCTTGCATCGTTCTGCTTCCCCAAGAAGACATTTTTTTTTGTATATGGAGTAATCGATTCTTTTTAATAGTTGATCTGGTATATGGTTTCGAAATAACTATTCTCATATATGGGAGTTTTACTTAATAAGGTATCTGAATGATATGGATTAATTACCTACCAAAATATACCAATAATGTTTACTTATCTCTATTATTAAAACATAAGTACAAAATACAATTAACCTTATTTTTCACTCATCTTAACTAATTTATTAATTGTTTCTTTCATAATAATTTGTCAAAATTTATGATAAAAGTACAAAATAAAACTTACCTATTTTAAAGTATTTTATTATATATTTTACATTTTCACTCTTTCAAACTGCTTTTAATTGTAATTACCATAATATTTTAACGTCATTTATTTTACTTGCGAATAATAATAATTTCACATATTTGAATGAAATTGTTTCATTAGTACAAGAGTTCAAACCGGTTAATTGAGAATTATTTTTTATTTAAATAATCAGTTAAACGTGGGTATTAAGGTACACGTTCGGATACATATTGCTTTTTCGAGTATCGAGTTTTCGGATTTTAAAACTAAACTCTGCTTGGATATTATAAATTTTCAGACGGTATTTGAGTCGTATTCTTCCGGATCAAAATAGGTTCGCATAATCCTAAAAATATCTAAATAACCTATACTTATATGTCTAAAAAATTATTAAGCCATTTATAAAATTATATAAAAACTAATTTTGCGCAAGTGTGTGGGTCAAGTTCTAGTTTCGGTTTAACCCTGCTGTAAATGCCTATTAATCGACATTATATTTACTTGGAGTAGTGTCCAAGTGTTTTATAATAGATTTGCCATTAATGCCAAATACGCTCGATTTTCCTAAATACTCCCTCCATTTGAAAATATATGATATTTAAGAATATTTTTGATTTTTCAAAATATATGACGTTTTCATATTACAATGCAATTTTAACTTTATCAAAAATTGTGTAACCAATAATATATTTGTAGTCTATTTCGTAATTTGTTAATAATTTTTAATCTATATTTTAATTATACTTTTTAGATTAAAAATCAAGTTTCTTAATAACCGTGCACTATCCTAAAACTTTAAGTATTTTAAAACGAGAGAGAGTAAAATTTATACTTCATCTAAGTTTTGGGTTTTCCAAACTGCTGCCACCAATAATCGGTGTGACATCCCAAGCTATGCTGAAGGTCCATTAAATTTGATCCAATACATTTTATTTTTGTAAAGATGTATACATCATGTATTTGGACGGAATGCCCTTCAATTTCCGGTTAGAAGCCAAGATATTTTACATTTTTAATAGCTATAAAATTTTATAATGTAAATACCAAATTATATATTATATAATTGCAATTATGTAATATAAACATTTTTAAGTATTTTATCTGCACATGATGCGGATCACTATCTAATTAGTAATATATAGAGATATTATTGTGATATAACTTCCAAGTCACGACTAGTTTACAGGACTTTGTATAAGTATCTAATCGAACGTCAAATATGACATGTGATATGTGTATTTGATCGAAAAGAAAGGAAACATGTGGCACATGGGACAATTAACTTGGTAACTGTTTACACAAGAAACAGGAAACATGTGGCACATGGGACAATTAACTTGGTAACTGTTTACACAAGAAACATCTCCTATTTCTAAACACCACTTTCATTAATTTGAGTCTATAACTACTCTCACCCCTTTGGTGCCTTACTCGACGACCCTCGAGCTCATCGTCAAGCGTTTCACATCATTGTTCCTTCTCTGACCGGACGAGTCTATGACTATGTATATATTAGGGATGTAGCTAAGGACTTTTTCTCAATAAACTTTATATAGGAAAATAGGTAACTTCATGCTCGCACATTTTCGTAAGGAGAAGATATGAATACGACTACGTGGAACCTTTGTTCTAAAACTTGCGAAGGGCTAAGCGTGCGGTGTATCCGTCTAACGATTTATTGAAAAGCAAAAAATTGAAAAATATGCAGAGACGAACTTCTTTATTCTTGTATGTATAATACCATATTTATATGTATAATACAAAAATTACGTATAATACAATTTTTATGCATAGAGAAATATTTTAAAGATTCATAAATACAAATACATCTAAAGCGAAAAAAAATGTAATCATTCTATATATTAAAAGAGAAGTCATTTTATCATATGTCACTCATATAGAGCTTCTTAGAAGAATTTGAAAAATTTGATTGGTCGATTTTTTGGAATTTCTTTATCATTTTTTTAATTCATCGATCCCACGATTATAGGAAAGTACCACTAAAATCGATCTCACCATTTAATTCATCGATCCCATTAATTGCAAGGGAAAACATAATTTAATGATTAATTAACATCACTTTCCAAATGACTTACATAATTAGTTAATAAATTAATTGCTCAAGAATATTAGTTAATACATGTAATAATTAGTTTCCTTATAACAAATAAATTATTTGCGCAAGAATATTAGTTAATACATGTACTAATTAGTTTCTTTATTATTAGTTAATACATGTAATAATTAGTTTCCTTATAAGTTATAACAAATAAATTATTTGCGCAAGAATATTAGTTAATACATGTAATAATTAGTTTCCTTATAACAAATAAATTACTTGCGTAAGAATATTAGTTAATACATGTAATAATTAGTTTCCTTATTACAAATAAATAACGTGCGCAAGAATAATCATATCATATGAATATCATTTTATGAAAATACAAATTTAATATATTCTTTTAAACGCTTTCATTCTTTATTGTACAAATATTATCTTGGCGTTATTAATCTGAAAGCATTCACTTTGTATATATATATAGGTTATTATACAAAGTGAATGATATAACCAAGGCTCAGCTTCTAGAATTCTGGAAGCATGTCAATCATTGGGACTTTGATTCGAGCCTACAACTTTTCTTTGACATGTAATGTTTCTTGAAATCCATTTTTTACATGATCCGACACCAACTCTTCCAGTCTCATTTATTTGACTTTTGTTTCAGGGCCGATACAGATGCGGATGGGAGGTTGAGTGAAGACGAAGTAAGAAAGGTAGTGTTTGACTTTTATTATTAGAATAAATGTTGAAGCTCTTTTGTGATCTATGTCACAAGTAGGTTTTATTCTTCATGTACAGCTTATATCTCTAAGTGCTTCTGCAAACAATCTGGACAACATTAAGAATCAAGCACATGAATATGCTGCTTTGATTATGGAAGCACCAGATCCCTATGATTATGGGTACATCATGGTATGTTTCTATGAACTGATTATATTAAGATAGCATTTTTTTAACGTGTTTGGAGGCATTTTCTACAATGCTAAACAGATAGAGGCTCTCGAAGTACTACTGTTGCAAGGACCAAATGAGGCTATCCAAGATGGCAAGAGTGAGGAACTGATGAGGAAGTTGATAGATCTGCAGCTCCAAGTATCGCAGAGTAGGAATCTCGGGAAGCGTTTGTACAGTGGCATGAAGTATTTTTTGTCGGATACTTTGGGTGATGGCTCTATGGATAGCTGTTATGGCCGGGCTGTTCACGTGGAAGTTCATGGAGTATCGAAAAAGATCTGCCTACCAAGTTGTGGGAGCTTGTGTTTGTCTAGCTAAAGGAAGCTGGAGAGACCCTTAAACTGAACATGGCTATTGTTTTGTTACCAGTTTGTAGAAACACCATCACTTGGCTCCGGACCAAAACCAAGTTAAGTGTTGTTGTTCCTTTTGATGACAACCTCAACTTCCACAAGGTAATGTTATCTTCCTACAGTAATTTTTGTTCAAATTTCCGCGATGCAAATCACTTATGATTGAATATTACACAGGTCATAGCAATAGCAATCTCAATTGGGGTTGGAATCCATGCCACAGCCCACTTAGCATGTGATTTCCCTCGGCTGATAGCTGCAGATGAAGAGACGTATAAGCCAATGGAGCAGTATTTTGGTGTACAACGTAAGAGTTATGTAGAATTTTTGAAGTCATTGGAAGTAGTTACCGGGACTGTCATGGTTATATTAATGACCATAAGCTTCACACTGGCTACATCATGGCTCAGGCGATATAAGGACGTCGAGACTCTTCATCCACCACTGAACAAAATAATTGGCTTCAACGCCTTCTGGTACACTCACCATTTGGCCATTGATGCTACCCTTTTGCAAGCACAATCACAGTTTGGTCCAGCGGTTGCAGTAGCAGCACACAGAAACGTAGGCACAGTTAGTTACACTGCAGCGTCTTAGACTCATCAAACAAACAAACAACATTTGAGACAGATCTTTAACCAAAACCAGGTTAATCCATCATCAGGTTTTTATGTAAAGTACTGTTTTCAGGAAGGCTCTGATTTGATTGAAGTGATGTAATAAAAACATTCAGATGTAGTAACTCAGAACAAGAAACAAGGTTCGGTTTAGATGCTCAGTCTGATCCAGGGTTATTACCGGTTATCGTTTCGGTTATCTTATTGGCTCCATAGTCTTTGAATTTGTTATAAGCCTAGTTCATTGAAGATAAGAAGATTGTTGTGATTATATACTTCTTAAACTTCAATATAGGTCCCATTACTACTTCCTTATGAGGTTTGGTTCTTAAACAATGAGAGGAATCTCTTTTGGTTATCGAAGACGTTGAATCTGATTGGGTAATATAGATAATCATTAAGCCGAGAAACGTGAGAGTCAAGAAAAGTCATTGGTCCTTAGGTCTTTCTTCTCCGCGAACCAATCTTTTGTACAATATAATTAGTCATTTTATTGAATGGCTGCCGACAAAATAATCTCCCTTTATATTAAAAGAGAAGTCACTTAAAATAAAAGACTTACAACACATATACAATACAATTCTAAGTAGTGATAATATAAAATATGTTACTTCTAAAACTATACACTATTAATTCCAGATTTAGAAAATAAAATATCTTTTTAAACACACAATTTTTTTTTGAAACGTTTTAATTATGTATACCGGAACGACTACCACTTGATACTGAAGTTACTTTGTTCCATCTCGTCCATGTAAAATTCGAGTACCAACATTTTCCTGTGACTAATGATTTTTTCCAAAGACGGTGGTCTTATGATATAAAATCTGTTACTGCTAAAACTTTGTACTATTTAATCCATAATTTGAATTTGTTTACGTCCGCACAAGGTGCGGGCCGGTCACCTAATTTACTTAAAAAGACATCAATAATATATATATATATATTATTCTTTTATTTTGAGAGTGAAATAGAATTGTACATATTTCCTTATTGGTCGGGAAAAATTCACCAAGTATTTAGGTTAATTGGTTTATGACTAACCACGTTTTTGGCTGGACAAATGGATCTGTAATTGTAAATGTTGGTAAAATGAGTTTAAAACGATTAATCAACTATGTAATTTTGTTTATTACGCAGTCATTTTTTTCCCAATTCCACGGTTTTTAGCGGTCCAATAATTTATTCAACCAAATCGGAGGTTTTCGCCACGTTGCCATCCACAATGAAACTATCATTTTGTTACGGTAAAGATGATTAGTCATCTTTCCAGGACACTTGTACTCTTTAGTTCAAGTAGTCCTTGTATTATAACCATTACAAATGTCTATCTTATAATTTGTCTTTTTGTGTGTGTTGGTTTACAAATCAATGTGGACTTCTCCTATATGCATTCATGTATGAATCGCAAAATAAAAGAAAAAGAAAGTGAAGAAGAAATTCAATCAATTTATCTCTCTCCCTCGTACTCTTGTTGTTCCCATACACAAGAAAGCAACACAATCAATTATTTTCTCAAATTAATAATTTACAACACGTCATTAGCACGAGGCTCTTACACCAAACGAAGTTATACTAGCGAGGTAAAGTTTAATTCATGTTTTCAATAATTTTAATTATTTTAATTTTATTATTGTTCCGGAGTGAAAGGCTAGGCCTTCTCCGTTTATTTTTCGGGATGATAGGCGTTGCCTTTCCCAACTGATTGTTAAGATAGACTATGCCTTCACGATCAGAGAAATACGTGGTAGGTTTTGCCTCAGTGAATAGAAAAAAAAGGTCAACATGGAAGACTATGTCTCATCAGATTTTGAATAAAAAGAAAATGTTAAAATGGTAGACTTTGTCTCCTCGAACTTTGAAAAAAAAATGATCAACATGGAAGACTTTGTCTCCTCGGATTAAACCTCCAATTTTATTTATGTTTTTTTAAAAAAAATTATGCACTCAATTTATGCTTTTAAGTTTATGCTTTTACCTTCCGTATTTGAATTCATATCTTTATTATATTTTTATAAATGTTATTCTATGAATACAATTATCATGTCAAATTTGACAAAGCTCGAAATAAATGCCCTTGATATTACGAAAAATAACTATATGACTTGGGCAGTGGGTGCAAAGATGCACCTGAGAGGAAACGGGCTTTTGGAAACCATCGATAGTTCAAAAACAGTGTCGGATGAGAAAAAGGCTAAAGCCATGATATTTTTACGACACCATATACATGATGGTTTAAAAGATGAATATGTTACGAAAGAGGATCCTGCGGACCTCTGACAATCTTTAAAAGAGAGGTTCGATCACCAGAAATATGTGATCTTACCGAAAGCTAAACACGAGTGGATACATCTCCGGTTCCAGGACTACAAAAGTGTAAGTGAGTATAATTCTGCGATGTTCGGAATTACATCTAGGATGATGTTATGTGGAGAGAAAATAAGTGATTATGATATGATCGAGAAAACTTTCTCCACGTTCCATCCTGGAAATGTAGTCCTACAACAACAATACCGGGCGAATGGGTATACTCATTACTCGGAGTTGATGCAAGTCCTCCTTGTAGCAGAGCAAAATAATCAAATCGTGACTTTAAACCATCATGCTCGTCTCACTGGATCTGCTCCATTCCCCGAAGCGAATGTTGCATCATCCAGTTATGATAATTGGAGAGGACGAGGACGTGGACGTGGTCGAAATCGTTATCATGGTCGTGGAAGAGGACGAGGAAGAAGATTCCATTCGTATGATGAAAGAATAATAAAGACTTCCACGAAAACGAAAGGGGCCGGGATAATAAAAGGCAAACAGAAAAGGTTTGCTACAAATGCGGTATGAAAGGTCATTGGGTACGTGGTTGTCGTACACCAAAACACTTAGCCTATCTGTATAGAGAATCCCAAAAGCGAAAGAGAAAAGAAGTGAAACAAACTTCATTTCTGACGAACCCGGACCATCCTTTCATGGTTTAAATGATGATACTCATCTCGACGTATCAGACTTTCTGGTTGATTCAGAAAGAATCGATGAGTGATGTAAAAACGATGTGATATAAGTTTACTGTATCATAGTATCTTTAATCTTTTGTTGTAAGATATATGTAATGTTTCATGTTTAATGATACATGTTTTATGAATAATTTAAATTCAGAAAATGCTAGACTTTGAAACTTTGGATGGAGATATGTGTTTGGCAGATAGTGCGTCAATGCACACAATAATTAAAGATAATAAATATTTCTCCAGTCTCAAAATAAGAGATTACGCTGGAAGCGTAAGTACAATATCTGGTAGTGCAAAGATTATAAATGGCTCTGGTAGAGTTAGTTTTTCAATGTCAAGGGGGACGAAATTTGAAATAAGTGATGCATTATATTCCCCCGAGTCTCATTGAAACTTGTTAAGTTTTAAGGATATCCGGATAAATGGATATCATATTGAGACTATGAGGAAAGATGGCATTGAATATCTTTGCATTAATTCCGAAAGGAAACATGTATTGGAAGAGTTAAGAATGTTATCCTCTGAACTATATTGTACGAAAATAAACATGACTAAGTCCTATGCCACAGTAAACTTGAAGTTTACTAATACATTTAAAATCTGGCATGAGAGGCTAGGACATCCCGGTTCAGTCATGATGAGAAAGATAGTGCAAAATTCAAATGGCCATATGTTGAAACACAAGAGAATTTTGCAAAGGGGCGAGTTTACATGTAATGCATGTTCTCAAGGAAAACTTATAACTTGGCGATCACCAGCAAAAATTAGCAATGAATCACCATTGTTTTTAGAAAGAATACATGGTGATATATGTGGGCCGATCCACCCACCGTGCGGACTATTTAAGTATTTCATGGTATTGATTGACGCATCTAGTAGATGGTCAAATGTTTGTCTTTTGACGACAAGAAATACGGCTTTCGCAAAGTTCATTACCGAAATCATAAAGCTAAGAACACAATTCTCAGAGTATGCTATAAAGAAAGTAAGGCTTGATAATGCTGGTGAATTTACATCACATGCCTTTAATGCTTATTGTATGCCAGTGGGGATTGATGTGGAGCATCCAGTTCCCCATGTTCATACACAAAATGGCATGGCCGAGTCATTGATCAAATGGTTGCAGTTGATTGCAAGACCGTTGATATTGAGAACAAAGCTCCCAATTTCAGTATGGGGTCATGCTATTTTGCATGCGACTTCACTGATTCGGCTCAGACCGAGTGCAGATGATAAGTACTCCCTATTACAATTGTCATCTGGGCAGGAGCCAAGTATATCTCATATCCGTGTCTTTGGGTGTGCGGTCTATGTTTCGATAGCTCTACCACAAAGAACAAAAATGGGCCCATAGAGGAGATTGAGAATATACGTGGATTATACATCACCAAGTATAATAAGGTATCTTGAACCAGTAACTGGTGATATGTTTACGGCACGGTTTGCCGATTGCCATTTTAATGAGGAAGAATTTCGAGAGTTAGAGGGAGGAATTAGAGAAATTCCTAAAGAGATTACTTGGTGTACACCGTCGTTGTTACACCTTGATCCCCCTACAAATCAACGAGAGCTAGCAGTTCAGAAAAATGTGCACTTGCATAATTTGGCAAACCAGTTACCAGATGCGTTCACAGATACGATAAGGGTGACGAAGTCATATATACCTGTTGAAAATGTTCCATCAAGAGTTGTTGTTCCTGAAGGACAAACTGATGAAAACACAATGAATGAACCTAGGGTTCAGTTAAAAAGGGGGAGACCAGCGGGTTCTAAAGATAAAAATTCCCGAAAGAAAAAAAAATTGGTTGAGCAAAATAAAAAGGTTTCAGAAGAACCTGATACTGAGAAGTATCTGAAAGAAGGCATAAATGAAAAGGTTTAAGAAGAACCAAATAAAGATAAGAATTCAGATGACGAGGAGAGAACATAAAAGTTTGAGATTTCCATCAACTACGCCCGAGATGAAAAGTTATGGATCAGAAATAAGATAAAAGATGTTGATGGAATGTTCTCCTTTTCTGTGTCCAAAGAAATAGATCACGAGAGTGATGATCCAGATCCAAGGTCCATATTGGAATGTATGAAAAGACATGATTGGGAGGGGTGCAAGAAGGCCATACAAAATGAGTTACTCTCCCTAAATAAAAGGAATGTCTTTGCACCAATAGTCATAACACCTTAGAATATAAATCTCGTTGGATATAAGTGGGTATTCGTGAGAAAATTAAATGAAAAGAATGAAGTAACACGATATAAAGCCCGATTAGTTGCCCAAGGTTTTTCTCAGAGACCAGGAATTGATTTTGAGGAAACGTATTCCCCGGTAATGGATGCAATTACGTTTAGATTTTTGATGAGCCTAGCGACATCGAAAAATCTTGAAATGCATCTTATGGATGTTGTGACTGCATATTTGTATGAATCATTGGATAATGATATATACATGAAACTCCCTGAAGGATTGGAAATACCAAAAGTAGTGAAAACAAAATCTAAGAAGATTTGTTCGGCCAAGTTACAACGATCACTTTACGGACTAAAGCAATCCGGACGAATGTGGTACAATCGCTTAAGTGAATATCTATTGAGAAAAGGATATGTGAATAATGCGATATGTACATGCGTTTTTGTAAAGAAATCGTCATCTGGCTTTGTGATCATTTATGTATATGTTGATGACCTGAACATTATTGGAACTCAAAAGGAGATTGATGATGCACGAACTCATATGAAAGAAGAGTTCTAAATGAAAGATCTCGGCAAGACAAAGTTTTATCTTGGACTCAAGATTGAGCATCTCCGAGAAGGAATATTTGTGCATCAATCAAATTATCCGAAAAGGTTATTGAGACGCTTTTATATGGACAAAGCGACTCCTTTGAGTACTCCAAAGGTAAATAGATCTCTCGATGTAAAGAAATCCTTTTAGACCCTGTGAAGATAGCGAGGAAGTACTTGGTCCTGAACTACCTTATTTAAGCGTTGTCGGTGGGCTTTTATATCTTGCAAATTGTACAAAGCCTGATATTGCTTTTGCTACTAACCTACTTGCAAGATATAGTTTTTCTCCTACTCGTAGGCATTGGAATGGAATAAAGCATATATTTCGTTACCTCCAAGGTACATTTGACCTTGGGTTAATCTATGTTAGAAAACCCGAGTTTGGTATGTTGGTTTTACAGATGCATGATACTTATCAGATCCTCATAAAGCTCGATCGTAAACCGGCTATGTTTTTACAATTGGTGGAACCACGATCTCTTGGTGTTCCCAGAAACAAACTCTGGTTGCGACTTCTTCGAACCATGCAGAAACTATTGCACTTCACGAAGCATGTCGAGAATGTGTGTTGCTCAGGTCAATGAGTCAACACATACAAGAAGCAAGTGGACTAGCTGACAAGAAAGAGCCGACGAAAATATTTGAAGACAATTTGGCTTGTGTCGCTCAACTCAAAGAAGGTTATATAAAGAGCGATAGAACAAAGCACATCCCTCCAAGATTTTTCTCATACATACGAGAGCTCGAGAAAAATCAAGAAGTGGACATCGAGTATATACGGTCATGCGACAATCTGGCTGACTTGTTCACCAAAGCTCTTTCTACTACAACGTTCCGAAACACGTCTATGGTATCGGAATGCGGCATTTGCGTGACCTATGAAGAATATGCTACGTCCATTATTCTGAGGGGGAGACTATGTTATTGTACTCTTTTTCCCTTGTCATGGGTTTTATCCATTCAGGTTTTTTCGTGATTAGGTTTTTAACGAGACAGTACGTAATACAAGATGAATAATCAAGGGGGAGTGTTATGGTAAAGATGATTAGTCATCTTTCTAGGACACTTGTCCTCTTCTCCCCAAGTGGTCCTTGCATTATCACCACTACAAATGTCCATCTTATAATTTGTCTTTTTGTGTGTGTTGGCTTACAAACCAACATGGACATCCCCTATATAAACTCATGTATGAATCACAAAATAAAAGAAGAAGAAAGTGAAGAAGAAATTCAGTCAATTTATCTATCTCCCTCGTACTCTTGTTATTCCCATACACAAGAAAGCAACATAATCAATTCTTTTCTTAGTTTAATAATTCACAACACATTTGAGTATCTTCTAAAAACATAAATAGTTTACTTGTTGAATTTTGAGTATTTTCAATAAATTCAAATTAAGCAGTTTTAAAGGTGTGCCAACAGTGCAAAATCACATAGTCCCTTTTTACCCAAAATTCTATAAGATCCAGGGTCTAATTTTTTTCAAATACCATCATTATGTAACAAATATACAAAGAAAGGTGAAGTAAAAATGATGAGCGTAAGTATAAAAAAAATGAACTTTGGAAAGAAAATTGCATTGTATGGGTTCAAAAATATTATAATTCACTGTCTCGTCAATTTCCTTAATTTGCTTTTATACAATGTGTATTTTATATAATATTTCTTCTATAATAGAGATGGGCAAATAAACAAACCCAAAAATCTTAATCGAAGCCAATCCGAAGAATGAATATGAATCAATCTAAACCAGACATAAAGTCCGAATGAATATTATTTTATTGTATTTTGTTTTATGGGTTTTACCCGAACCATACTCAAATTTAAAAGGATATCTGAAACAAATCAAAATTCTAGAATTTCAAAAAGATTTGAACCATACCTAATTTCTAATATGTATCCAAAATAAACTTAGATATTATTGAGTACCCAAAATAATTAGTTATTACAAGAATAATTAACTCAAATACTTAGTCTAACATATTTTTTATTTGGTTAATATTATTTTTTTTATGTTTGACATCAAAGTTTAGTTATGAATAAATTTGTTTTGAAGTTTAAACAATGTTAGTCTTTATTAAAGTGTAAATAGTATTTCTTACGTTCATAGAATTGTTAGCTGTTAACTTTTTTTTATGTTTCATTATATATGATTTCATTCGTACAAAATTTTAGTTTGTCATGAATCATGATATGTTAAATGTTGTAAGGTATAATTCCATGACAAATCTCGTATGGTTGATAGATGAATTTCAAAAAATTATTTTGAAGGACAACAATATTGTTGAAGAAAGCTAAAACACACAAAAAAGTTTGAAATAATTGAAAACCAATAACCCGATTAGTATCCGAAACCGAAACTATTTTGGGTTCAACCGGATCTTGGACATGTAACTAAATCCGAACCGAATCTGACTAAACTCGAACCAAACCGACCCCAATTTTTATAATATCCAAATGAGACTGAAATTCATGAACCTAAAAACCCGAAACCCGAATGAACCCAAACCGAAACCCGATTGGGACTCCTATTGCCCAAGCCTAATTTATATTATTGTGCATAACCGGTAAAATCTGCAATAAATAAGAATGTTAAATTACTAATAAGTTAAAAATAAGTAATTTGTGGTCTCTCGTTATTCACACACACACTTCACCCAATAAAATTTTACTCCCTCCGTTTTTTTATATCTGACGTTTTAGGATTATGCACATAGATTAAGAAACATTTAATTTTTTTTATCATTTTCTAAACAAAAACATCATTAATTTTTAACTAACAACAATTTAACCAATAATAAAACAGAAGGTATAATATCATTAATCATTAAACATTAATTACTAATAAAATTTTACATAGGAAATTGAAAACGTCAAATAGTTTGGAACAAAAAGTTTCCTCTAAAATGTCAAATATAAAAAACGGAGGGAGTATTTGGTAACTTTAGGGAACTGAAAGTTTCCTTCTTCGAATCCGGCAGCACCGTTGAATTCCTAGAGTATTTTCCTAGAACAGCAGACCGTATTCTCAGATTCTGATATCAGCAGTTGTGAGGACGCCGGAAAAGGAGAATCATCGAGTGGAAGTAATAGTTGCCGATTTGACTTAGTTGCGGAAGAAAATGCAACACTGTGAGTTCAAATTGTTGTATTGTTATCTCTGATTATGATAAATGATATATTATGTTTTTTATCACTTTTAGGCCATGATATAAGTTTTTTATAGAATGTTTTTTATATGTTTGGAATCTTTTTAGAGTCTTCATAGGTTCATGTACGTTATGAGAAACTTCAGAAATTCTGAAGCTATTTGAGATCAGAGTTGTGCACTCGCGTCAAAAGTTTAAGAACAGATGAAGGCTTTACAATGGTGAAATTAAGCTCATATTTCGAGACAAGATAGACCTTTGTGTTAGCTTTCCAATGCCACCGGTTTGAAGTCAATCAGGATCTTAGATCAAAATTTATGCTCGTTTTACTAAAGAATGGTCCGTCTGACGCACGCAAAGGAAGTTGTCGATAATCAACTAGTGTCGACCGACATTACCCGAGTGTTGATCGACACTCCTCCAGAACGATGCCTAACGAGTTTTTATCAACTTCCAGAATTGCAGTTTTGACCCATAAATTTTTTTTATTTATAAAAAACCTCAAAATGTGTTTTAAACCCTATATTATGTTTCTAAACCATTGTTGTCGGCTACACTTACTATAAAACTTTGATTTATGTTTGGAGAGAAAATAAAAAATCTTTCAGAGTTCTCTTGGAACTCCATTTTTGATTTATTATATGATATCTATTAATTCTTTAATTGTAATTTCTAATCATGTATTAGTAGATCACCAATTAGATTTAGGGTTTTTTTAAGGTTTTGATAATTTTGTGAATTATAGAACTGTTAGGATTATCATATTGGATCCTTCACATGATTGTTCTTACTGCTTATTTCTAAAGTAATTAACTAGGAACCTGATCATATGATAGTTGGGACACACGAGAGCATAGTCAATAACCTGAACTGAATCTAACATTGAGTGTTTGTGGATTCGATCCCTAAGTTTTGCAATCATCTCTTATTTGAGAGATTTACTCTAGGGTAATTTGAGCATATCAAGCCCCTCAGCCCAACCTATATAGCACCTGCCGATGCTTCGAGCGTCGACACAGAATCTTACGCCCTTTTCATCTCGGCGAGAAGAGAAGGGCTTGACACATTCAATACCCCAAGAATATCGTCCTGGTGCCAAACTCTCGTCTTCAACCCTAACGACCTGAGCTTCGAGCGTGGACGAATGAGAGACAAAATCCTAACCTCCTTCTTGAATGATCTGCAGCGCGGTTTGGTCATGGCGAGTTGATTTCTCCAAAGATGAAGCCTTCTCCCATTCAACGACAAGGGCTCTTTGGTAGGAAGCCTGGACAAGATTCACCATGTCCATCACCTGGGACAAATAGCAATAGTATCAAGATAGATCGGACCAGTATAATCATAAGCATCCAATAATTTAGATACACCTACCATGCCGTTAGTTCAATAAATATATTGATAGTGATACCACAGTCAGGCGGACCGAGAATCGCTGATGACGGATCGCCTAAAAACTAGAACTGGTTGAAAATATCGACACATGACGAACCATCCTTGGATAGGGCAATGTCACTAGGGAAGTCAAATGACACATCATAGTCCCCCGGGAAAGAAGACGTGCCACCAAGATGTGGCATGACGACCGTTCCCAGATTGGCCATATTAGATGAAGCAGCAGATCTTTCACCCCCAGACTACCAAATCGCCGAACCTGCGGACAGAGGTCACCAGCCTTGAACCTAGTGATCTCGACAATGAAGCAATCCCACGACCCCTTATTTTTGAGAAATGACGGATGATTTCCACAGAGGTCGGCCTCTCTACAGGGCCCACAACGGCTTCACAGAGCTCGACAAGGACATAATCGGTTTCTATTAAGCGAGGGTGAATAATGGAAGCCGGAGAATTGGTGGGGCAACCTGACAAAAATAAACCGAAAAAAAATCAGTTGCAAATCATTCAAAATCAAAAAGAAACACAATAAAATAGACTTACCCGAGAGAATACCCGTGATACCTGCAACCCGAACATGGTAGGAGTCGGGCCATATGCGATGCAAAAAAAAATTCAATACATCGACCAAGGAAACTACTGTTGACGATCTGATCTGAGGTACTTCTGAAAGGACTTCCAAAATAACATGTGTTAAGAACATGTGTACCGTCAAAAAACACACAACAAAGATTCTAAATGACAAACCAGCAAAAATTAGCTTACCATGGTCTATGTTCCATTCAGACCAGATAGTCTATTAATGGTCATGGAACGAAAGATTCATCGATTTTTACAAAGAAGAACTTTGTGTCCCAGTGAATGTCATGGTCACCAACCGCCATGATCACCTGAGGATTACCAACGAGATTTTATATGATGAGCTGCGCCAATGCCGGCCTGAATAAGGTAATGGCCTCGAGAACCAGAGGCCCAATACCCTGCCCGAGCTCACATGAAATTACCAAAAGACCAATAATGGCAAGGACCGCGCTCAGCGTCATATGAGAAATAGTGATACCACGCCTAGCCAGTACTCGCATAGTGGAAAAATGGAACCAGAGATGACATTTCCTAGGAACGGCTTCATACATCGTAAAATACCCCAGAGGCACCAGACAAGGCATGTCGGAATGGAAAAAGCAAAATAACCTCCACGAGAATCATAAGCGATTCCCTCAAGTATTGAACCAATTCTTTTTACTAACGGTTGGAGCCGTAGAGAACGGATCACCCGAGAAGGGATCAAAACAATGTTCCTCCTCCCAGAAACCGCTACAACCTTAAGGGCAGGCGAAGAACCAACATGGCCAAAAAATGATTGACCGAACCCGCAATGGGAAATCTATCATTGGAAGATGATTCATCTAAATAAGAAGCCACGATGGGCTTCTTTGAGTTCTTCTTGAAAAGTTTGCCAGTAACAAGAAATAGTGCAAGAAAAAAGGAGAATGTGAAGTATAGACTAGAAGAAAATTTCTTTCTACGAATTCTTGAGAAAGCTAGTGGAAAATTCAGATTTATACAAAGTTCAAAAAACATGTCTCGCCACTGAAAATACGTAGAGGGGAAAAGGGAAGTGAAGGTTCAAAGGGACTGAATAGTCAAAGGGAAGTGAAGGGTCAAATCCCTCGAGACAAACAAAAGGAATAATTGCTACCTTTCGAACTGTTCTGTTTCCAATGAGGGAAAATCAAATCTTTTAAATCAAATTAATCAAGGTCAGAAATAAATCCGCTAAATCACCAGCCGTAATCTCGAACCGTGTCTTGGAATATACGAAACACCGGTCTTAAATAAGCGATATAAGTCAGATTCAACACACAACACATCCAACGACTTAAGACATGCCGGCCTCAGGGGGAGGGAAAATTATTGGAGCCAGGTTTCACCCTCTCTAGACCCGGCCTGAGAATTCAACTCAAACATGGTAAAAGCCCAAGACAAGCTATGCTAAGGCCCAAGAAAGAACAAAAGACCTTCAAAGACTCTGCCTATCCCGAGCTGAGGAATTCCTGCAGAACAAGCTCGGGTGGTCAAAGGAAAACGAAAAGAAGTCAAATATATTAAAGACCACCATAAATGCACTTTATCTTCACCTGAGATCACACCACTGTGACGATCCAACATTAATAAAAGGAGAGAAATGAGTCAAGAGAAGGGGATCCAAATTCTTCTATAGCTAAAATATACTCTCTTGATATTCATACTCCATTGTTGTCAAGTACCCTCTATACTCGCTACTAAATCGTCAATAAAATATCATTTTTCCATAGTTGATCCTTGGTTACTTGTTGACCATATTTAAGCTTAAATAACGCATATTATTTCTCTCAGAACTTTAATTGTCATCGTCGTTTGTCTGAGTCTCCTCTTTCTCTCAACATGAGTACACATAAGCGATTCACTACAAGAAAACTAAGTTTTTACTAGGAAAGTTTACTAGGAAAATAGTTCCTCGTAAAATTACTACGAGTTAACTTCGAGTTTACGAGGAAACCATTTTTCCTCGTAAAATTCTCGTAAACTTACGAGAAAAATATTTCCTCGTAAACTTGTAGTAAACTTACGTGGCTCTTACGAGGAAAATGTCCTTTTCCTCGTAAACTCATAGTATCTCTTTTCCTCGTAAAGTCCTAGTAATAATTTACTACGAAATTAGGAGGAATGGATTTGTTACTACGAAATTAAGAGGAACTGGATAGAAAATATCGAATTTAAATCAAAAACGTGTTTTGTACCTACTTTTCCTAGCAATTTCCTAGTAAATTCTCAGATTCGGAAATTTCTATAAATACCACCATATGTGATTCATTTGAAACACACAAAAAAAATCAGCTATAAGCTTGATCAAACACAAAAAAAAATGTCCGGTCCAGAAAATATTTTCGAGTTGCGGAAGTGGATGTATTCACACAGAGATAATAACGGGAGCGCGACGAAAGAATTTCTCGAAGGGTTGGAGACGTTTATGCATCAAGCAGATTCTACACCACTCACGTAGGAAAGTGGTAAGATGTTCTGTCCTTGTCGGAAATGTTGCAATACCAAATTAGGCCCTCGTGAAAATGTTTGGAAGCATTTAATAAATAGAGGTTTCATGCCATATTATTATATTTGGTATCAACATGGAGAAGATGCTAGTTGTAGGAATGAAGGTAGCAGTAGTAATAGCAATTTTCAGATTGAACCGGTTGAGCATTTGCGTAATGAAGGTAGCAGTAGTAATAGCTATCATTACCAAGAGGAACAAATGGTAGATTGTGATAGGGTTCATGATATGGTAGGTGATGCCTTTGTAACTCATGATGATGATGAAGTTGAAGAACCTAACTTAGATGCAAAAAAGTTTTATGAAATGTTAGATGCTGCGAATGAGCCAATTTACAGTGGTTGTAGAGAAGGTCTGTCTAAATTGTAATTGGTTGCTAGAATGATGAGTATTAAAACCGATCACAATCTACCTGAAAATTGTATGGATGCATGGGCAGACTTGTTTAAAGAGTATTTGCCAGAAGACAATGTGTCTGCTGAATCTTATTATCAGATTCAGAAATTGGTATATAGTCTTGGGTTGCCCTCGGAGATGATAGACGTTTGCATCGACAACTGCATGATTTACTGGGGAGATGATGAGAAGTTAGAAGAATATCGATTTTGTAAGAAGCCACGATTCAAACCGCAAGGTCGAGGGCGTAATAGGGTACCGTACCAAAGGATGTGGTACCTACCAATCACAGACAGATTGAAAAGATTGTACCAATCTGAGGAGACTGCTGGAGGGATGAGATGGCACGCCGAGCATACTCAGACGGATGGAGAGATGACTCATCCATCAGATGCAAGAGCCTCGAAACATTTTAACAATGTACATCCACATTTCACTAGCAATAGCCGGAATGTGTATCTTGGATTATGCACTGATGGATTTGGTCCATTTGGAATGTCTGGGAGACAATATTCATTGTGGCCGGTCTTTCTTACACCGTATAACTTGCCACCGGAGATGTGCATGCGACGAGAGTTTCTATTCATGAGCATATTAATACCTGGTCCAAAACATCCAAAAAGATCTCTCGACGTTTTTCTACAACCACTGATAAAAGAGTTGAAAGATTTGTGGTCAACAGGGGTGAGGACATATGATTGTTCAACGAAAACAAACTTTACGATACGAGCGATGCTTTTGTGGACATTAAGTGACTTTCCTGCATATGGTATGTTGTCTGGGTGGACTACACATGGGAGATTAGCTTGTCCATATTGTAATGGAATGACAGATGCGTTTCAGTTGAAGCATGGTAGGAAGACTAGTTGGTTCGATTGTCACCGTCGATTTCTTCCCATTCACCACCCATACCGAAGAAACAAGAAATTGTTCAGACACAAAAGGGTTGTCAGAGACACTCCTCCTCCGTATTTAACTGGAGAACAAATCGAAGCGCAAATCGATTACTATTGTGCTCTAGAAACAGCTCCTCGTGGTGGGAATTGGCATGTTCCCAGTAATATGCATGATTCTTATGGTGTTCAGCACAATTGGCACAAAAAGAGTATATTTTGGAAATTGCCATATTAGAAAGATCTTCTTTTGCGCCACAACCTCGATGTGATGCATATAGAGAAGAACTTTTTTGAGAACATCATGAACACTATATTGAATGTCCCAGGGAAGACGAAAGACAACGTAAAATCAAGGTTGGACTTACCCGATATCTGCTCAAGGAGTGAGCTACATATAAAAAGCAATGGGCAAGTTCCAGTTCCAATATTCAGACTGTCATCAGAAAAAAATCTGCGTTGTTCAACTGGGTGGCTTCAGAAGTGAAGTTCCCTGATGGGTATGTTTCAAATCTCTCAAGATGTGTTGAGAAAGGGCAAAAATTCTCCGGGATGAAGAGCCATGATTTTCATGTCTTTATGCAGCGACTACTTCCCTTTGCGTTTGCGGAGCTACTACCGGCAAAAGTACATGAAGCACTTTCAGGTAATTAATTAATATAATACGATGACATGATTAATTTATTTCTATATATATATATATATATATACTAATGTGGATAATTTTTGTTTTCGTATATATATAAGGAATTGGAGTATTTTTTAGGGATCTGAGCACCCGCACTCTTAAAGTGGAAGTTGTCCAACAACTTCATGAAAACATCCCCGTCTTAATCTGCAACTTGGAGAAAATATTCCCGCCAAATTTTTTCGACGTCATGGAACACCTAGTTGTCCACCTCCCGTATGAGGCATTACTTCGTGGATCCGTGCATTATGGATGGATGTATCAGTATGAAAGGGCCATGAAAACTTTGAAAGGAAAAGCCAAAAACCTAGCAACAGTTGAAGATTCTATTGTTGCGGGAAGTTTGACGGAAGAAACATCACATTTCACTTCGTACTACTTTGCACCGAAAGTACGTACAAGGAAACGAGCTCCAAGAAGATATGATG
The DNA here is from genome assembly GCA_905132885.1 of Moricandia moricandioides. Lineage (NCBI taxonomy): Eukaryota > Viridiplantae > Streptophyta > Magnoliopsida > Brassicales > Brassicaceae > Moricandia > Moricandia moricandioides. The sequence continues at coordinate 205,150 of CAJHQQ010000357.1, forward strand.
ATGGTGGTGTTGTGCCGACATATATGGAAGACGATGTTCCAGACATCTTTTGTCAAATTGGGCGATTGGGTGGGAAATTGAAAGAGGTTTGGTGGTCGAGTGATGAAGACATCCATAGTGCACACCTTTATATTCTTCTTAATTGCGAGCATCCATTGATTGCTTATTTTGAAAGATAAATATATATACATACATACTTATATATATATATATAATATATATATATATTCAATATTAAATATATAACATAACATATATGATTTTACAGTCAATTTGAGACTCAAGTCGAGGAAGCAATACCTGGTATATCGACAACTGAGTTAGACAAAAGGAAAGATCAACACTTTATCAAGTGGTTGAGGAAATAGATATTTATTTATTACTTAAATTGTATGCATACATTACAACAAAGTAAGTCTAATGTCTAATTATTTTACTTTTTGTTGCAGGTTGATTATGACGATCCTGAGTATCCCGCATGGTTTCACGAATTACTTCAAGGTCCAGTTGCAAAGGTCACTACATCGTCGATGTATTTCACCCGAGGCTATACTTTTCATACCTATGACTATGGTAGACACCGGGCGACAAGTAATTATGGAATATGTGTGAAAGGCGAAACAAATTTCTACGGAATCTTGCAGGAGATTTATGAAGTTCAATTCTCGGGTATGGGTTTGAAATGCGTTATCTTCAAGTGTTAGTGGTACGACCCCGTCGTAAACAGAGGTGTTCGGATTAACAAGAACGGTGTAGTTGATGTCAACGGTGGACGAGGGTACACCAAATTTTTTTTTTTTAATATCCAGGTTTCCAGTATTAATTAATTTTTACATATTGATCTTTATTTTCGTAGGTACAACAAGTTCGAGCCTTTCATATTGGCTTCCCAAGCAGATCAAGTTTGCTTCATTTCATACCCTCGGATTACTACCTCGGGAATAAACTGGTTAATTGTTATCAAAGTTACACCTCGAGGACGAATAATCGCTGGAGAAGAACCACCATTACAAGAAGAAAACACCAATGAGATCGAGGAAGCTGAAGCAGAAATTGATGAGTTCCTACACATTGATCCGCATAATCGTGAATACGAAGATGTTCCTGATCACTCAACGGACGAAGGTGTAGACGACGAGTTTTTAGAAAATGATGATGTTTCAACAGATTACGACAATGTATCTGAATGAATTATGTATGTTTATAAGTTTGTTTAATCACAAAAATGAATTTGAATTATATATGTTTTAAGTTTGTTTAATCACAAAATCAATTTGCATTTGGGGTTTGGGGTTTATGTGTAGAAGAGGTTAGGAGTTTGGTTGTAGAAGAGGTTATAAGTTAAGGAAGTTGTGGTTTGGGGTTTCGAGTTTAGGGATTTATAAACTCTTTCATCGTAAATCCCTAGTAATAGAAAACACGGGCATAGCTGTTTCCTCGTAATGTTCTAGTAAGGTGTTACTAGGGCTTTACGAGGAAAAAAACGCGGGCATAGCTATTTCCTCGTAAAGGGTTTTCCTCCTTATATATACTCGAGCAATCCGGTTTCTCATTTTCTAGTAACCTTCTCTCTAAATCCTCTAAAGGTACTCTCTAATTCGTAGTTAGGTGATTAGATTAGGGAATTTAGATTATGTGGTTAGTTTAGGGAATTTAGATTAGGTGGTTAGTTTAGGGAATTTAGATTAGGTTGGTTTACTTTTATTTAGTGTTTTTTTAAATTATACGGGGAATTAATGTTTTGATTTATTTTTTTTTAAATATAGATGCCTAGACAGAGCAAGCTTGCTAAGGCTGCTGGTAGGAAGACGTCGTCTCTCGAGGGGAGTCACTACGGAGATATGTTTGGGCGTCAGGATGCTCTGGGTTCATCTTCGTCAGCTCCCGGTTCATCTTCGATTCCCGAGACTCAGGGAGCTTCTATGGCGTCCCGGGAACCACATCCTCCTCCTCCTCCTCCTCCACCGGTCGGGGTTCATCCCGATTTGGATGTGCCGCCGAACGCACCCTTTGCGGTGTACACGGTGGAGGATATTTTGGCCCTTCCAGGCAGAGAAGGGCTGGCAGAGTTAGATCATATCCGACGGGACGGCCAAAACGTATTATGGTATGTTTTAATTTTTAAAAAGTTTTTTTAATTTATTTCTTAATTAACAAAATATTTAGAAATTAATCTAATTATTGATTTATTTTGTGTCTTTCCAGGTTTGGTGTTGACAATTGTGTCGGATCTAGCGTCTCGGACTGTATTAAGGGATACTTTCCCGATCCAGCTCCAAACTGGAAGATGACGGCGAGCCACACAAAAATACGTGGTTCAAATCGTTTGATGTAAGTTTAATTAGTTAATTTATTTTTAATTATTTAAAATTATTAATATTATTGAACTAATCTGTCTTTTATTTTTTCTGGTTACAACAAAAGTATTGTTGGTCTATTGGGATTCACCAGCGGGTGAAGAAGGAGTTTGAGGCCAAGGTAAGAGCACGATTGCTCGACATGGTCTACAACTGGAAGGGCGACTATCAGGTATAGATTTATAAATTATAATATATATATATATATATATAGTTTCAAAAATATTATATATTGACTTTAATTCTTTTTTTTTTAAATCAGGTGGATGGTTACGAGGCCGGGAAACCCGATTACCTCACAACCACGGTGTGGGATGGCCTCATCAGCTATTGGGAGTTGCCGGACTCGGTCAGAACCTCCAACACAAACTCCGGGAACCGCATGACCAAAGACGAGCAACACGAAGGTGCTTCACACCACGGGTCGAAAACCTCACGCTGGAATTCGTCTAGACATGGTAAGATGATTTTTAATAACTATTTAATTTTTATTTTATTTGAATATTCCAAATTAATATTTAATTTTATAAATTAATTTTAGGCTAAGGAGACAGGAGTTCTTCCATCTCTGAAATACCTTTACGAGAGGACCCACCGGAACAAGGCTGGACAGTTTGTTGATCCTGCTTCCGAGCGGATCTACAACGAGGTTGTTGCCCGAGTTGACGAGCGCCAGACTCAGCTGACTCAGCAGACTGGGACTCCAGTCATATTATCCACTGTTGAAGTGGATAAGATTTACGAGGAGGTAAATAATTTGTTTTACTATTAATTTTTAGTATTTTTTAAAAAAATTCTTAATGTTATTAATATTTTTATTTACAGGTCGCCCCTAGGAAAAAGGGGCGTTTCATCGGGATTGGCTAGGTTAACGATGTCCCTGCAGCGACATCGTCTTATCATCAGGAGCAGCACGATGTCAATGCTCAGCTACGCTTGCAGTTTTCATCGCTCACCGAGCATGTGACTTCTCTCACCGATGTCCTCGAGATTATGGCGGCTGGAAACCCGCATTTGGAGGAGATGTTGCGTCAGAGACGGGAACGCGGAGGGATTCCAACCCAACATAATCCACCATCACAGTCACAGCCGGCAACCAACTATGGAGAGGATTTGCCGAGCCAGGACGACGAGTTCGTTCGGCAATTTCACGACCAGCATCCGTAATTTTTTTTATTTTTAATTGTATATTATGAATTTTAAAATTTTTTGCATAGTATTTAGTTATTTATAAAATATTTTGTTTTTTATTTTTTATTTATAATTTGATTTTTTTTATTTTAAAAAAATAAAATAATTATATTTATAATTAATTTTTTTAATAGGGAAAAAAACATTTCGAAGCAAAATTCTCGTAAAGGTTTTCAAGTAATGTCCTCGTAACAGGTTCTAGTAAGTTCCTCGTAACTATTTACTACGATCTTACGAGGAAAAGCTTACTACGAAATTACGAGGAAAGCCTATGAGGACATTACGAGGAAAAGCTAACCACGCCTTTACGAGGAAACGTTTTCTCGTAAATTCACTAGGACCTTACGAAGAAAAAGGCTTTACGATGAACGTGTTTCGAGGAAACGTGTTTCCTCGTTATTTCCTAGTAAATGGCCATTTACTAGGAACTAACGAGGAAAACCCGTCCTAGTAATGGACGAGTTTTCTTGTAGTGATTCTTTGAAGGAGTACAATCTAGATGTTGGTGTGGACATAGGGTTGTGATATTATACTCAAAAACATATGAGAACCCGCACAAGATTCTATAGATGTGAGATTGAGCTACAATTTTCAATTTTTTTGCTAAACTTGACTCGATTTTCCCATAGTTTCAATTTGTTATTCACATTGATTTTCCATAGTTTCGATTTGTTTTTATTTTCTTATGGGCTTTGATGTAGCAATCAGAAGGAAAACCATTTATTTATGTGGTGTGATGAAGTTTTGCTTGATGGGATTCGAAGGGTAGATATTGAGCAAAGGAGAATTGCAGAAGAGATTAAAGATCTGAAAAGGAGTTTGAAGAAAAAGGTGGAGGAAGAAGTTAGGAAGCAGAAAAATTCCCTTAAAGTAGGTTGTTTAGGATCCATTCTATGGCCTTTTGTAAAATTAAGTAGCCAAAATGAATGAAATTGTTGTATTAGTTCTTACATTTTTTTCTAAACTAGAATAATATCCGAATGAAGCTTAAGGAAAGGCTTTAGTATTCTTTCTTGAAAGGCGTTCCCTCAACAACTACAGCTCGATAGAGACAACTCGGAATATGTAACCAAGTTTTTCTTTAATGCTAGAATAAGCTTATGAATGAAATTGTTTTTCTGAATCAAGAATGATGTATAGGCAATTGTAGTCGATGTACTATATCATGATCAACATGAAACTTAAACAAAGTTGCGCAAAGCATGAAACAAAGAAAATGAAACAAAGTTGCGCCAAAGTGAAACAAAGTTACTATAAATCATTCATGTAGTCTGAAAAACTGAAACAAAGAAAATGAAACAAAGTTGCGCCAAACAAAACAAAGTTACTAGTAATAAAGTAAATATAGTCTGAAAATCTGAAACAAAGTCGAGAAAAACACATAAAATAAATTGACTATATTGAAATCTTGCAAGTTGCTCTGTTGTGGCCACCAACACCACATCTACTGCACTTGCGGATCTAACCCCTATGCGATCCTTGTGATGATCGAATTTTGTCTTCAACGGTTTTCTATTTGCGTTTTCTTTTTCTCCGGAGAGACTTTCTTGTCTATGGTGGTAGCACTTCAGAATTTTCCACATCTTCTGGGACGGACCAAGCATCTTCAGAAACAACAATGAGATTTATGCTTTCTTGATAAGCTTCTCTCCAAGATCTCGTGGTGTACATCAGATTAGTCAATGTGTGTGGTTCCATGTCAACATATAAACTGAATTTTATTGCCTGTCTACAAGGGATCTTTAAGAAGTCGTATTTCCACAAAAAAAAAGTCAGTTTAGCCAAATAAACAAAGCAATCAATTGTACACCACCTTTAACAAGCAGTTAATTATGGTCTATATGGTAAACTACAAAAAATAAATCCCTTTTCGGTTCTCATATCAATATTTTCCTCCAAATATATGGTCAAAGGATGCATGTGCTTTGAAATTAATCTCTTACGCTTAAAAAAAACAGTGTGTCAACAGTTCTGTAATATTGTCCAACAAAGGAATTACATGAAACTTTCTCGATGTATGTAAGGCAGAATTTATAGACTCAACATGATTGGTTTTCCTGATGTCATACATGTATCCAATAAATTGAAATCTAGTCCACTTTTTCACATCCGCTTCCATAAGATAATTTCAATTGCTAGACTGATATTTCAAATATTAGCAAACGTCTTCTTGAAATCAACACTCTATAAGCCTTTGAAGCCTTAGAAACCAACACAACTAATCCCTTCCCCTGAAATATGTTACCATGTTATTCAACAAATGATGACCATAAATACCATGTCTCGCTAGCAGATACACGTTCTCACCGTCTTCGCTATAGACCTTTGTATGTCCGAAATAAAAGCCAACACATTATCATCAACAACAACAACTCTTAATTGTCTCATAAACCATTCCCAGGACTGATCTTTTTCAGAGTCCACTACCCTGAATTCAATAGGATACAAATTTGAATTTTTCATCTAAAGCAGTTGCAAAGAAAAGCACCCCTTTGAATTTACTCTTCAAGAATGTTCCATCGACAACACTAACATGCCTCATGACTTTTCTAAAGCCTCTAACTGATTGACCAAACGCTATAAACAAGTAACAAAATCTACCATTAACGCCAGTCTCATGAGGTGAATGTGTACCCGGATTGGCCTCTCCCAGCATGTGAAAATCTTTCGGTATTTTCCCATAGTTTAGCTCTGAAATACTTCTGACAGCTCTGACTGCAAAATCACGTGAATCCAATGCTAAAGATTTTGAGATCTTACATCCATAACCGGTACACATAATCTGAATAATATCATTTACTTTATGCCATACTTTGACACCTTCATATTTATGCATGATCAAACAGCCTATTGTTTTCGCTGAAGCTATCTTACCATAAATGATTTTGCTTGAAGGTGTGCATGAATGTTCACTAACATACTTCTTAATAATAAGATATGTGGAGCCCCTCAAATACTCTTCCCGATCACCCAATTTCAAGTATTATCCGTGCATCTAATACACCAAACTACTTTATTGGATTTGGTAACTTTGTAGTCAAAGTTATGCTTCATTGCACATAACTTAAACATCGCCTTCAACACTGCTTGTTGAGGAAAATATCTCCTTTCTTAACCAATTCAAGCAAAGAAATATTTGTCAAATTTTCTCTGTTTTCTTTTTCCGAGATGATGGTGCCAGCATCATAATCATCTCCATTAACATCGTCTTGCTTCATATTTCCTTTCTTTTTCTCTGTATGCTTATCTCCCTTAATATTACTTAAAGTGCCCCCATTGACACAAGGATACCGCTCCTCCTCTTCATCATTTGTTGAATCAGTTGGCATCTTATGAAGATCAAGGTCGACCTTATTTGGATTCTTTTGCTTTGCATTATAAGAAACACACAATTGAGTTGACTGTTTTTTCTTCGAAATGACCCTAGAAAATTTTGAAGTTGGCGTGAGTTTCCAATGATCACTGGTGGACATCCTTATGAATTGATCAACTCAATAGGTAGATAACTCAACTCCAAATCGGCATCCGTTTCTTTGAAACCAAAATCGTCTAAAACGATTTTTTGTAACTCTTCTAAAATGGAACTCAATTTCAAAGCAAGTAACTTTCCCCCTATCTTTTCATAGACAGAGAAACTTTATTCTGAGGCTGCAACCAATTCTCATACACCACAATAGGCATAGATATGCATCATGGAATAAATTTGTTTAAAAGTTTGTGAAAAATGAAGGGAATATGGAAGAGAAGTGGTTGAAGAAGGCGCATGCAAGAAATGATTTTTTTTTTGCGTAATTCAATTTTTTCAAATATGGAAACAAAATATTTCTAAATATTTTCTTCTCATATTTTCGGAACTGTATCCGTAAAATCTAAATTCTACTATATATAGAATACAGTTAACAAGTTTAAATTTGATTTCTACAGGTTTTAGATTTTTAGTAATGTGCAGATTGTGTATTCTATATTTTTTAGAGTGATAGGCAAAGCGGAACGTGTATTCCAAATATTTTTAGATTAATGTTATATACATAGATCTCTTATTCTAATTTTAGTGAAATTGATGAAAAAGGATTTCATTTTCCACTCCGCATTATGTAAATTCCGCAGTTCGTAGAACAAAATCTGAAAATTTTATTTAACATATTTAGAACCAAATAAAAATACTCCTATATTGGTATAGGTATTTTTCATATGTTCCTATTTTTTCCTAATTTTTTTATCTGTAAAACTATTTATTTCATTTATTTTCATAATTAGAAAAGAGTATTTTAGACTAAAATGATACAAATTTTGAATGTCTAAAGAAAAATATTTGTGGTTTTGCCAAAAAAAAAATCTCCTTTTTGTGGAAAAAATAGCAAACTACCTAATACATTAAAAATATAGATTTTGTTGTACATACAATAAAGCATAACTACCACTAATGCCCTGTGTAGTAGAATGTTAGTCTTTGCTGTAGGTTTTGGTGGTAGGATCATAGTTGACAAGGAGATATAAAAAGATATTCTATAGGGATTAGGCTTTATTTTGACATGCTGGGAGATATAAAAATATCAGAATATCTTTTTATATGTCCTTGTCAAAATATGGCTCACAGAGTAATCAACTCTTTTAAAAATGTGTATGTGCACTATAACATTATCCTTAACATTGGATTCAATATTTATCATCGTAAATAACTTGTTTCACGTTCTCATAATGTTTCTGATATTTGATTTACCAATTACAAAAGAAATTGTACAGCTATATTTTATATTATCCAGCTACACAGACAAATGTACACAAATAAACCAGCATCATACACATTCTGGAGAGAACTCATGGCTAATCATTACTAATACTGTAAATATCACCAGTAAATAGTTAAACGTAGGAACAGAGAATTATATCATCCAACAAATTTATATGTATGAACATCCCATCACTCCTTAAAGTTTGTCTCCCGCACAAAAGACGTCACAAATCCCTCGACACTGCACTAAAGCCTAAATTATGATACAGAAACAGAAGCACAGACTTGGAATATACCAATACAATGTTATTTACGTAAACTATAAACAAAAGCCCAATGAATAATGTAACTTGACGGTGAGAACGAGACATTAGCATCTGAAGCATTAAGTTCTCTGATTCTAAAAGCAAAAGGAAGTTCTGACGAGTTTCCGTCGTTGGATCTTCGGTGATCATAAAGGCACAACAGCTATAGAAGTTATATTAATCTAGAAAATTATGTACAAGTCAGACAAATTACTTTTCTTTGTACCGAGAGAGAGAGAGAGAGAGAGAGAGAGAGAGAGAGAGAGAGAGAGAGAGAGAGAGAGAGAGAGAGAGAGAGAGAGAGAGAGAGAGAGAGAGAGAGAGAGAGAGAGAGAGAGAGAGAGAGAGAGAGAGAGAGAGAGAGAGAGAGAAATGGTATAAACACTGGCAAAATGAGATTTTTGGTGAACTGGTAATAAGAAAAATTATATTGTACGTATTGTGTTGAAGATTATGATAGGGGTATTGTCGTATTTAAGAAAAATTAAATAGTGTATAACAGTTGCTTTGTGTGGATACTTAATTAATGTACTATTATTTGAGAACACAATTAAGTGAAAACCTTATAATTTGAGTGGTTGATTACACATTAGTGTGACTCAGTTCATCTAAATTGTGACTTATCATTGAACCTCTCTAAGCTTGCTGACATGCAACTGCATGATTAGCTTCACTAAATTGTTTTAATTATCACTTTCTCAATCTCGGTTTCTCTTAATTTATTTGTTAGTTATCCTAATTAAAATTTGATGGTTTCTTATCCTCTGTTTTCAGTTTGGTCCCCAATTATTTTTTTTCAAATCAATATATTGTATATTTTTGAATTATATTATGCTTAATCTTATTGTATATAAATTTTACATGTTGTATGGTTAAAGCACGTATATGATTTGTTTGTTACAAAAATATAATATGTGATTCCAATTTCAAAAATACATGTTCTATAATTAACATACTATTATTTGAAAACACAATCAAGTGAAAAATTAAACAGTGTATAACACAGTTGCTTTGGGTAGATAGTTAATTAACATTCTATAATTTATTGAT